>CM038469.1:17136400-17498900 GCA_021464415.1 Lonicera japonica
ACAAATACATAGTAGTGACAAAAGATAGCTATACATATTGTAGAGGGACCCTCCTTCATCACCTCCTATGCCCTTGGCCTATCGGCCCGGGGAAGCTCTTATCAAAGTAATGCCTATTAGACTTTGGAGCATCTAACCCAAAATTAATTGGCAATGGGTTCCCAAAAGCTTAAGTTGTTAGATAGTGGGCCAAAAATGTATATTATGCTCTCTAACACTCCTTCTCACGTGCGAGTGGTTGCACGTGGAGAGACAAACCAAACCAAAGGTGCATTTTGTGCACAAACAACAACGTGCATATTGTACAAATACAAAGGGGGAAATAAATGCAAGCGGGATAATTCAAACCCGAGACCTTGTAGAACCTGACCTCTAATACTATGTAACTATTGTAGGTGAGGAGAATAATTCATTTTTTCATTGCTATGAGTTGTAAATAGCTAGGCTAATTAAGAACGGAAAGGAGCTTAATTTTAGGGATTCTAATTGTGTAGAGCTTCCATAATTATGTGTATGCAATTGTGTATATAAGGCTTGTGTATTCTCTTATTAGAAGATGAGAAATATAATTTTCCTCTCTATATTTTTCTGCTCCTTACGTAACAAGGTATCAGAGGGAATTAGGGCTCCTAGGGTTTCTTAGGTTGCAATTTTAGTTCAGCCCCTCTAGGCTTTAGTTTGTTGACACCTCCAGCATAAAAGGAACCCTTGATCGCCGATTAGTCACTGTCCAAAAGTCTGGTGGTTAGAAACCCAACGCATGGGCTTCACGCGCCACCTATACCCTTGCTTTCGACCCCACGCGCTGGCGCTTGAGGGCGCGCTACTCATCAGAAATCTTCCGTTTGAATCTCAGTAGCTTCGTCTTGTTCCCCACAGCACATATCTGTGGTTTGTTTGGATTGTCTTCTACTTTTGGGTTAGACGTTACATCCTGGTACCATCCAATCTCGTTTTTTTTTTTGGGTACTTGTTTACTGTTTTGGTGTTTCTGGCTTATAAACTACTTTTGCTCCCTCTATTTTAGCCCTCGTTATCAAGTTATTTAAATATGTCGGATAATAAGGCGGCGGTCGTTTTTGACGTAATTTCTGTAATGTCGAAAATCATTGAACACAAACTTAATGGCTTTAACTGTCTGGACTGGAGAAAAACCGTTCGAATGTATTTGCGTAGTATTGATAATGATGATCACATGACTCACGACACACCATTAGATGATCCTAAACAGACGTGGCTAAGGGAGGATGATTGATTATTTTTACAAATTCGAAATTCAATTGACAGTGCGGTGATTAGTTTGATTAATCATTATGAACTACTTAAGGAATTGATGGATTACTTGGATTTCTTATATTCTGGAAGAGGGAATGTTTCTTGAATTTATGATGTTTGCAAAGCCTTTTATCGTGCAAAAAAACAAGATTGGTCACTTAAGAGCTACTTTATGGAATTTAAGAAGAAATATGAAGAGCTTAATATGTTGTTACTGTATAGTCCCGATATTATGATGCAGAAAAATCAGAGGAGCAGATGGCTGTCATGAGCTTTCTAGCTGGTCTTCCCCCTGAATTTGAAACTGCTAAAAATCAAGTTCTCTCCTGTACTGAGATATCTTCCCTACAAGACGTCTATACTAGGGTACTTCGCATAGAAGGGACTTCATCGACTCCGCCTGTCTCATACAGTGGTGCATTGGTCAGCCGAAATAATGAGTATGAGACTGGGCGATCATATTATAGAAGTGGTAGTAACGGGGGAGGATCAAACGGTAATGAGACTCAGGCACAGGGTTTAGGGGGAGTTGTGTGTCATTATTGCCATACTCTTGGAAATCTAAAGCGAGATTGTAGAAAGCTCAGGTATTGAACTCAAAAGGCTCACTCCACCCACATTGCGTCCACGAATGATACATCGGAAAAGTCCGTTCTTATCTCTACAGATGAATTTGCCAAATTTTCCTAGTACCAAGAATCTTTCAAAGCTTCATCTACTCCAGTCACTTTTGTCACTGCTATTGCTGATTCAGGTAAACCAAATACATGTTTCATTTCCTCATCCTCCAAATGGGTCATCGACTTTGGGGCCACAGATCATATGACAGGTAATTATAACATCTTTTATACTTTCTAACCACATAAATCCGTGTCTAACGTCACATTAGCAGATTGGTCATCATCTTGTGTTCTTGGGTCTGGCACAGTGACCCCCTCTCATTCCTTTATCATCTGTCTTACATTTACCTCAATTGTCCTTTAATTTAATTTATGTAAGCCAATTTACTCGAACTCTTAATTGTTGTATCTCATTCTTCCCCGATCATTGCTTGTTTCAAGATCTTATGGCGAAGAAGATTATTGGTAAAGGACACGAGTCTGGAGGTCTCTACATTCTTGATACGCAGATACCTAAGTCCGTTGCTTGTGTTAGCGTCAATTCAGCTTTCGACGTGCATTGTAGGTTGGGTCATCCCACTATTCCCTCACTCAAGAAGATTTTTTCACAGCTCAATGGGGTGCCGTCATTAGATTGTGAGTTATGTCAGTATGCCAAACATCGTCTTAGTTATAGTCTTAGAGTCGATAAGAGGGCCAGGTTTCCTTTTGAATTAGTTCATTCTGATGTTTGGGGCCCGTGCCCAGTTCTGTCTAAACCTGGATTTAAATATTTTATTACTTTCGTTGATGATTACTCTCGTGTAATTTGGTTATATTTACTGAAAATTCGTTCCGAGTTGTTTTCTCATTTTTATGCATTTTGTGCTGAAATTAAAATTCAATTTAATGTTTCTATTCACACACTACGAAGTGATAATGCCAAAGAATATTTGTCAACATCTTTTTAAAATTACATGATTCAGTATGGTATTCTTCATGAAACTTCGTGTGTTGATAATCCATCAAAATGGAGTAGCAGAGCGAAAAAATCGTCATCTGCTTGAAAACTGCAAGGGCCTTATTATTCCAAATGAATGTTCCCAAATCTTTCTGGGATGATGTAGTTTCAACAGCGTGTTTTCTGATTAATCGCATGCCTTCATCTATTCTTCATGGCAAGATACTTTATCATGTTTTATTTCCTCATAAAGCATTATTTCCTATTGAACCTAGGATTTTTGGGAGTACTTGTTTTGTACAGGATGTTCGTCCGCATGTTACTACATTAGATCCCAAATCTTTGAAATGTATCTTCCTTGGTTATTCTCGCCTTCAAAAGGGATATTGATGCTATTGTTCTAGTCTCGACAGGTACCTTGTGTCAAATGATGTTACCTTTTTGGAAAACACACCATATTCTCCACCTTCTACTTTTGACAGTCAGGAGGAGTATGATAATTGGTTAATCTATACAATATTGCCTTCTGAACCTGTCACTAAACTAACTCCTGTCAAGCCTCCCATTCATCATGTCTACACCAGGCGATGTCCCTCTCCTGATTCATGTCCTACACCAGCTCCTTCGTCATCAGACTCGGCTTCAAGTGATGATCTTCCCATTGCTTTACGCAAAGGTAGACGTCCATGTACTTACCTTGTTTCATCTTGTGTCTCTTATAATCACTCGTCTCTTTTTTCTCGTTCATTTATTGTCTCTCTTTATTCAATATCCATTCCTAAAACTGTTCATGAAGCCATATCTCATCCTGGTTGGCATAATGCAATGATTGAGGAGATGAATGCTTTAAAAACCAATGGTACTAGGCATTTGGTTGATTTACACCCAGGGAAACAGGCTATTGGATGCAAATAGGTATTCACATTTAATGTCAATCCTGATGGACCTGTTGCTCGGCTGAAAGCTCGTCTTGTTGCTAAAGGATATGCTCAAACCTATGGTGTGGATTATTCTGATACCTTTTCTCCCGTTGCGAAATTGACGTCTGTTCGGTTATTTATCTCTCTGGCAGCCACTCATAATTGGCCCTTGTATCAATTAAATATCAAAAATGCATTCCTACATGGGGATCTTCAAGAGGAGGTGTATACGGAGCAACCTTCAGGGTTTGTTGCTCAAAGGGAGTATGGGAAAGTTTGTCGTCTTCGAAAGTCTCTATATGGCTTGAAACAGCGTCCTCGGGCTTGGTTTGGAAAGTTTAGCCAAGTTATTGAGCAATTTGGCATGGTGAAAAGCAATTATGATCATTCGGTTTTCTTTCAAGCAATCTGAAGCTGGACTCATCTTACTGGTCGTGTATGTAGATGATATTATCATTACTGGGAATGATGCTACAGGAATTTATTCTTTCAAATCCTTTCTTCACACTCAATTTCACATAAAAGACTTGAGAATGTTAAAGTATTTCTTGGGTGTCAAAGTCATGAGGTGTAAGAAGGGTATCTTTATTTCCAGAGGAAATATGTGCTGGACTTATTGGTTGAGAAGGGAAAATTAGGGGCAAAGTCATGTAGTATTCCGATGATTCCAAATGTGCAACTTACGAAAGATGGTGAACCACTTACGGATCCTGAGAAGTATAGAAGATTGGTTGGGAGGTTGAATTATCTCATAGTGATTTGTCCTGATATTGCATTCTCTGTTAGTGTTGTGAGTCAATTTATGTTAGCTCCTACAGTTCATCATTGGGAAGCCTTAGAGCAAATTTTATGTTACTTGAAAGGTGCACGTGGTCGTGGTATTCTATATACAAACCATAGACACGAACGTATCGAATGTTTCTCTGATGCAGATTGGGCAGGTTCAAAAGTGGATAGAAGGTCCACATCAGGCTATTATGTCTTTGTTGGACGAAATTTGGTCTCATAGAAGAGTAAGAAGAAAAATGTTGTGTCACGATCAAGTGCATAATCAGAATATAGGGCCATGGCTCAGCCTGTGTGCGAAATAATGTGGATATATAAGCTCTTAACTGAAGTTGGCTTTAAAACTTCAGTACTAGCAAAATTATGGTGTGATAACGAAGTTGCTCTCCATATTGCGTCTAATCCCGTATTTCATGAACGAACGAAACATATTGAAGTTGATTGTCCTTTCATTTGTGAGAAAATACAGGAAGGTTTGATTTCCACATGATACGTGAAGACATGAGAACAATTGGGAGATCTTTTCACGAAGGCCCTAAACGGAGTTCGAGTTGATTATCTATGTAGCAAGCTGGGCATGATTAATATCTATGCTCTAGCTTAAGGGGGAGTGTTATGAGTTGTAAATAACTAGGCTAATTAAGAATGGAAAAGAGCTTAATTTTAGGGATTCTAATTGTGTAGAGCTTCCATAATTATGTGTATGCAATTGTGTATATAAGGCTTGTGTATTATCTCATTAGAAGATGAGAAATATAATTTTCCTCTCTATATTTTTCTGCTCCTTACGTAACATTCATTATTGAAAAGATACAACATTTATATATACAATTGATATCCTAAATAAGGAAGCTACTAAATATACTAATTATTTACGGCCTGTAATAGATCTTATGTATTGCTTTGAGAGGATCTATTTTTTCAATGTGGGATTTATAATCTCAACACGCCCCTTCACGTGTGGCGTAATTTTGAGCCTAACACATGGACTGTTTATATTAGGTGACGTGGAGCTCGTGTGGCCGTTGGGCCTTTTAACACGGTGAATAGCGTTACCTTTGATGCCATGTTAGGAACCATAGTGTTCCCTTTGATACCATGTTAGGAACCATCTCTCCCAAAAGTTTAAAATGTTATGTAGTGGGCCAACAATGTATATCATACTCTTCAACACTCCTCCTCCCCCTCATGTGTGACCCCCACTCGCACCTAGAGAGATAAACCAAACCAAAGATTCGAACTCGAGACCTTGTAGAACTTGAGCTCTGGTACCATGTTAAAGTTCGAAGTATCCAACCCAAAACCAATTGGTTATTACTTTGGGAGCATCCAACCCCCCGGCTCACTAGTCTAGGGGGCAACTATCCCAAGGTGTACTAAGGTGAACAATATTTAGTCACACACCGACCTCTATTGGGAGTTTAAAGAGAAATGGTTTGGAGGATTGGACATAGGATCCGTTAGGTGAGTTGTCATCTAACCGCCTTAGGAAAGAGAAGGAGACACCAAACTTAATCGGACAGTAACATAGAGCTACTCAAAACCATATCCAAACAGTACTCAATCCTATGTGGCATTTAGAGTAAAGTTCGGCTCTTTCTATTTTATGGAGAAAACCCATTATGCAATATTTATCCATTTCCCTTTTTGTCAAGAAGTGCAATCCACTATAAATATGTGATGCCCCGAATCTGATACGAGATTTTCACCTCTAGGACCCAGTTAATCATGGATGTTGTGCGCGACGGCAGGTTTAAATTATAAAATCTCTTTTTTTATCGAAAACACAAACGCATTTTATTGAATCATCAATAAAAGGCGATACAAGAGGCTACTACGGGGAACCAGAAGTCCCCCAAAAGTGGGGTTCTAGAAAGGAAAACAATAAATAAAACACAAAAACAGAAAAAAAAAAAAAAAAAAATGATCTACAAATGCATTAGAAACATCAAGTGATGGCACCAGCCCACTTGGAAGCCAGAACTGAAAAGGAAAAATCATGAAATGCTGTTGAAGATTTAGCCCATAGGGAGGCTAAGAATACTACTCTGCTCCAGACTTCATCTTCCCGCCTAACCTTATCTTTCAAATATTCTGGAGTTTTTTTCTTGCCAAGTGCACCAAGCAATTAGCCAATCAACAACACCTCCAAAGGACTATCACCTTCTTCTTGAAGCCTTTAAAGAACCATTTAGGCTCCATTTGATTGCAACATGGAAAATAAAAATAAAAGCAACTAATTTGGGTGAGAAGATGGAAAATAAGTTGAGGCATATGGTGAGATACTCTCCATCTCATACTCATTTTTGTGAGTATATATTCTCCATCATCTTTTAATATTTTGTGAAAATTTTTTCTCCACCATCACCCAAAGAAAATTTTGTCATGGAAAAAAGCAAAAGGCAAGAGTTAATCTCACAACATGCCCAACTTATTTTCCTTTCTTCTCACCTAAATTAGTTATTTTTTTTATTCTCCATGTTGCTATTAAACGAAGCCTTAATTCTCAAAAAATCCCCCCCCCCCCATGATTTTGGAAAAGCCCCAACCATACTGAAAATATTGCGTACCTTCCACCACAGCTTAGAAACAAAATTACAATGTAGAAGCAAATGGTCAATGTTTTTTGCTTTCTTCTAACACAAAATACAACAAGACGGGGAGAGCACCATGTTCGGTCTTTTAATTTGTAGCACATCACAAGTATTAACCTTCTTCCAAAAAGCAAGCCATGCAAAAAAATTAACTTTATTGAGAATTCCTGCTTTCCAAATAACCTTGAAAGGAAAGAAAGAAACATCTCCCGAAGACTCAATGAGATTGCTGAAGAAAGATTTACAAGAAAACACCCCCGATTTATCCCCGTCCAAACTCTAGAATTTGGAAGGTTTCTTGCCAAGGAGATATTAGAAATGAAATTATGCAAAGCTGAAAAGTCATCATATTCATGATCAAAAAGATTCCTACGAAAGTGAATATCCCAAAAGAAAGAACCCAACTCATTCCACCCACAACCGTTGAAATAGAAAGATTTTTGTCACATGAGAGGTTATACAAACAAGGAAAGGAATTAGATAAAGGAGAATCTCCCACCCATAAATCCTCCCAAAACCAAATATCATTACCCTTACCCACTTTAAGACGAATAACATATTTAAATGTTGCAAGAGTGGTCGAGATAGCCTTCCATGGATTCCTATGAGATCCTTTATTAAGCACGTTAGAGTCCCATCCACAAGGATGCATACCGTATTTGCTTTTAATAATTGAACACCAAAAGGAATCTTGTTCAAGTGGAAATCTCCAAAGCCATTTTCCTAATAAAGCCTTATTCCTTTTAGCAATGTTGCCGATACCCAGCCCTCCTTTTTCCTTACTTTCAGAAACGAGGTTCCAATTGACCAAATGGTCACCCCTTGACTCTCCAAAACCTTCCTGTAAGAAATCTCTCATCAATCTTTCAATACTCTTGCAAATCGAAATGGGTGCTTTGAATAGAGAAAGGTAATAAGTGGGCATACTTTCGAGCACCGATCGGATAAGTGTTAGCCTACCACCTTTGGACAAACAACATTTAAACCATCTTTTTAACCTCTTTTTAATTTTCTCAAGAACCGGATCCCAAAAGCTTAGTTTGCGAGGGTTGTTGCCAAGCGGCATACCTAAGTAGGACATAGGCCACAAACCCGCTTCACAACCAATCTTTCTAGCCATTGCTGAAATTTCCTCCTCTTCCATGTGGATACCGGCTATTGTACTCTTAAATATATTGATTTTCAATCCGGACGCGAAACCAAAGATCTTGAGGATTCCCACAAGATTATTAAGACTACTCTCACTCTTGGAGAGAAAAAAACATTGTGTCATCGGCGGACTGTAAATGCAATAACCTTATCACTCCCAATTTCGAAACCTTTAATAAGATTAATTATAATCTCAAGCTCTACTCACCTATCGATGAAGAACATCGGCAACCAAAATGAAAAGGAAATGTGACAAAGGATCACCTTGCCTAATTCCCCCAGTAACCTTAAAGAAGCCTTTCGGGCTTCCATTAATCATGATAGAAAAATTGGCCGAAGATAAGAATCCTTTAATCCATCTTCTCTATCTAGAGCCAAAACTTTTATTATCAAGAACATGATCTATGAAATCCCATTCCACATGATCATAAGCCTTCGCAAAATCAATTTTAAAAACTAAACCTTATTTTCTCTTTTCTCGGTATTCCTCCACATTCAAGTTTTAAACACACTTTGTGAAAGTAATCAAATGTTTCTGATTTTTCTTTTAAAAAGCAAATCGATGTAAAACGAGAAAAATCATCAACCATTACAAGCATGTAAGTTTTTCCACAAAGACTTACTGTTCTAGAAGGACCCATCAAAATCCATATGTATTAATTCTAGAGGTTGTGAAGGTTGTGAAGTCATGATATCTTTTACCTTTTTATGTTGAGTTTTGGTTTGTTTACCAATTTGGCAAGGCTCACACACAACATCTCTTAATATCCCTAATTTAGGAACTCCTTTCACAATTTCCTTTGAAGTAATATTACTTAGGTCTTTAAAATTAATATGACTTAGTCCTTGATGCCACAAGTTTGTTGAGTCAAGTTGAGTTAATTTGCAAGACTGAAATGCCAAATCATGGATTACAGCATAGCAATTATCCATAGTGCGGTTTCCAGTTAAGATACACTGACCATTTTTGTCTAAAATCTTACAATTTTCTTTTAAAAACAAAACTGTATGATCAGTGTCACATAATTCACTTATACTCAACAAGTTTTCTTTTAAACCATCAACATATAAAACATTTTCCAAAATAGGTAACCCAGGAGTATTTACAGTTCCACGACCTATGATTTTGGAGGTTTTCCCGTCTCCAAAAGTCACATTACCTCCTTTAAAGTGTTTTAGATCAGTAAAGATTGATTCATCTCCACTCATGTGTCAGGAACATCCATTATCAAGGTACCACTGAGATGATTTTTCAATAGCATTTAAGGCAGTGATAACAACATTACATATCAATTGTGCCTTGAGATCATCCTTTCTTACCTAAATGGCTTTATAGGTTTTTGAAACAGTTTGTTTGTTGCCATTTTGGTAGAAGCGATGTTTTCTCACTCCTCTAGGTTTCTGTTTTGGATAATCCTTATTATACCCAAAGGAATTTGTATAAGAATTTCCATTGTATTTCTTTTGATTAAACTGCCTATCGTTTGGTCTATTATGAATACGAAAGCACAAAGATAGAGCATGACCAACCACATCACAATTAGGACAGTAAGGTTTTCTCATAAAATTGTTTGAGTGCTTCTTGTTCACAAATTCATTGTCATTCTTCTTTTGAGCTATGTTTTGAGTTTGATTGGAAGTTCCAACATTACTTTGCTTAACAAAGACAGTTTTATTTTTGTCATGGTCTTAAAAGCATAAAACCGGTTTGAACCCCAATCCCGATTTATCAGTAGCCACTTTCTGAGAACTTAGAATACTATTAAGTTTCTTTGATCCTTTTTCAAAATCATTTAATTTTTTAAAAGCACTTGAAAGTTTATGTTTCGTTTCCTCATTTTCGACTAAAGCAGCCTTATACTTTTGTTCCAAAACTTTGTTTGAATCTTCCAATTCTTTTATTTTTGAAAGATACTTTTCTTTTTCATGCTTAAAAGATTTACATTGAATTATTGACTCTTCTGCACTCATCTTTACTTGAGTGTTCAAGTTCTCAATCTTGGTATTAAGTTTATTAATAACTTTACCAAGTTTGAGACACTTTTTGACTTCCGAAGCATACATGTTTTGATAATTCAAAGCATCAGAACATTCATTTTCTGAATCATCAAAACAAGTAGAAACATAATCAACATTATCAGAAGTCACGCTACTTATAAAAGCAATGTAGTTCACATTCACATCTGAATCACTGTCCACATCAGAAGTATCGCACACACTAATATTCATAGTGTCGTCAATCTCATCAGAATCCCATGTCTGTGTTATGTTAGCTCGATTATGATTATTTTTAGTGGGACACTTATTGGCATAATGGCCATACTTCTTACACTTTCTACATTGGATATGGCTAAGGTCCTTGTATCCGTTTTGTGCAGAATTATTTTGAAATTGATTTTTGTTCTTATTTTGCACAAAATATCCTTGTTCGTTTTTATTGTGAGGAAATGAATTGTTCTGATACAAGGGCCTTCCTTGTTTGGCAGCAAAAGTGTTTCTGAACTTGACAATCTTTTTAAAATGCTTAGACAGTAGGGCAAGTTGTTGATCAACAGAGTCTAAGTCAATTTCACCATTATTCTAAACAAATTTTGTCAAGTCAGGATCAAAAGATGATGTAAAAGCCAATGTGGAATCAATACTTTGATTTTTATTCTTGCCTCTCTGAGATTTTTTTAAATCCAATTCCATTTCAAAAACTCTAAGTTTACTAGATAAAATCTCAAGAGACAGTGTGTAACACCCCGTGTTTTGATAGGCGTATTTTCGTTCATTTATTTAGTTACTTCTCATTCGTGGACTTAGACAAGTCCGAATGTTCCCACGCGTTACTTTGGTGTTATGGATAAAATCTAAAAATTTTGATTTAATTCGGAACTAGTTTGAGTAATTTGGTGCGTTACTCGGAAAATTTGGTGTACTCTTGAATTTTCTATTTTTCTACTTTCCTTATGTTATGTTCATCGACCTAGGGAGGTCCGAATTGAGTTTTGTCTTTTTCAATAAGTCATATAATAGTTATTAAATCATCATGTAAAGTTTCTTTAAATTCGGACTTCATTTAAGAATTTTTAAGTATTTAGTAGAATCGGATTTCCTTCCTTAAACGTTAATAATTTATACCATTCTCGTTTGTGGTTTTGGAATATTCAAACCTCCAAATTCAGTTCCGTTTTTTCTGACATGTCATAAATATGTGTTAGAAGTACTCTGGAGCGTTTCGTCACGTTCGGATTTGAAATGAGCAATTTCAGAGACATTTTTAGAATCGGGAATATTTGCTCGATGTTTCAGATCAGTCAATTTTGGAGACTCTTAACTTTCTCATCTTTTATCCAAATACCACTCCGCCAACTCCTATAGCTTCATCATATATCCGTATACAACTTTCATGTTTTGGCCGAAAGCTAATTCACACTCCTCGTTGGTCAAAAGTGAGTGCGAAACTAGCCGATCAACCAAATTTGATTTTCTGTAGCATCTCGGCACAGCGCTGTCTTCAACGTAATTCTGGTATTAATCTGTCCCGAATTTGGTGTAACATCCTGTAGTAAAGTTGTAGAGCTTTGAATTACCTTTTCGTTGATATAAAGATCATCCCAATCGGAGTTCCGAGTAAAAAGTTATGACCAAAATACAAATAGTAACTCCATAACATCGTTTATATCGCCTTGACCAACTTTGACCCGTTTTTATACCTCTTCCACCTCCATTTCAGTCCATTTTTGACACAAGTGAGCTCACAGCTATTCTAGAGAGAGAGAGAGTAGTTCTTGGAGTAATATTGGGGGTTCATAGCTCAAAATTGAGAGTTTTATACCGAAAACTCAGATTTTTCATCTTCTTCGCCTTCTCAACTCATTTTCGGGCTTGCATGCTTGATGTGGGGGACCATTTGAGCTCACTCCAGGTCATCCAACCTCTGTTCTTCTAGTTTCCAAGTGGGAATCTCCCCTTTTCTCTCATTCTTTGAATATATTGCTTGCTAGAGAGATAATGTAGCCTTTCGGTATCAAAATCACCATTTTCTCTGCATGTGTTAGGA
This sequence comes from Lonicera japonica, assembly GCA_021464415.1. Classification (NCBI taxonomy): domain Eukaryota; kingdom Viridiplantae; phylum Streptophyta; class Magnoliopsida; order Dipsacales; family Caprifoliaceae; genus Lonicera; species Lonicera japonica. The sequence goes on from CM038469.1 coordinate 17,148,730, forward strand.
AAAATTGATATTTTTATGATCTGAGCTTGCATTTAGATGTTTACAACACTAATTATGATGTATATCAAGGTTGATTATCATGCATATTGGTATTTTTGGACTGTTTTGTGATTTTCGTACCGAAATGGCTAGAAATCAACCCATGTATATCTAATACTCACTAAACTACATGTTTTTCTTAAATTTCCAGAATATTATGCCTCTAAATACATGATTATAGCCTGTGGTTAGATATGCATGTGGTGATTTGTGAATTTTCTAAGGTCTAGTGTTACCCCCACTTTCTAGTTTGGATTAAACTCATGAAATTTGGACGATTTGGCAAATGTTAATACAAAGCATGGATAACATGAGCATGTAAATTAAATTCTGAATATACATAGTATTTCATTGTCTCTTAAATTATGTTTAGACATGTTAATTGGTGGGTTGTTGCCTTACCAAGTGGTCTAGAACTACATAAAATTGTTTTTCACTTGAAAGGACATAAATTGAATGAAGAGTATAGTAAAGGTGCAATGCATAACTTATACAAATATGAGAATTGTGATCATTAATTAATGGTTTTTACTAAATTATGGTGTTGGTCCTTTTTCAAGGTTATACAAAAGAACTTTGTTGGAAATTTTGCCAAATACAGTATATTTAACCCATGAATTTGTGTTTGTATTATTATTGTGAAGCTAAGGAATTTGTTCATGAGAATTATTGAGATTTTTGTTTTAACTTTATTCATGGGTTATTACTACTTTAATTATTAAAATAAATCCTTGGGCATTACTACTACCGTTTGATATTGAGACATTGAGATTGTTGGAACCGGATAAGCTCCGGTATAGAAATGCTTGTTATATATTATTGCACAGACCCATGGGAAGATGGGGTGCCATAAATCTGGTTACCAGTGTACTGACCCACGGTAAGGTGGGGTGCGTTTGTGGGTAGTATATTCCGTCTAGTACCGGTATTAGGTCGAGGAGGAGGAGGAGGTGGGTGGATTGTGTTATGAGAGGTACAATGGGATTGTACCTTGGGATATGGTTGTTTAAGGTAGGTCAGTATGCCGGGGTGGACCAACTTATTTTTAATTGTATAAATCATTGACTATTTTACAAGTTGAACTTTTATAACTATTGTTCTATAACATGAAGCTTGTAGACATTGGTTTCTTGCATATGCATTGCATTTTTCCCTTCCCCTATGGTTCCCACTGGGCCAGCATTGGCTCATCCCCTCGTTTCTCTTTGCAGGTTCAGCTTGTAGCGTTATGTTGGGTTCACGGGGAAGAGTGCGGGATTTTCGTAGTCCTCTGATACTATTGGTCATATGTTGTATTTTCTCTAGTTGTTGGGCATTGACCGCATGTATCATGTGTCTATTTAATTTATAAAGAGATGATTTGTAATTATTTTTACTTTGGAAAACAATTGGGATTTGTATTGTAATATTCTTTTCTTTTCCATGAAGGATTTGAACTTGTAAAGTCGTATTCTTTAAATTTTTCAACAGGATTGGTATATTGTATATACAGAGGCATCATGCCAAATTTTCTTGAAATTTTAGAATTTTAAACGATGTGTGTTTAATCTTATTAATTTTCCTATATTTTTAGCTGTTATTAGAGACAGCATCCGTTAACGCCTGCTTTTAAAAGGCAGGTTGTTACACAGTGTATTAAGATCATTTGACTCTTCAATAGCGTATTTCTTTGGTTCAAATTTATCGATCAATGATCTTAATATTTTTAAAACAATTTCAGAATCAAAGTATTTTATTCCATTGGCACCAAGTTTGTTGACCAAATCAGTTAACCTCAAGTAAAAATCATCATATTTTTCATTTTCATCCATCATAAGAGTGTTAAATTGATTTACCAACATTTGAACTTTAGATTATTTTACTTTTTCATCACCTTCATGGGCTTTTATCAAAATATCCCAAGCCTCTTTTGAAGTTTTACAAGTAGAAATTCTTTTGAATTCAGATTCACCAACTGCCATAAAAATAGCATTTCTACCCTTACTGTCGGATTGAGAGCTTGATTTTTCAGCGGCTGTCCATTCAGCCAATGGTTTAGGTTCAATTATTACATCAGTAATAGCTCCAATAGTTTTAGTAGGAGGGGTATAACCAGCCTCAACCATAAACCAAACTTCATCTCCCAGCGCTTGTAAAAAGGCAGACATACGAACTTTCCAATATTGAAAATTGTTTCCATCAAAAGCTGGGGGACAGTTCAAAATTCCTTTTGAAAATTCCATTGTAATTATTTTAAAAATAGAGAAGGATTTCAAAAAACAAGATATTTAAATCTTTTTCAGTAGAGCCTCCTCTGATACCACTTGAAATTCCCACAATGGATAATCCAAAAAATTAATAAACTAGAAATTTACTTATTAAAAGTGTAGAAATTGAGTTTTATGAAACACTTATTTAATTTTTCAAGATTCTTTGAAAACCTATGTGATATTGATGCAATTAATGAACTAATACAGAAAATTAACCAATCAATCACAACACAAGGGTTTTTTACGTGGTAAACTCTCAAGTGAGAGAAACATCCACGGAGGCACCCTACCTCATAATAAATCCACTATTAAAAAGTTTTTACAAGAGTTTTACACGGACAAAAGGAATTACAAGGACCTTAATGCACACACCCGTACAATACCAAGGGTACACACTTCCCTCACCAAGCCAATTCGACAAAACTCACAAACCAAACTAATAATAGCAGACTATCCAAGATAACCTCAACAAGAATCGATCAACAAAAATAATCTCAGTCAAAAGAATTCCATAAATTCCACAAGTAAACAAACAGTGTCTATATAAGCATGAATATCCAAACAGATGCACAGCAATAGAAATTAATCAACCAGATTTTTAGCACCAATAAAACAGATTCTCACAGCAGTAACAGTATAACAGATTTGTATATATACTGTTTCTAGACAACAAATTTCCAGTAATATCATATATACTAAAACAATTTATACGCAGCAGATCAAGAACTTATAAAAGAGTATTTCCATATTCAATTAACACTAAAATCAAGCAAGACAAAAACACCAATTCTTCAATAACAAATTCGCAACAGTATTATCAACAAATTAACAAATTATAACCAAAGATATTCAGACCTAAACAATATTAAAATCGAGTATATATAACAAGAAGAGAATTAGAAGAGTAATACCCGATTTAAGAAGAACTCAACCACGCAAAAACAGAGAGAAAGATCAGCCCCAAACAACACTAAACCAAGTGTATACGCTGCCTCAACAAACCCCGAATAACACAGCCACAACCGAGTACAACCAGATTCAAAAAGAACACCACAACAGATCCGAAAATACATAGCAAATAGATTCGATCTTGGCTCAAAAGAAACCCCAAAAATTTGAAGTACAATGTAACCAAAAACTCTCTCTCAAAATGAGAAAAATATATCAAACAATCTATCAATCACTAGATTAATACAAGGAAAAGAAAACTTAATCAAAAACTTGAGTTCTTTATTTTTCTAGAGAGAGAACCGAGAGAGAGAAAAAGGAAAAAGGAAGAAAAGCAAGGCTCGGGGTTCCTTTTTTGTGTAAAGCTGCTGAGGCTATTTTTTCTAAGGCTTCGAAGAAAAGAAAGGAAGAAAAACGTGTAGTCACGAAACCCAAAAAAATAAAAATGAAAATTGTATATCTACTCCTCGAGGTTAATGAAAGAAAGGAAAATATATATATATATATATATTTTAAACAATTAAAAGCCAAGTTTACTTTAAACCAGTGGTCAATCAATCCCATGGCAGGGAAAACAAAGAAACAAAAAACAAGGATGTCTTAACCCTTTTTTTAAAAAAACATAACTAACCAATCAAATAAAAAATATTTAGATCACGTGGATCAAGTTTTAGAGCCATTGATATAAAAACTAATCAGGGGACAAGATCAATTATAGATAAAAGCACATAAGTACACTATAAAACACATTTAGGCTCAATAAAAAAAATTTAAAATCATTTTTTTTAAATTTTGGAACTTATGTAAAAAAATATGAGCAGATAAAAATATTATACCTGAATCATATCTCCGCAATACTCGCTTCTCGGACACAGCTACGACGCTAAAAAAACTCTCCAAGACTCTACAAAATAAGACCGAGGGGCATGCAAATCTAGACGCGAAAGAATGATTTTTTTTGACTCGAAATGCTCTAAAAAATTGCAGCCGAGAAATGGCATTTACACATTGCTCTCCTCTTTCTTCGGCAATCTCTCCAACCATCAATAGGAAAGCTTTTCCGTCTTGTAGAAGGCCAAAGGGAAGTTCGGGAAGCTACGGCAATTCAGGTTAAATTAGGATGTGCTTGGTTAAAAGGACAAGGGTTTCTTAATGGTTTTTTTTAAAAATTGAAGTGAGTTGAGAACAAATCAAGTGGGTGCAAATAAGACTTCCCTTAGAAAATTATATTTATCCAACAACTTTATGTGAATTATATTAATGGATTTGGTTGCTATGCAAACCGAGTTTACGGATTATACTGGGATGATTTTTTTAATGATATTTTTTATGGAGATGATCTTGAGTTAATTTTAAATATATAATGGAGTGAATCTTGTCTTGTAATTTCAGTTAAAAAATTATATTCATCCAACAATTTTATGTGAATTATAATACTTGGTGGTATAATCGTTTTAAAGAAATATATAACAAATTAGTTTTTGACTATTTGTAAATATATTTCAGTTTACTATTTCAATTCTTAATTAAAACTTGTAAACATAAGACTCTCGCCTAATTCAAATAGCTCCGATTAAGATCGACGAGTCCTTGTTTAAGTGAGACACCGGTCCTATTTTATATCATAGAAGTTACTATATATTCACCGTTTTGTTGCAAATTAGGGTTCTAAAATACATCAATCGAGATGGATGAAAAAGAAATTGTTGGTCGAGATCTTTAAGAGGAGATTACTGGGAAAACAAATCTTCAGGAAGAGGTGATAATCGAGATTCTATCAAGGTTACCTGTGAAATCCTTGTTGAAATTCAAATCCGTTTGCAAAAGCTGGTACGAAATCATAAAAAACCTTTACTTAATCAACAATCACCTTCACAATCACTACGAAAACGATAATGGCCATTTCCTCATTCAACGTTTCATTCCCAACTCTCAGTTGTACGGTTTTGAATCCTTCACTGATAAAACCCTAGCCAATCTCGATCAAATTGTTGTAGATCCTTATTTGCAAAATACCGCGTATTGCACAAGTTGTATTAGGTCCCTTACTTGGGTTGTATCTTATATTCAATGGTCAGAATCGATTGGCTTTGTGGAATCCGGGTACAAGGAATTCAAGCCCATCCTATCACATCCTATTACTGTTCAACTTCGAGTTGAAGATGTGTATATGAGTCCTCACGTACTTGGATTTGGACACGATCCTTCATCTAGCAATTACAAGGTTGGTTGGTTTCTTCTAAAGGACGGAGTAGTAACTAAGACTACATTTTAACTGTATACCCTAAGTAATGATTCTTGGAGAGAGCTAAACATTGATGGTTTATTGTCGAGCTCAAAAGTTTGTTTATATTCCTCTTTAACTAACTCCAACACCTACTGGAATGGGTTTTATTACTGGATGGTTTCATCCTACGATTATGAAAAGGGTAAGTCATACAAAATTTATGGGTTGGATATGGTCAATAAGGTGTTTTCAGAGATACAGGGTCCGCCGTCTCCCTTTATTCATCTTACATTGTATAAGGGCCGTATTGTTACTTGTTCTCCAATGTGGAATGGTCATATTGTTAATTCCTACTCCTTTGCTAATATAAACGTAAATATTGAGATTTGGGTGATGGAGAGTGATGTGAACCACGATCGTATTCCTCTCTAATAAGATAAACCCTCAACCCTTGTCATTGAAAACGCTTCTTCGATGAAGTAACCAATATTGAGATTTAGAACCTGTTTTGCCATTGTGTTGCTATGTTTTGTTGTTACTTTTATAATGGAGTGCAATGTTGTTTTTGTTGTCCAACGACTAGTTTAATAAATAGGGAGTAATTGGGGTGCAAATACAATTTCTCCTGTTGGAGTGAAAGTAAAGGCAAGAAGGTCACTTCATTAATTAATTAATAGAGGTGGATGGAAGCCTATAACAGCAAGGTGCAAAGTCCAAGATTTTAAAATATGGGGTGGTATGTCAAATACAGGTTCTAAATGTGGGGTGCAATCTCAAAATTTCCCAAAATTAAATGCCAAGAAAAAAAACACACTTAATCTCTCAATAATGGGGGGTTTTTTCTGACTTTTGATACTAATGACAATGCTGAATTTCACTTTAGGTGCCAAAAGGTAGTTTGATTAGACTCTGTGTAAGCCATCTTTATAATATTCCCTATTTTTATCACACATAAATTCCACGTATTAGCCTCGTCTGAGTGTGCAATCTTACTTTGACTAGTGATTTTGAGTTCCAAGGAGAATTCAATGGTACGAACACTTCAAATATGTTTCAATACATTAAATACATCTGTGTGGATAATCATTTTTCATTTCAGGTGGTTCGGTTTAAAATTGAGGTGTTAAGCTCATATTTTTATTTTACTCGACTTATGAAATTTAGCAAACTTTGAGAGATCATAACTCCTCCGTTTCACACCAGATTGACTCTCCATTTGATTCATTAATTAGGTTTTGATCCATTCTACAACTTTCGTGTTTTGACCGAAAGCCAATTCATACTCCTCGTTGGTCAAAACTACATGTAAAGTAAGCCGATTGATAAAATCTAATCGTTTGGTAACGCAGTAGCAGAGCGCTTACTTCGATGAATTTCTAGGAATAATCCATCCATAATTTGAATAAATTTCCTTTATGAAGATGTAGATTTTTGAATTAGCTTTCTGTAGACATAAAGATCATCCCAATCCGAGTTCCAAGCAAGGAGTTATGACCAAAATACCAACAGTGGTTAGTGCTATGGGAAGCAAAGCTTTGGCTGAGAGCTTCCAAGATCGATCTTGGACCCTGGAGCCGAATTTTTTATTTAATGGTTGATTGTGAAATGATTGAATAGAGGTTGTTCTTTTTATTTTTATTTACAGGGTAGTTATCGCATTTTACAAACTCCTCATGCCGAAATTTTTCTAAATGGACTTTACTTAATTTTCTTTTATTACTCACACCCATCGTTGCGTACGACATCGTGATTAACCGGGTCCCAGAGGTGAAAATCTCAGAACGGGATTCAGGGCATCACACCATTGACCACTAGTGCCTTAAAAAACTATAAAAGCAATAAAACGTATTCTACTAAAGAATATACTTATACACATACATGTACACACACTCATATATACACACACATATATATATATATATATCTCCAATCTTCCTACTAGTCTCCACATACACAAACTATATATGTATCACCAAATATGTGTATGTGGTAGATAGATAAATTCAACTTATAATATATATAATATACACGTGCCATTAAAGAATTCGAAACATTATAGAGAAGCATATTCGAATAGGGCATTCTCATATGAAATTATACTCACCTATATATATATATGTATATATGCCTATCCTTAAGTCTTCCTTTATTTACCAAAGGTCTAATTCAATACAAAAGGGTCGTACACGTACTATGTGTGTCACTAACCTATATTTAAATATATTAGGTAGATGGAATTAATAGCCACAAGACCCACCTTGATTCAGAATGCAACTGTTATACGAGTGCCATGAAACATATCAATACCATTAGTTAACTAAATCCATGCAATACTTGAACAACTCTAAAGAGAGAGTGTTAATAGTTTACTAAAAACATCTCTTGTTTCCAAAGTGGTAATTTTCCCACTAAGGTGATGATATTAAAAGGCTAATGGCACTTGTATAATATCTACATCAATATCATAATACATATATGTAATTCCTTCCACAAACTAAGGTTATGTAACCTCAAGCTCTTTACAACCATATACAATACTAACTAAGCCCAACCCTTCTTTCTTAGTTCGTAAAATGATGCACATAAGCCCCCAAGTTAAGTATACACGCTTACGCGCCGATGAACACTACCTAGGGCTTGTAATACTTAACACATACCCTATATCTTTTACAATAAATATGATACAACAATAAGGTCATAGAGCACATATATGCCTAGATGCTAAACCCAAACCCAATGTACGAACATCAACCTCATTTATATGCAAAACGTTTATGTTTGGCTTAGAAAACTAGGATGTAATATATAATAATTGAAAACAAGGTTAGATACTAGTGTTCCCACCTTAGTTAGGCCAATAGTCAAAGCTTTCAAGTGCTGGATAGAGCCGCAAGCCACCGAATCGCAAAATCCCCAATTTTCGAGCTCAAAACCTAGAAATGGTGGAATTAGATGAAGAAGATGATGGAGGTGGTATTGATCCCATAGGAGGTAAGGACCATGATAGAACACTACTAAGAATTCATCTTTAAAGCTCTCACACCTCTCTCTCTAGCTAATTTGGAGGAAGAAGCAAAAAGAATGAAGAAGAAAGATAGAAGGAAGAAATGAATGAAGCAAGGGAGAAATGGGTATAAAAACCCGATGGGGTACCTTTGATCTATCAGAGGATCCTCTGATCGATCAGAGGGCACCTTGGCTGAAGTCCCTCATTTTCTTTAAGAAATCGTAGTTTTCGCGGTCCGTTTTGACCCCCGAAACGACTTCTATTTGACTCCCAAAAACGACTTTTATTCGACTCGGCCTTCAAACAAAAGTTGTAGAGGGGAATGATATGAATCCATGGCCACAAACGGGGACTCATTTGGACTTCTTATGAAGAAGTTATGGCCTTCGAAAGTTAGCCAAAAATTCATTTTGGCAAAAGTTTGATTTTTCGCCGTTAGTCGCCAAATTTAACTGTGCCTTCCCGAATTGCTTTCTAACCATACATACATACTTAATAACATTGAAATGGCTCGTTGGAAGTGTTGGATCAACTACGGAAGTCCCAGAACAAAAATTGACTCCTTAAACGGATGTTTGGCCTGAAACGGACTTAAGAGGAGAATTTGCACGTAAACGAAATTACGAGGCGTTACATCGATCCATATATATATACTTATAAATAAATTGAGTGGATGATGATGATCTCATCAATTTTTTTGTTCTCTGTTTCATATTGGTGATAAAACCATTTAGTACCAATTCTAATAAGACGTGAGATGTTATAATGAAGGAGTATTAGTGTCTTTTTTGTATAATGTCCTTAATTTACACGGCTAATTTATAAATATTATTTATAATTATGTTATTATTGGAATGAGCCCTTATGCCCAATTGCCCCTAAGTAGTAGTAATAATAATAATAATAATAATAATAATAATAATAATAATTTGTTTGAAAAATTGGAAAATAAGTTAAAATATGTGATGAGATACTCTACATCTCATACTCATTTTGATGAGTGTGTGTCCTCCTTTCTTCTTTATATTTTGTAGATTCTTTTTTACCCCTAAAGAATTTTTTTAATTGGAAAAGTCAAAAAGTAATCTCAACCCATGCTTCATTTTTTTAGTTTTTTTAACTTTTCGTATAAATAAATTATTTCTTCTACTATTTTTTTCATGCATAGCCTTATAAATATGTGATTTTCTTTTCAGAAAATTCAGCAGGTGCTGTATATCCATAGAAAATTCAATTTCTCCGTACAACACAACTTCACAAGGAATAAAAAATGAAAAATTATGACATCAAGATTTGGAATTAGTGGTGATACAAACCAAGGTGACAAATACAAACAGTTCATAACTCAATTAGAATAATTAATAAGTGCGTCCATTAATTTATCTCTAGCTATTAGTTTGTTCGCAACTTTAAATCTTTTGGGTTGGGGAACTTGCGACACCAGTGAATGGATCGGTTCAAGTTAATTTTGTATCGAATCTTAACAAATGTGATTAAATTTTACTTTCACTCGAACATAACTCAATAAATTATTGAGTAATATTTTAGGATTTTTTAAACAATTCATTACATTGTCGTGTGCCTTGACATGAGCTGTTTTTACTCACTAAAAAGATAAACTTTATAAAAAAATTCTAAAGAAACATGCACTAGAAACAAGATGGATAAATAACTAAAAGTAATTAAAAAAAACTATGAATAAATATTTATAAATCATATAATTTTATTAAATATCTAAACAAGCTTAATGGGTTTAATATGGGTCACCCAAATTCATTAGAAATCAACTTGAATTTAATAACCAACCGAATTTATTAAAAGTCCGCTCATTAACTTATAATTTCGTATCGATTTATGTAGTATTATCTTTTAACGTGTTATTTTACTAAGTCGGCTTGGGAGCATACTGACTTAAATTATATTAATTGTATTGTTAGCACATAAAAAATGAAAAATTCAGAAATGTCAAATGTGTGCTATCACATTATTTTAATAAATATGGTTTACCTACCACTTCATAATATATTATATTTAATTCGATGATTTATATATCTTTCCGTAAGTGTTCTTTATGTTATCTATACAACGATATATATATTAAATAAAGATGTTGTAAAAGCCACCGTATAAAATAATATTTGAACTTCTTCCTTTTCTTCAATTGAGTTAATTGATATATTATTTGGTGGTATGTTGAGATATATGATAAATCTGGAATGATGGTTATCTAATTATTGAATGCACATTAAAAAAACATGTATATTGGTAACACGTTGGCACAAAATTACACAAATTTAAAATTATTCTAATAAATGACACCTTGGAAAAAAGTAGGTAATATATTTTCTTGAAGATATGCCTTTGGATTTTGAGTTCCATTTAATTAACTAAGGGATGGAAATTCATTTTGGGTTGTGTTTTCAGATAAGATAGTCAAAAATACGAGCACGACTTGATACAGTTATTTTTAGTTAATACAAATACGACTCATGTAAATAAGACAAGACTTGAAAGAAACGATTATAATTTTTCATTCTAATAAATACATCCTAGCATGAGTTATATAATTGAAAATTTTCTCTCGTTTAGGCACGAATCAACTAGATACGATTAACACAATATAATTCTAATTTCATATCAATTTCGTTCTAAAATTTAGACACGACACAATACGACATCATGTCAAAATCTCTAAAACATGATCACGAATTCTCGTGTTAATTTTGTGCCAATTACATTTTGTTGTGGGGCGTATTTTCATGTCGTTTCTAAAATAGTCACCCCTACTTTTAACAATAAGAGTACGTTTGGCGCGTTCGGATAAGGAAGTAGTATAGGATAGGATAAATGCCGGATAAGATAAGAGTCGGAATTAGTCGGATATGAATTATGTGGGATAGGATAGCAAAGGAATTAGTCGGATAAAGATTTAATAAACTTTACATTTGATGGAGTTCCGGATTACAAGTCCAGATATTATATAATACAACTTCCTTTTCTTTTAAAAATATAAGGAATTTTAATTGTTGTGCACAATTTTTTTTTAACTAATGCAATTCTTCTATTTACAAATAAGTTTCGTAAAAAACTCTTTCGGGAGAAAAGTTTTATATCACGTACAATATTTACGAACTAGGCATTAAGTACAATTTCAAATTCTAATGTTACCACTTTTTTTTTAAAATTAAAGTTTCTTATAAATATCTTCATTTAATAAAAAAATAAATAAAAATACCATATTATAAAAGAAATGAATTTTATTAGTTGAGTTACTGTGATTTTGGGTGGTTGAAAATTTTCATTAATAAATTTGATTATTTAAAAGGTGTAAAGAAAAAGATTAAAAAAGATTATTTTTTATATTCATTTTGTTATCCGGCAATCATGGGATAAAATAATACCACCTATAAGGGTGGTATATATTTATCCGGTTATAAAGGTATAAAATGATAATTAATTCCCGAATGCTATCCAGTTCCGTGTTGCGCTAAACATGGGATATGATTAAAATATCCTATCCACCCTTACGCCAAACACATGATAGGATGTATTTATCTTATCCTCTCCGACAACAAACACCGGATAGGATTAATTAATCCTATCCCGCTTCTAATCCTGCGCAACAAACACACCCTAAAGTGTTTCCCGAGTAGGGAAACAAATGCAAGCGAGAGAATTCAAACTCGAGACCTTGTAGAACCTGACCTTTAATACCATGTTACTATTGTAGGTGAGGAGAATAATTTCGTTTTTTCATTGTTATGAGTTGTAAATAGCTAGGCTAATTAAGAACGGAAAGGAGCTTAATTTTAAGGATTCTAATTGTGTAGAGCTTCCATAATTATGTGTATGCAATTGTGTATATAAGGCTTGTGTATTCTCTCATTAGAAGATGAGAAATATAATTTTCCTCTAGCTCTATATTTTTCTGCTCCTTACGTAACAAGGTATCAGAGGGAATTAGGGCCCCTAGGGTTTCTTAGGTTGCAATTTTAGTTCAGCCCCTCTAGGCCTTAGTTTGTTGACACCTCCGGCATAAGAGGAACCCTTGATCGCCGATCAGCCACCGTCCAGAAGTCAGGTGGTCAGAAACCCAACGCGTGGGCTTCACGCGCCACCTATACCCTGGCTTTCGACCCCGCGCGCTGGCACTTGAGGGCGCGTCACTCATCAGAAATCTTCGTTCGAATCTCAGTAGCTTCGTCTTGTTCCCCACAACACATATCTTTGGTTTGTTTGGATTGTCTTCTACTTTTAGGTTAGAAGTTACATCCTGGTACCATCCGATCTCGTTTTTTTTTCCGGGTACTTGTTTACTGTTTTGGTGTTTCTGGCTTATAAGCTACTTTGTTACTAGCTTGCTCCCTCTATTTTAGCCCTCGTTATCAAGTTATTTAACTATGTTGGATAATAAGGCGGCGGTCGTTTTTGACATAATTTCCGTAATGTCGAAAATCATTGAACACAAACTTAATGGCTTTAACTATCTGGACTAGAGTAAAACCGTTTCGAATCTATTTGCGTAGTATTGATAATGATGATCACATGACTCACGACATACCATTAGACGATCCTAAACAGACGTGACTAAGGGAGGATGATCGATTATTTTTACAAATTCAAAATTCAATTGACAGTGCGGTGATTAGTTTGATTAATCATTATGAACTGGTTAAGGAATTGATGGATTACTTGGATTTCTTATATTCTGGGAAAGGTAATGTTTCTCGAATTTATGATGTTTGCAAAGCCTTTTATCGTGTAGAAAAACAAGATTGGTCACTTAAGAGCTACTTTATGGAATTTAAGAAGAAATATGAGGAGCTTAATATGTTGTTACTGCATAATCGCGATATTATGGTGCAACAAAATCAAAGGGAAGCAGATAGTTGTCATGAGGAAAAGCCGGTCTTCCCCTTGAATTTGAAACTACTAAAAATCAAGTTCTCTCCAGTACTGAGATATCTTCCCTACAAGACGTCTATACTAGGGTACTTCGCACATAAGGGACTTCATCGACTCTGCCTGTCTCGTACAGTGGTGCATTGGTCAGCCGAAATAATGAGTATGAGACTGGGATATCACATTGTAGAAGTGGTAGCAACGAGGGAGGATCAAATGGTAATGAGACTCAGGCACAGGGTTTAGGGGGAGTTGTGTGTCATTATTACCATACTCTTGGGCATCTAAAGAGAGATTGTAGAAAGCTCAAGTATAGAACTCAAAAGGCTCACTCTGCCCACACTGCGTCCACGAATGATACATCGAAAAAGTCCGTTCTTATCTCTGCAGATGAATTTGCCAAATTTTCCTAGTACTAAGAATCTTTCAAAGCTTCTTCTACTTCAGTCACTTCTGTCACTGCTATTACTGATTCAGGTAAACCAAATACATGTCTCATTTCCTCATCCTCCAAATGGGTCATCGACTTTGGGGCCACAGATCATATGACAGGTAATTATAACATCTTTTATACTTTCTAACCACATAAATCCGTGTCTAACCTCACATTACCAGATGGGTCATCATCTTGTCTTCTTGGGTCTGGCACAGTAACCCCTTCTCATTCCTTTATCATCTGTCTTGCATTTACCTCAATTGTCCTTTTATTTAATTTATGTAAGCCAATTTATTCGAACTCTTAATTGTTGTATCTCATTCTTCCCCGATCATTGCTTATTTTAGGATCTTATGACGAAGAAGATTATTGGTAAAGGACACGAGTCTGGGGTCCCTACATTCTTGATACGAAGATACCTAAGTCCCTTGCTTGTGCTAGCGTCAATTCAGCTTTCGACGTGCATTGTAGGTTGGGTCATCCCGCTATTCCCTCACTCAAGAAGACTTTTTCACAGTTCAATGGGTGTGCCGTCATTAGATTGTGAGTCATGTTAGTATGCCAAACATCGTCTTAGTTATAGTCCTAGAGTCGATAAAAAGGCCAGGTTTCCTTTTGAATTAGTTCATTTTGATGTTTGGGGTCCGTGCCCAGTTCTATCTAAACCTGGATTTAAATATTTTATTACTTTCGTTGATGATTACTCTCGTGTGATTTGGTTATATTTACTGAAAAGTCGTTCCAAGTTGTTTTCTCATTTTTGTGCATTTTGTGCTGAAATTAAAATTCAATTTAATGCTTCTATTCACACACTACGAAGTGATAATGCCAAAGAATATTTGTCAACATCTTTTTAAAATTACATGATTCAGTATGGTATTCTTCATGAAACTTCGTGTGTTGATACTCCATCAAAATGGAGTAGCAGAGCGAAAAATCATCATCTGCTTGAAACTACAAGGGCCCTATTATTCCAAATGAATGTTCCCAAATCTTTCTGGGCTGATGTAGTTTCAACAGAGTGTTTTCTGATTAATCGCATGCCTTCATCTATTCTTCATGGCGAGATACTTTATCATGTTTTATTTCCTCATAAAGCATTATTTCCTATTGAACCTAGGATTTTTGGGAGTACTTGTTTTGTATAGGATGTTCGTCTGCATGTTACTACATTAGATCCCAAATCTTTGAAATGTATCTTCCTTGGTTATTCTCGCCTTCAAAAGGGATATTGATGCTATTGTCCTAGCCTCGACAGGTATCTTGTGTCAAATGATGTTACCTTTTTGAAAAACACACCATATTCTCTACCTTCTACTTCTGACAGTCAGGAGGAGGATGATAATTGGTTAATCTATACAATATTGCCTTTCGAACCTGTCACTGAACCATCTCATGTCAAGCCTCCCATTCATCATGTCTACACCAGGCGACGTCCCTCTCCTGATTCATGTCCTACACTAGCTCCTTCGTCATCAGGCCCGGCTTCAAATGATGATCTTCCCATTGCTTTACGCAAAGGTAGACGTCCATGTACTTACCTTGTTTCATCTTGTGTCTCTTACAATCACTCGTCTCTTTCTTTTCGTTCATTTATTGACTCTCTTGATTCAATATCCATTCCTAAAACTGTTCATAAAGCCATATCTTATCCTGGTTGGCATAATGCAATGATTGAGGAGATGAATGCTTTAAACACCAATGGTACTTGGCATTTGGTTGATTTTCCCCCAGGGATATATGCTATTGGATGCAAATAGGTATTCACAGTTAAGGTCAATCCTGATGGGCTTATTGCTCTGCTGAAAGCTTGTCTTGTTACTAAAGGATATGCTCAAACCTATGGTGTGGATTATTTTGATACTTTTTCTCCCGTTGCGAAATTGACGTTTGTTCGGTTATTTATCTCTCTGGCAGCCACTCATAATTGGCCTTTGTATCAATTAAATATCAAAAATGCATTCCTACATGGGGATCTTTCAGGAGGAGGTGTATACGGAGCAACCTCCAAGGTTTGTTGCTCAAGGGGAGTATGGGAAAGTTTGTCGTCTTCGAAAGTCTCTGTATGGCTTGAAACAGAGTCCTCGGGCTTGGTTTGGAAAGTTTAGCCAGGTTATTGAGCAATTTGGCATGGTGAAAAGCAATTCTGATCATTCGGTTTTCTTCAAGCAATCTGAAGTTGGACTCATCTTACTAGTCGTGTATGTAGATGATATTATCATTACTGGGAATGACGCCACGGGAATTTATTCTTCTCAAATCCTTTCTTCACACTCAATTTCACATAAAAGACTTGAGAATGTTAAAGTATTTCTTGGGTGTCGAAGTCACGAGGAGTAAGAAGGGTATCTTTCTTTCCCTAGAGGAAATATGTGCTGAACTTATTAGTTGAGAAGGGAAAATTAGGGGCAAAGTCATGTAGTACTCCGATGATTCCGAATGTGCAACTTATGAAAAGATGGTGAACCACTTACGGACCCTGAGAAGTATAGAAGATTGGTTTGGGAAGTTGAATTATCTTACAATGACTCGTCCTGATATTGCATTCTCTGTTAGTGTTGTGAGTCAATTTATGTCAGCTCCTACAATTCATCATTGGGAAGCCTTAGAGCAAATTTTATGTTACTTGAAAGGTGCACGTGGTCGTGGTATTCTATATACAAACCATAGACACGAATGTATCGAATGTTTCTCTGATGCAGATTGGGTTGGTTCAAAAGTGGATAGAAGGTCCACATCAGGCTATTATGTCTTTGTTGGAGAAAATTTGATCTCATGGAAGAGTAAGAAGCAAAATGTTGTGTCACGATCAAGTGCATAATCATGTGTGCGAAATAATGTGGATATATCAGCTCTTAACTGAAGTTGGCTTTAAAACTTTAGTACCAGCAAAATTATGGTGTGATAACCAAGCTACTCTCCATATTGTGTCTGATCCCGTATTTCCTAAACGAACGAAACATATTGAAGTTGATTGTCCTTTCATTTGTGAGAAAATACAGGAAGGTTTGATTTCCACAGGATACGTGAAGACATGGGAGCAATTGGGAGATCTTTTTACAAAGGCCCTAAACGGAGTTTGAGTTGATTATCTCTGTAGCAAGCCAGGCATGATTAATATATATGCTCTAGCTTGAGGGGGAGTGTTATGAATTATAAATAACTAGGCTAATTAAGAATGGAAAAGAGCTTAATTTTAGGATTCTAATTGTGTAGAGCTTCCATAATTATGTCTATGCAATTGTGTATATAAGGCTTGTAAATTATCTCATTAGAAGATGAGAAATATAATTTTCCTTTCTATATTTTTTTGCTCCTTACGTAACATTCATTATTGAAAAGATACAACATTTATATATACAATTGATATCCTAAATAAGGAAGCTACTAAATATACTAATTATTTACGGCCTGTAATAGATCTTATGTATTGCTTTAAGAGGATCTATTTTTTTGATGTGGGATTTATAATCTCAACACGCCCCTTCACGTGTGGCGTAATTTTGAGCCTAACACATGGACTGTTTATATTAGGTGACGTGGAGCTCGTGTGGCCATTGGGCCTTTTAACATGGTGAATAGCGTTACCTTTGATGCCATGTTAGGAACCATAGCGTTACCTTTGATGCCATGTTAGGAACCATCTCTCCCAAAAGTTTAAAATGTTATGTAGTGGGCCAACAATGTATATCATACTCTTCAACACTCCTCCTCCCCCTCACGTGTGACCCCCACTCGCACCTAGAGAGACAAACCAAACCAAAGATTCGAACTCGAGACCTTGTAGAACTTGAGCTCTGATACCATGTTAAAGTTCGGAGTATCCAACCCAAAATCAATTGGATTATTACTTTGGGAGCATCCAACCCCCTGGCTCACTAGTCTAGGGGGCAACTATCCCAAGGTGTACTAAGGTGAACAATATTTAGTCACACACCGACCTCTATTGGGAGTTTAAAGAAAAATGGTTTGGAGGATTGGACATAGGATCCGTTAGGTGAGTTGTCATCTAACCGCCTTAGGAAAGAAAAGGAGACACCAAACTTAATCGGACAGTAACATAGAGCTACTCAAAACCATATCCAAACAATACACAATCCTATGTGGCATTTAGAGTAAAGTTCGGCTCTTTTTATTTTATAGAGAAAACCTATTAGGCAATATTTATCCATTTCCCTTTTTGTCAAGAAGTGCAATCCACTATAAATATGTGATGCCCCAAATCCGATACGAGATTTTCACCTTTGGGACTCAGTTAATCATGGATGTTGTGCACGACGGCAGGTTTAAATTATAAAATCTCTTTTTTCTATCAAAAACACAAACGCATTTTATTGAATCATCAAGAAAAGGCGATACAAGAGGCCACTACGGGGAACCAGAAGTCCACCAAAAGTGGGGCTCTAGAAAAGAAAACAATAAATAAAACAAAAAAAATGAACTACAAATGCATTAGAAACATCAAGTGATAGCAGCAGCCCAGTTGCAAGCCTAGAACTAAAAAGGAAAAATCATGAAATGCTGTTGAAGATTTAGCCCACAGCGAGGCTAAGAATACTACTTTGCTCCAAACTTCATCTTCCCACCTAACCTAATTTTCAAATATTCTGGAGTTTCTTTCTTGCCAAGT
This sequence comes from Lonicera japonica, assembly GCA_021464415.1. Classification (NCBI taxonomy): domain Eukaryota; kingdom Viridiplantae; phylum Streptophyta; class Magnoliopsida; order Dipsacales; family Caprifoliaceae; genus Lonicera; species Lonicera japonica. Next base: position 17,167,168 of record CM038469.1, read on the forward strand.
GCACCAAGCAATAGCCAATCAACAACACCTCCAAAGGACTATCACCTTCTTCTTGAAGCCTTTAAAGAACCACTTAGGCTTCGTTTGATAGCAACATGGAAAATGAAAATAAAAACAACTAATTTGGGTGAGAAGATGGAAAATAAGTTGAGGCATATGGTGAGATACTCTCCATCTCATACTCATTTTTGTGAGTATATGTTCTCCATCATCTTTTAATATTTTGTGGAATTTTTTTCTCCACCATCACCCAAAGAAAATTTTGTTCATGGAAAAAAGCAAAAGGCAAGAGTTAATCTCACAACATGCCCAACTTATTTTCCATCTTCTCACCTAAATTAGTTATTTTTTTTTATTTTCCATGTTGCTATCAAACGGAGCCTTAATTCTCAAAAAATCCCCCAATGATTTTGGAAAAGCCCCAACCATACTGAAAATATTGCGTACCTTCCACCACAGCTTAGAAACAAAATTACAATGTAGAAGCAAATGGTCAATGTTTTCTGCTTTCTTCTGACACAAAATAAAATAAGACGGGGAGAGCATCATGTTTGGTCTTTTAATTTGGTAGCACATCACAAGTATTAACCTTCTTCTAAAAAGCAAGCCAAGCAAAAAAATTAACTTTATTGAGAATTCCTGCTTTCCAAATAACCTTGAACGGAAAGAAAAAAACATCTCCTGGAGACTCAATGAGATTGCTGAAGAAAGATTTACAAGAAAACACCCCCGATTTATCCCCCGTCCAAACTCTAGAATTTGGAAGGTTTCTAGCCAAGGTAGATATTAGAAATGAAATTATGCAAAGCTGAAAAGTCATCATATTCATGATCAAAAAGATTCTTGTGAAAGTGAAGATCCCAAAAGAAAGAACCCGACTCATTCCACCCACAACCGTTGAAATAGAAAGATTTTTGTCACATGAGAGGTTATACAAACGAGGAAATGAATTAGATAAAGGAGAATCTCCCACCCATAAATCCTCCCAAAACCGAATATCATTACCCTTACCCACTTTAAGACGAATAACATATTTAAATGTTGCAAGAATGGTCGAAATAGCCTTCCATGGATTCCTATGAGATCCTCTATTAAGCACGTTAGAGTCCCATCCATAAGGATGCATACCGTATTTGCTTTTAATAATTGAACACCAAAAGGAATCTTGTTTAAGTGGAAATCTCCAAAGCCATTTTCCTAATAAAGCCTTATTCCTTTTAGCAATGTTGCCGATACCCAGCCCTCCTTTTTCCTTAGTTTCAGAAATGAGGTTCCAATTGACCAAATGGTCACCCCTTGACTCTCCAAAACCTTCCTGTAAGAAATCTCTCATCAATCTTTCAATACTCTTTCAAATCGAAATGGGTGCTTTGAATAGAGAAAGGTATTAAGTGGGCATACTTTCGAGCACCGATTGGATAAGTGTTAGCCTACCACCTTTGGACAAAAAACATTTAAACCATCTTTCTAACCTCTTTTTAATTTTCTTCATGAACCGGATCCTAAAAGCTTAGTTTGCGAGGCTTGTTGCCAAGCGGCATACCTAAGTAGGACATAGGCCACGAACTCGCTTCACAACCAATCTTTCTAGCCATCGCTGAAATGTCCTCCTCTTTCATATGGATACCGGCTATTATACTCTTAGACAAATTGATTTTCAATCCGGACGCGAGACCAAAGATCTTGAGGATTCCCACAAGATTATTAAGACTACTCTCACTCTTGGAAAGAAAAAAACATTATGTCATCGGCGGATTGTAAATGCAATAACCTTATCACTCCCAATTTCGAAACCTTTAATAAGATTATAATCTCAAGCTCTACTCACCAATCGATGAAGAACATCGGCAACCAAAACGAAAAGGAAATGTGACAAAGGATCACATTGCCTAATTCCCCCAGTAACCTTAAAGAAGCCTTTCGAGCTTCCATTAATCATGATAGAAAAATTGGCCGAAGATAAGCATCCTTTAATCCATCTTCTCTATCTAGAGCCAAAACCCTTATTATCAAGAACATGATCTATGAAATCCCATTCCACATGATCATAAGCCTTCTCAAAATCAATTTTAAAAACTAAACCTTCTTTTCTCTTTTCTCGGTATTCCTCCACACACTGATTGGCTATAAGCACAAGATCCAAAATTTGTGTACCTCTTATGAATGCTCCTTGAGACTTCCCAAAGGTGATATGCAACACTTATTTAAGTCTAGCTGCTAAAACCTTGGCCATAATCTTGTACAAACAAGTAACAAGACTAATATGTCTATAGTCTTTTAACTTGAGAGAATAAACCTCCTTTGGGATGAGACAAATGAAGGTTGAGTTGGTTTTTGCATTAATTACTCCACTTTCAAAAAATTCATGAAAATCTTTAAGCAAATCCTTTTTTATAATGTCCCATCCTTTCTTGAGAAAATCCATAGTGTACCCATCTGGAGCCAGGGCTTTGTCACCTTCGCAATCATCCAAAGCTGCCTTGATATCTAGTAAATCAAAAGGTCTCTTCAAGTCTATCCTTAGACTCGGCATCTATGGGCTCCCAATCCAACCCTTCAAAGCCTACGCTCACCCCATTTCTTTAAGAAGTAAAGCTTCTTCAAAAACTCCACAATTTCTCCCACAATCTCAACCTCGTTCTCTATCACATGACCATCATCTCTCTCAAGCTTACTAATGACTTTATTTACTTTCTTATAATTCACTATCTTATGAAATAACTTGGAATTAGCATCCCATTCCTTGACACCTCTGATTTTTGCTTTTTGATTCCATGATATTTCCTCCTTAAGGCTAACTTCACCAAACTTCCATTGTAACTCCTTCCCCTCCTTCTTTAAATCCTCACTAATGGAACCCTCTGCCTCAAGTTTATCAATTACATTAATCCTATGCAAAACATTCTTTTTCAACACTCGAACATCTCCAAACACTTCTTTATTCCATTTCTTGACATTAACTTTAAATTCTCCAACTTTTTCATGAATTTGAAACCTTCCATCCTTGGACAATACACTCCTCCCACCACTTCTTTACTTCTCCAAGGAAATCTTTGTGCGTGAAACACTTATTTTCGAATCTAAATGGAGACGGTCCCCATTTGAATGGATTCGCATCAAGTATGAGAGGGAAATTATCTGAAATCAACCTAACCGAAGCCTCCTGTCTAATCGAGTTGGCCAAGTCTTCCCACCCCGAAGTAAACAGAAACTGATCAATCCTTGAGTGTGCTTTCCCATTTGACCAAGAGAAGTCAAGATTGTTTAAGTAAGGATATGTCAAATTAGTCTCATTTATGAAGTTATCAAATTCTCTCATACTTCTTGTTATCCCACTATTCTTTAACCCCTTTTTTTTGATAAGAATCTAACAACATTGAAATCCCCTCCAAGACACCATTTGTCCCTATAAAGACCATATAAATGTGCTAGCTCATCCCAAAAATCACCACAAGACCTGTATTTACAATGTCCATAAACTCCTATAAGCCACCACATTTCTCCACTTAACATTTTAAAATTCAAAGAAAGTGTAAAATTACCCGAAATACACTCCTCCGCTTTCAAAATCCTAACGTCCAAGATTATTAAAATGCCGCCAGATTTCCCAACCGACGGTAGAAACGCCTAATCCTTATACTGAACTCCCCATACCGCACCAATCATTGCTGCAACAATACCTTCGCTCTTGGTTTCTTGAAAAATAACTACATCCGATTTCTCCATATTAATGAATTCTTTAATGTTCCTTCTCTTCCTTTTTTTTCCCAACCTCCTTATGTTCCATGATGAAATCTTTATTGATAACTAAATCGGACCCTACTTGCACTCCTAGGCTCACTTGCTTTTTCATAATTGATCCCAAAAATGAGATTCTTCAATTCTTTTTTTCGCTTTTCTAGTGTCCCTTCTTCTTGAATCCGATTTACACACTGTTTTTTCCTTTTAACATGGAACCAAGTTCACCTCTATATTCTCAAGTATCCCGTTTAGTGGTTCCCAATCTTTCTTACTTAATCCCACCATTCTATTAAGGTTTGAGGCCTCATTAGTTAAAGGCTTTTGAATAAGAGAAACCGAGCAGTGTTCAGTATCACTGTTGATATTATTATCACTTATTAAAGGAAGAGAATCCAACATGAGGTAATTAGCATATTCATAAGACATTTTTGTGCTTGCAATATTTAAATCGCTATTTAGCTCTCTTGGTTCCAAGCAATGCATACAAATGGGTGAATTAATTTTCGTAAATGTTTTTTGACACCGATTATAACAAAGACCCCGACTTCCCCCCTGAGGAAAATCTCAACACATTCCCTGTGGAAACCGATTCAAATAATGGTAAACGAGAATAAAAGAAAGATAGCGGAGATGAAATTTGATGAGCGAAAATTAAATTAAGGGATGGAGATGGGGATAGTACCTTTCTTCTAAAGTTAAGAGGAACTGGAAAATAATTCACCTCAGTTATATGCTTGAAGAGCTTTTTGGGTTTCGAATTACCCTTTTTGAAATGCTTCACCTGCCTCGTCATTATGGTGCATCATCTTATTCTCTTCCTTCCCTAGACCCGAATCATTTGAAGATAAATCTTCTTAATCGTCTAACTTTTGAGACCAAATCTCCACTTACAAAAAACTTTTCTCAATGTAAAATATAATCCTGTTTGATAAGATTTTGGCATGTGGAATTCGTTTAAATAATAAACCAACCTGCAAGGTTTAAAACCATTTACATACAAATGTAATCTAAATCAATGCACATTTAAAATCCACTCCACATGTGAAATCATTTATACAAGTCCGGAATTACACATTCCTTACTAGAGTAGTTTCAAAGCCCATACATAATTACAAATAGTTTCAAATAACAAAAGATTATACACTACTTAGTCCTAAATCTTCAGGACTACGAAAGTTTATGGACATTAGAGGCTTCTAGACAATAAGCCACACTCCAACCCCGAAGCCTGCTCTGCAAAACTATTAGAAAACGGGATGAGCCAAAATCGGGCTCAGTGGGAACTATATAAGTTTTATTAAGAAAATACACATTGGAAGGAATATGCACGTGCATTGTAATAAATCATTGTTTATACTTTTAATAGTGGAAGTAATGCAATGCAAATCACCCATAGCATGCATAGAACCTAATCACAAGGACACCCATCCTAAGAACCGAAAACTACCCGAACAAACTACGCTACCCCTACCTCTTAATCTCTTATATGGTATCCACGAAGTCATAGCGTAGTGAGGTAATCTAACTACGAGTTTAACTTAATATATTGATGTCATTCGCTTTTTATGTTTCCTTATGCCGTGGTGTTCATTACTTTCCACTTTGATTATAATACATTATGAAATCCTGTCAACTCATACGTGTCTACAAAACTTCTTAATAAGTGTTAAGAATATAGCATAACAACAGAAATAAATGGATCCAAATTATTTGGATTGAGGTGTGAAGAAAACACTTTCCTTAATGTGTAAATTGTCCCTACTTGAAAATTCGAAATACAAGTTTGCTAATATGATTTTTGGTAAATCACCTTCAAGATATAACAATCCGTGAATTTTTAAGTTTAGTAATATTGAAGAATTCAAAGTTAAAAACACGTACTTCTTAAATTTGATACAAAAGAAGAGGGAAGACCAAGAATAATTAATCGTATTGGCAATAGCTGTTGGCACTCTTTTTAGAGTGCCCACATACATTTAAAGGGTGTATCTCTTTGGAAAATGAATTGAATTCTTGGAAATGAAGGGATATGCATCTATTAATAAATTAGGCAAGTCCAAATATAATAGCACTCTTCATATTTATGTTCTTAACTGATGGCTCAGATTTAATGTGAATGTGTATCTTTTGATCCAATGTCTCAGGATTATCATTACATGTTGGTAATATTGATGATAATAATAGGTATTTAGATAATTAACTAATCAATATTAAAGAGTTTAAAACCTATGAAAATTTTAATTGTATCTCCATAGCCATTAAATATTTATTTGTTAATTAGAGTTTTATATATCTCCAATATGTCCCATATTATTTAACATGTAAATTATTTATATAACAGCATATTCGGTATTATTATATATATTCCTATTTTTGAATTATAGTTTTTCTATATTTTTAGCATATCCATATTATTTAACATGTATATTATCAATAAAAGAATATCTTGAGTAATAGCAGTGCATATTCACATCTTATTTGCACTGTCACGTCAGCTTTGTCTCTCTTTGGCCTTTTATTTTAAACTTCAAAATATAATAAATTTTAATTTAATAATATTTAAAGCTAATTTTTCTAGAGACATTAATTTATTTATGATTTTTTTAAAGTTTACAAATTGTATATATAAAAATAGATTAATAATATTGTGAAAGTAAAAAGAATTATGTTAAAGATATTTATCATCATTAAGCATAATTAATGAACTATAAACTTGGTTACTTTGAAAAACCCTATAAATTTGGTTTGATAACAAATAAAATTACCTTAATAAGAGTTTGAAATTTTTTGAATTTGTTTTTCATTTGATTTTTTTTCATTATTATTATTGCGTTTTTCATCTTTATTTGAATTTTTTTAATATTTGTTTTTGAATTTATTAGCAACGACTTAACTACATAATTAATTTTATTTTAGTTTTGGAATTCAATGTAATTAATTAAAATAATTAAATATTTTGTGTTTTGTCCTTAATTGAAAAGTTGTTATTCAAACTAATCTCTTAAAAATAGTGTCATTTGTTGGAAAGATCGAGAGTGTGACATTTGTCCTTTGAAAAAAAATTCTCTTTATTTAAATATAGCATATTGTCAAACAAACTCATATATCTAGTGAAAGAGAGCCATCTTTTTGGAGCCTTAACAATCCCAGTGGTAATGTCCAAAAATATTATAATAATACCGCACGTCAAAGCTTGTTAGTTCAGCCATATAATAATTGTGATGTTTTCAAACTTTTATAGTTAAAAATCTATTCAACCTTGGATTAATGTCAAAATGGTTATATTTTTTGAGGAATTGAGGTTGAATCAGACATAACTCATATTAAAACCGACCATTAACCATCGTTGCACAATTCGCTCCAAAAATAAACTTGACTCGTGATTATATTTTGATCTAACGACTCATGATTATTATGTCATATTTGTAATATAAATGATAATGATGAGTTTTTCATTTAATTCACCAATAAATATGATAGTGTTTAAAACATACTCTGTAACACCCCCGCCTTAATTATCGAGATAACACCTGTAATTAAGACCCGAAGTGTTACTAACACATCTTAGATTTACTAAAATGGATATGTATGTGAATAAGAAAACAAGGCAACATGTATGTCACATGTCAATCAACATATATAACATTTCGGGCTAGCCATGGCTTCCCGTGAAAATATATACTGCACAAAAATGATTATCGTATTAGAGCCTCTATTTCATCCCCGATCCTGTAATCTTTTTATCAACGATCGACTCCTGGGTACCTGTATTTGTTTAATAAAAAATGGGGTGAGCTCACGGCTCAGTAGGAGGAAAATAGGGGATATCGTGTTTGGAAAACATAGTCATTAATTTGATAATAATTTATACTTCAACCATTAATCCAATTGAATACCATGATTTCATAAAACAATGCATGCTCATGCAAATGTAGGTTACCTCCCTTGTGTCAACCATTAAGTCGAGTTGTCGACTTATTTATAGAGCCGAACAAATCATAATATGGGTCCATCCGCCTGAGATCATAAACAAGCCTTGCTAAGAGATATAGAAGCCGAGCCAAGTCATAATCATATAACAAGAATACTAAGGCCTGGCTGCCTAAAAGAATAATCCGTATATCATCATAACATGGCTTTTCCATCTCAAGAAAATATCAACAGATAATAATCAATTGGATCACAGTCCAACAATATCACATCAGCATAATCATTATCACAATAACCAAATTGTTAGTGTCTTGCCATTGTCTAAATTTCTGGACTTTTCACCATTGGCTCTAGACAGCCGACGACTTGCTGCCCCTCCGAAGGTTTAAGGATTTTCAACCCAGGGCACCAAGCCCTACCTATTTCCATACCGGCAAACACTAACCACAACCATTCCCTTCGCCGACAGAAAGCCACAACAGATATAGATAATTATGGGCAGCCTCCTACCATATAACATAGTCGAGAGTATATTCACATACAAATGAAGAACATCCAAAGATAGATAATCAATATATTCAAGAATGCCATGACGAGCATATAATGCTTTCCCACATCATAGATAAGAGATATAAGCATTTTTGATAGATAATCATCATGCCAAAAGCCATAAGAATACTCTGAACGTGCCGAGAGAATCATCAAGAATCTCGTTGACACAACGATAGATGCAAATAAATGCATAACATGCATTTCATGCTTTATATGTAAATTATAAATAACATATGCCAAACAGACTCCATTAAACATCCATCCTTGTCCCTAGGTGTATATAAAAACCGTTTACTAATTTATTTTTTCAATCCATCAACTATACACCCGGGAGACATCCTGTAGAAATCAAACGATACATGATTATCGAGTTATATGGCACACGTTACTCCTATTCATGTATTCATGGTTCATACAATTTTTTTAATAAATTAAGGGAGGTTTAAGTCTCTCCCTTAATCCTACAAATAAAGGAAAAACCCCCACCCACCCCCAATGAGAATTGTTAAGTCGAAGAATCATACAAACCCTCGAAGACTGATATTACTTATGTGAGTGAGTGCTTTAGTTTTCTTGTAAAGACAATTTGATCATCATAGCTCATGCAATATTCCTATATTATAAGAGATCAATTCAAAAGTTGAATCTAGTTTTATCCTTGTATTTTTACCGAAAACTAGTTATATTGAAAAATTCCTATTAATTTATATGAATGAATTTTGTTGCAAAAACCATGATAGAAGTCTTAGAAAATCATTTTTAAAATCCCTATCTCAAAATTGATTTTTGAGCTTATTTCGAAAATATTTTTTCAAAATGGCAGCAGACCAGAGGGACCATCAGTCGACTGATAGCATTGCTCATCGACTGATGGCCACTCAGTCGACTGATGAGCTTTGCTCAGTCGACTGATGGCCCAGAAAAGCCGTGGAATTCTGATTTTTTACATTTTTGTACCAAACTTCTACCAACTCCCTCCAAACGGCCATTTGTTGTTGACTATATATACACCTTCTAAGACTCATTTAAACAAGCTTGAATCATTCTTACACCATTCTCTTCATCTACATTCATTCTTATAATTCAAGAACATTCTTTTGATCAATCATTCTTATTTTGAGCTATATTCTATTGATCAAAGTTGATATCTCTTAGTGTAGCTTAGTTGTAATCTTCATACACTATAGAGCTATTGTAATTGGTGTTAGTCACCAAATCATTTCTTTCAAACATTAAGAGAGGTTTGTCTCTTAAGATAGCAAGAGAGTTTTCTTGTGTGAGTATTGAGAGAATTTCAATACTTGTAAAGAGTGTAGTGAGACAACAACACTTGTAGTGGTTTTATCTTCACCCGGAAGAAGATTGGAATTAGTGGAACTTCTCGGGGTACTAACCGAGCGCGGAGTAGGGGCTAACAAGCCGAACCGTGTGAACAAAAAGTCTTTGACTTTGATCGGTTCAATCTTTCTATCTCTTTATCTCTTAAATTGTGTTATTTGTTTCTTGTGATTGGATTTATCTTTGTTCTTTGGTTGGTTGATTGATATAGACATCAAACACTTTTAAATTGATTTTAAAAATCCCATTAAGTTTTAAAAACCCTATTCACCCCCCCTCTAGGGTATTTTCCGACCTACACTCGCGTCATCATATTCCTAGCGTAGTAAAACCCTCGAATTGATGAATTATAAACTCTAACTCACATAGCTAAAGCTCACACTTGAGCTCCCATAGAGAATGACCAAGGTTGAAGATGATGAATAGTGAAAGAGGAGGTTTGAATGATTTGGAGCTTTGATCTTTGGTGGAGAATGAAAGATGTGCAAAAGATCTCTCTTTCTCTCTCTAGAACCGTCTAGGTGTGTGTGGGTATTTTGGGTCGAAATTGGATGAAAAATTAGACAAAACGGGCTTAAAAATGAGTTAAGTTGGTGCCCATGTTTAACTAGCGGACCATTATGCAGAAAATGGAATACCGGTTTGCGGTCCCCATTTCCCCAAATTTTTAAATGCCAGACCAGTATGCCACATTCCCCATACCGATCCGCAGGCTAATTTTCTGCCCTGCTATCCTATTCTTATTTTGACCATAACTTATTTAAAATTTATCAAAGACAGCCACAAATTTTATTAACAATTTTAACTTCTGCTAGTCAGCCTACGAAGATCATTAGTTAATCAATTCCCACACAATATATACTTAATACAACATAATTAACATTAATATAAATACAAAGTGTTACATACTCAAATTCTTAGTGTAACTATATCTATTAAATTAAATATTTATTTATAAAATTAAAATATTTATATATTTCCATCTCCTTACTGAAATGCATTTTACACTAAGTCAATTATGTATATATAAAAAAAAATGTAAATTATCTTTACAAAAATCTTATTATATGAGAAATATTAACAAATGAAATATTTATCTATAATTAATTTAGTAAAATAAACCGGTTATTATTGTTAACACTTTATTATATGATTATATTTTAAAAATTATCCTTCTTTTCAGTGAAATAAGAAAATAAAATATCATGTCATATAATTCAATAAGATTTGTGTTTTCCCTAACAATAATAATAAAAGAAAGATAAGTATTATTATATTAACAAGTCGGAGAAAACTCTTGCACATGCAATTAGTAAAACATCAACTTTGAACATCTATATTTTCTTTTGAAATATTTTCTGGCATAATAATGGAAATTATTAAAAATACATGAACACGAGCCTTTAATTAGGTTTTTTTAAGTATTTTTTAAATGTCTTTCATATGATGTGATAATCTTATTATAGCATGTAGCTTATCGTATTATTTGTCAATATATAATGACGGAATCAGGAATTCAATCAAAGAGGAAAAAAATAAAACACACAAAAATATAAATTTAAAGTCATAAAATTTTAGCTCAAACATAATAGTATTAATACTACAAATTACTAACATTCTACGGAGAATACACAAATTATGCAGTTAATCAATTATTCAAGAATATAGACCTAATATTTGATTGAGCCCAGAAATTGCATTTATAATCTCTTAAACAAGGCTCAAGTAGATTCTAGTTACTACCTAAAATCGAAAATTGCATGTAAATTCAATTTAAGCGCGAAAAGAAGGCACTACATTGTATTTCTATGTTACTAAGTCATTTTGCAGGCCTAAAATGATTAAGCAACTTAGGTTGGATGCAAGAAACAAGGTTGAATGCGAAAAAGTGCAAGAAGAAAGCCCGAAGAAGAAGTTAATATCCATTCCAAGTCCCGAGGCGAGAAAAATTCATAAACTACCTCCAAAGCACTAGCAAGAAGAGAACAAGAAAATCTCCAAGTATGAATGAAGTGAATGCAAGTGTTCAAGAGTGATTCAAAGAGAAAAAAAACTCAATTGAATCAATCCCGAAAGTTTTCGAAGAAAATCGAGAACTGCCGTAAAAAGCCCGAAGTTGTAGGTGATCAAAGTTTTTATCCATTGAGAATTAAAAAAAATCTCTAAAAATAAAATTTGTAGAGTTTTGAATTACTTACACGTAGGCGAAAACAGTGCATCAATCAGAGTTTCGAAGAAGAAAGTTATGAGCAAAAGAAGAAACCACCAGAAAAATGCACTAAGATCGATCCCCACTTTAATTTTTGGCCCATTTTTTATTTTTAGCTCTTTTCGGCCCGTGAGCGAACTGGAATCGCATTTATATCCAACTATGATTGATCCATAACCCTTAACATTTGAAGACAAAAAAACCTTGGAATCACACGAAGTTGATGGAGGTGGAATCTTGACCCAATTTCTAAAACGATAATGAACCTTGGTATAGTCAAAGACGAACAATCAATTGATGGGTAAATTGATTGATAAGTCGAAGAACAACAAGAACCCTAATTCTGGTTGTTCGAGATATTCTTAGAACGCAAGAGGTGAAAACACTCAAATTTTTATTAATCAAAGGCTGCTCAAACAATAGCATTATTTCCTTTAAATAGGAGAAAAAGTAATAAACCTAAAACCTAAGCCCAATTTCGAAAATAAACAAAACAAAACGAAAATAATAGTTTCCCACATACTTTGGGCCTAAACAAAGCTAAAACATAAATTAAACTTAAAATAAAGAAAGCCTAACCCGGCCCATTTATCAAATATACGTTTTAATCTCTTGGGCTATTATTTAAACAAGCAGTGTCTTCCATTCTTGAGCCCGATCCCCCTCAATGCTCCTTCCATGCTTCAACTTTTCTCATCATCTCTTGGACCATGGATATAAGTGCTTCCTTGATCTTCTTGGCTCTAGCTCGAGTGATTGGACCACCTGGAACCCGAATAGAGATATGTATAGTCTTCACTCCATGATCTAGCTCCAGTGCTATCCTTGGACCCATCAACCTGTTTCTTTAAGGATTATTCAAGTCACGGACTTGAAATACTTGTGTACCATATAAAATACCATATATACATAGATATATATCACATTTTAAGGTTACGTAGCAACTTACAGTCGATTAAAAGAGAGGCTGAGAGCACCGTAACTTTTTGGGAGCTTTTGCACTACATCTGAAGATAGAATTTAAGTGTTTTATTATTAAATTACTTAAAACAATTGTTAGATTAATTTTTTATGATCTTTTGAGGCTGGAATTTGTTGTAATCAACATTCAATTCATCATTCAATATAGTTTTCAATTCAAGTCTCAATCGTGTTCCGGTAAACCCTAGTTTTTGTTTTCTTTCAATTTGATTGCTTTTATTTATTTGTTTGCTTTTCTATTCATAGATTAGTTATTTGAGATCATATATATTATGGAATCAACCTTAAACTCACATTTTGTTGGGCTGGTTCTTGGGCTTATAGATTTGTTTTGTCGGTTTTTCGTCGATTTATGCTTTATTTTTGTTTTATATTCAAGTAGTTTATAGTTTTTTCATACTATTCATGTATGATTCATCATTAATCACTAAGAATATGATTTTCCAAAATTCTTAGGGTTTAGATCGAGTTTGTTAGGTTTTTGTCGGTTTTGAGTTTATTTACCATTTTTGCCGTAAAAGTTTTGTTTTAAATCTGAATTGCAAAAATTCCAAAGCTAAAAGTTTTAAATATGATATTCTACAATATAAGGTATGATTTTACTATTTTTCATGATTTCTAAGATTATTTTCATGTTTACTTTGATTATGGCTAGCTAAGTCCTTTCTTAGAGGTCTGTAGTGAAAGATGGGTAGTTAATCTTTGAATGTAATCCAATCTACGTTGGAATATGATTTTTTTCATTGGTTATAGATCACTCACTGAATTAATGAGTATTTTCTTATCTCTTTCCATGCGTTAAAAACATGTTTCCATAAGTTAGCTCAAAAGTTTCATTTTATTAAAAACCAAAAAAACGTCGATTCACGGATTTTTGCACCAAAATCCTAACGTAGCTGATTTGAGGATGGTATTTATCCTCTAACTAGTTGAGTTAGTATTTTTTCGATTTATGCTTGATTCTTATTTTATATTCAAATAGTTTATAGTTTTTTTATACTATTCATGTGTGATTCATCCTTAATCATTAAGAATCTGATTTTCCAGAATTCTTTGTATTTAGATTAAGTTTGTTAGGTCTTTATCGGTTTTGAGTTTATTTACTCTTTTTGCCGTAAAATCTTCATTTTAAATTTGAATTGCAAAATTCCAAAGCTAAAAGTTTTTAAATATGATATTATACATTATTATGTATGTGTTTATTATTTTTTATGATTTCTAAGATTATTTGCATGTTTACTTTGATTATGCCTAGCTAAATCCTTTGTTAGGGGTCCATAGAGAAAGATGCGTAATTGATCTTTGAATGTGATCCAATTTATGTTTGAATATGATTTTTTTCATTAGTTATAGATTATCCATTGAATTAATGAGTATTTTCTTATCTTTTCATGCGTTAAAAACATGTTTCCATAAGTTAATTCAAAAGTTCCATTTGATTAAGAACCGTAAAAACGTCGATTCACTAATTTTTGCAGCAAAACTCTAACATAGCTAATTTGAGGATGGTCTTTATCCTTTAATTAGTTGAGTTAGTTTTCTAAATGAATTGGCTGATTTAGCGCTATTTTGGTATTTATTCACATAAGTGCTGAGAAAATGCCGATTTTGAGTTTCGGCATTCTTTTAAGTCAGATTTACTTTTAGTCAACTTTCAAACCTATTCAAATCTTATAGTAGTGTTAAGCTACTGATTTTTGAGATATTTAATTAACTTGGATTGTTTTTCTCACGCACTAGCAATACTAGGTTTTAAATTATGATTTTTCAAAATTAAAAGTTTCATCGTCGAATTATATTGCTCAAAGATAGTTTATATAGTCTTTATCACGCATGGGCTATCATATACTTGCAGTAGTAATATAATTGGATGGTAGGAAAGTCCAGGAGCTTAATCTTAGAGAAATGTTTTGTTTAAACTTAGATTTGGATTACCCAATTAGACTTATTTCATACTCCTTAACTACGGATACCCCTAACGTTTGTTTCCCATTGTTTTAATTCCATTTAACATTCTTTTTCATTTAATTAGTGTGTTATTTTACTTATTTTTAGTTTATTTGGATGCTCCCTTAGTGCATTTAGGAAGTCTTTTCGGTAAATAACTTGCGCTTATTGATTCCCTTTACTTTTGCACAATAGGATTAGATTTTTCTTTAGGTTTAGTTTAGTTAATTGATAGTTTTAATTTAGTTTCAATTTCCCTTCTTATTCCCCAAGTCTATCATATTTTTATTTCTTTCATATTCTTCCATCTGAGAAAAATAACTAGAGAAATAAATTCCTTACCTTTCTTGTGATTCGACCTTAAATCTTCCCAAGTATATACTATAACTTGACCGCTTGCGTTTGGATGTAACAACTTGCTCTTTTTGGGCATAATCAATATTATGTAATTAATCAAGAAATGAACCTAATATTGAGCAATCACTATCAATTCTTTAATTAATCTAACATAGAACTAATATTATGCGATTAATTAATAATATAACTAATATTAGGTAATTAATTAAAAAATAAACCTAATATTAATCAATAAATATACCTAATATTAATAATGAAATACACCTAATACTAAGAAATATAAAAAAAATAGACTTAATGGCATGTGGAAGATAGTTAAGAGAGCCGATGGAGATCCATTTGCTAAGTAACTAAGCAAAAGAGGAGTAAAATAAAAACTAAAAAAAGAGTGAAGAGAAAAATAAAAAAGTAGAAGAAGAGGAAATATGATTTGAAGAATGAAATGGAGTATGTAGGAGGATTTAAATAAAATTTTAAATTTTAAATTGCCCCTAAAGTTTAAATTCCGGTATGCACCTAGAATCAAATGTCCTCTTCTTATGATCACATTACACTTAAATACCCTAAAAGTATAAAGTTTTGTGTATTGGATGCTATATGTTTTTTTATTTTTCAAAATATATCCCATATGTAGTTAAAAAAATTGAAAACCAATAGGGGTCAATCCCCCCCCCCCCCCCCCCCAACACACACATTTTCCTTTACTAGCACTGCCCCTATTAATATATTAAGTCGTAATATTTTTGAATAATTGTTGGTAAATTTATTTTTACTTTACGAAATAAATAAAATATCCACTATAAATTATCTAATTATTTATACATGCTATCATATTTTTATACCTCCATCTAAATTAATTTTATAGAAAACAAAAAAGTAATTTGAGTTACTCTTTATTTTGCTAACTATTAGTTAAAAAATTATGGTAAATTATTTTTTCTTCTTTTACAAAAAAAAGAGGCTTGAAAAATGCAACAAAAAGATAAAAATGTTCGTATCAAATTGTAATCTTTTAAGATGGAAAATTTCAAAACGAGGCATAAAGGATTGGTGTAAATTTTATTTTCTTGATTTTTTTATACAAATGATGATTAAATGATACAATTTTATATATATATAATTTTACAACCATCACAAGAAAATGTTTAAACGGGTGGAATACAATTACCACATAAGGTAGACACAATAGTTTTTATTTTTATTTTCTTATTTCATTTTTTCCTTTTTCTTTTCTTATTTTGAATTATAGAAAATGTAATTTAATAACCTTTAAAGATCATTTTGCTATGAATATATAGTTATTTCTTATATTATTGTTATTTATGTTTTTAATACTTGCAAGTTCGTATTTTTATTTGAATAAATTATTTGATCTGATTGATCCATATAATAAAATAAATGAGATTTTTCATTTAAATTAATAATATACATGTATTCTTTTAGTTTATTAGAAAAACACAAGAGCCTGTATTTTTTTTAAAAAAATAAATAAATAATTATTTAAATACTTTATGTTTTAATGAATGAGATATCATTATTTGAAACAATATATAAATAAAAAATTAAATAAATTTTAATTTGTATTAGTATTTATGGTGTATGATACTTTATAAATGACAAATTTTAAAATAAATTAATGGTATTGCAAAAGCAAAAAAAATTGCAATAAGCTATTTATAATGCATAATGAGAGTCTTTTTGAGTTATCCCCTTAATAATACCCATAATTTAAGATACCATCGTTCTAATAATACTTTGAGTTATCTATCAAACAAAATGGGGAGGGACTCAAAGGATCAACAAAGCGAATGTAACTCAAATTATAGATATTATTGAGGTGGCAAACTTAAAAAGACTTAATAAAAAGTATGAACCATATCATTTGGTTTGGTAAAAGTCAAAACTACCTAGCGAGCTTTCAACCAGACTCTAATTGGTGTCTATTTTTAAACTGTGATATGTATAAGTAGCACAAATACGACTTGAGTTTGGTCGAGTTCGGTTTCATGTAAATTTAGCCCATTGAATCCAAACCAACCACGTATATATAATTTTTTTTAAAAAAATACTCTTATAATATTATATAATTATAATATATCGGTACATATCAATACCTGGTGGGTTCAGTCATATAATAAATATGAAAGTTTTGCATTTTCAAAGTTGCCCATTTTTCATGCCGAAGTCGAGGTCGAGTTAAACATATTTTTAGATGGGTCCAGTTTCTGTTTAGCTAAACCTACCTCAAGTCTATCCACTTCCCGTCGCTACATAATTATTTCCAAACAACATTAATGAGTTTAAAACCTATGAAAATTCTAATTGTATCTCTATAACCATTAAATATTTATTTATAAATTTGATATTTTTTATATCTTCAACAAGTCTCAGATTATTTAATATGTAAATTATCTATATAAGAACATCTTCAGTAATACTGTATATTTTTATTTTAGTTAACTATAAATTGGAGTGTTTTTATATTTTCGGCATGCCCACATTATTTAATATGTAGATTATATATAAAAGAGTATCTCGAAGAGGAGTAGTAGTAGTAGTGCATATTCACATCTTATTCGCACTGACGTCAGCTTTCTTTCTTGAACTTTTTTCTTTAAAAAAAACTTCAAAATATAATAAATTTTAATTTAATAATATTTAAAGTTTATTTCTCTGGGGACATTATTATTTATTTATTTTTTGTTTTTAAAAGTTTATAAATTATGTTATACAAAAGTAGATTAATATTACACTAAAAGCAAAAATAATTGTGTTAAAGAAATTTATTATCCTTGAGCATAATTAATGAATTATATAAATTTGGTTATGTTAAAAAAAAACCTATGCATTTGGTTTGATAACAAATGAAATTGACTTAGTAATAGCAATCACGATTTAGGATATCAGAATAGTCATCGCAATGAGTTTTTTTACCAACCATGACCTTAAGGGCCGATATTTTTTGTTTATTGTGGTATGCAATAATCCAAAATATCTCATATCAGTAGTGTAATAGGAAGATCATTGGTAGATATATAGAGATTATGAACCTAAAATCGCAACTTGGGTTACTCATTTTGAGGGAGAACCTGAGTGGTTACATATGGTATCAGAGTAGACCCAGGACCACTATCACATGGTGTGCAGGTATTACGGGTTGTATCTGTGCTGCTGATAGCGAGTCCAAATCACTAGATGCGGCTAACAAGAGTCAAGATTGTTTACGTGTAACCCTGCCTTGACGAAGACGTAAGGAATTTAACAGAGGGGGGTTGTAACTACCAAAAATATTCCACATCTTGGTAGATATGTGGGAATGTGACCCTAAAATCACAACTTGGTTAGCCATTTTGGGGGAGAACCCATGTCGTTACATGGTAAGCATGGATACGTCTTAAACAAAAATATGATTTGCGTTTTGTCCAGCTTGCATAATTTTTTTTTGGCCATGTCCCGGGGTATCCGCACCTTCAGTCCGACTAATCACTAAACCCCATGGCAGACGCATTGGCATTAAATGTCGGTCCGTTCTCTATGAGTGATGGCTGGCCTTAAAGAGTTGCACGAGGGAGGGCTTGAACCTGAGACGTGCTGTACGTCCTTAATCTGCCCCTCCACTAGGCCACCCCTTGGGGTTGATTTGGTGTAGTGTTGGATATATGTAAATTTAGCCTGTTGATTTTAAACACACCTATATATGCTATGAAGGAGAGCCGTCTTTTTGGGTTCTCAACGATCGTGGTGGCGATATCAAAAAATATCATAACAATATGGTGTGTCAAGGCTAGGTAGGTTCAGTCATATATTAAATGCGGTGTCTTCAAACTTTTATAGTTAAAAGTCTCTTCAGCTTTGGATTAATGTTAGAT
This sequence comes from Lonicera japonica, assembly GCA_021464415.1. NCBI lineage: Eukaryota > Viridiplantae > Streptophyta > Magnoliopsida > Dipsacales > Caprifoliaceae > Lonicera > Lonicera japonica. The sequence continues at coordinate 17,186,092 of CM038469.1, forward strand.
TGGTCATATTTTTAAAGGGGTCGAGGTTGAATCTGGCATAACTCGCATCGAATTTGACAATTAATTATCGCTACATAATTCTCTCCAAAAGTAAACTTAATTAGAAAAAGTATTTGTGCCGACGGCACTAGCATTACTAGTATATATATATAGGAATCCTTTCACACTGCATTTGACAAATAACTAGTATTTCAGAATTTAAATTCCAACTGCCATTTTCAGAAATGATTGTGTGTTTTGCGCTCATTTATCAGACTCGGCTTAGACACCAACTCGGCAAAGAGAATGGATCGGTGGATCACGGGTCCAACCAGCTGGTGATAGGTTGGACTAGACAAAAAAATATTTAATTAAAAATATTTAATATTATATTCAAAATTACAAAAATAAATACATTTTTCACAACTAATATATGAAATATAAAATACTAAGACAAAAACTATAAATTAGAGAGTCTAAAATTAAAAAATCAAGTCAAGCAATCAAAATATCACTTCTTTAATGATCTATTTACAGAGTTGCATATTGTGCTTTTTTTCTTTGCCTTCTCGCTCAAACATTGCAATTCTAATATTTTAGACTTCAATTTAAAATCTAAAATCTAAATCATTAATTACTTATTACCCACAAAATCTTTTGAGTTTTGAGTTTTGATTTTGGAGTCAATTTGATTGACTAGCCCCAAGTTCACTTAAATTGCCCAGGTTACCGAGTTTCTAAAAACGGGCTCGATCAATTCGATTTGTGCCCGGTTAATTATAGAGGCGGTCCGATTGTTAGTCTATCTCGATTATTAAACCGGTCACCGGGTCACTTGCGGGCAGGCTTGATTTGATTTGCGAATCACTGGTGCACTTAATTAATCACAACCAACCAATTATAAAACCGAAGGCTATGACTTACGATACAAGTGGTGCAAAATGCTAAGTCCGCCTAAAAAATGCCCTTAAACATCCATTCGCACTTTCGCATGTGCGTCCTTATGTGGGCTACGCCGCAATAGCATACACCTTTCAACAAGAAGTATTTTCTGTAACATTTAATGTTTTATATATTAACTCATCAAAACTTCCTTATTTTTTGATGTGGGATTTAAATTTTCCTTATTATCCCTTCTTTATATATTACAATCTACAATGCTAAGTTTATTGGATTTTACATTCCATTTACTTTAGGTATCTTCTTCAATCTTGAACCCCCAGTTCTTCTTGAGAATCTTGTCCCAAAGAAATCTTATAGATCCCTCTTCTTAAATCTTGAGCCCCTACTTCTTCTTGAGAATATTGTCCAAAGAAATCTATTTTATTTTTTTGTGGTTCTTATATATGCTCACCAAAAGAAATTGCTAGTAGAGAGAGATTCAAATTTAAGCCTTATAAATAAAGTACTTAAATCATTATCAACTTAACCAACGTGCCCCTTGTTTCCTAAGATGGAATTCATGATAAATAACTTTAAACGCACAATCTCTCAGAAGTATTGAGATATAATTAAGCTATTCATATAGGACAGCTCTAGTCATTGACTCTGATATTAGTCATGAAAATGGAAATTTGTGGAAATCTGATTCATTAATTCACAGTTCCAACAAATTAAAGCTGGAAATACCATTTTGCATTGGCAGTAAAATAAATATAAAGTTAAACTACAGGTGGTTCTATTGTCAAAACTTAAATCACGTATAATTACTCTACCAATTAATTATTTTTGTAGAAGTCCTAAACTATTTTGAGGTTTTGAGGTTACAATTTCAACTATTATAGCCTTCTCTAGCTAATCGCAAAAATTTAACAAATTCTTCTTCTTGTGCTTGCTAGCTATCTCATTAATTTTCATGAAATAATCACACAAGTTCACATTCAAACTGTACTCTCTTGTTCTTTTAAACAAACTGTACTTAAGACACTAATCATTTTTGTTGTTCAAAAGCTGTACAATTAACAAAAAAATTATCAAACCAACCCAATCGTTGCCACAACACTTAATTATATCAATCGTCAAACAACTCCAATTGCAACTTTTTTTTACGAGTAATAATAAAACCCAGAAAAATATTACAGTTGTAACGATAATATAGTATCGCCAAATTAATAGGAATCTCAAAGATGAGTAAAGTATGCAAAAACCACGCGATCAAAGACAGAGAAAACGCGCTTTTTGAAAGAAAATAAAACCTGTAAATATATCTGATAGACCACATCATCGTTACAATATTTGTATCAATCCAATGATTATGTTCCTTCATATCTCAATTAGAACATCCCACTTCTTTTTGGAACAGCATAGCTTCGGCTCCTTGGATAAATACCATCCACCTTGACAAGAGCATCTTCCCCAAACTCACAAGTCTTATCCTCATCGATCCTCCCAATAGCGACGCTTTGACTTCTAGGCACACCATTTATGCCACCATTGCCTAGTGGCAATATTTGTTGTCGTAAAATCTCCAACTCCACCTTTTTGCCCAAGCTCCGTCTTGAAGCCACCTTTACCAACTCTCTAAAATCTTCATCGCTATTACTAGACCGAACCGAGTTGACACTAAAGCTCTTGGGCAAACTCGAGGCATAGGTCATGGGTGCAACGCCAAAGCTAGCCCGACCGGCGCAAGCAGTCATGCTATTAATGTAAAAATCCCTGGCCTTTGTTAGAGCTCTAATGGGTGCTTTTATCAACCTCGTGAATTTGCTCTCTTTGCTTGCTTTTGTTATCATCATGTTGTTGTTTGAGTGACCTTTTTTTGGGAGAGGGTAAGCTTAAGATCAACGCACTAATAGTATGTGAGGGGTATGGAGAAAGGAGAGAGAAGAAAACGACTTAATTAGGAATGAAATCTAATAAAGTTTAAAGAATTAGGTGATGATTGAGAAGGTATGAATATTTATAAGGTTGTTTGACATGACTTAGAAATAAGAAGGAAGGCTTTGGATTTAGGCTTTGGATTTATGGGTGTTTTTTAAATCATAACATAAACTAGGCTAGGTTTTTTCTTTAATTTAAAGGATTTTATGATGCAATTTATTCCCTTTTTTTTTTCAATACATAGGGAAGGAGGTTTTTTTGATACGTACGGTAAGAAGTTGAGGGACTCGAACCTTAACCTTAAATTTCCTCCTTGTTTATGAGAGCTTCTATTTTACCGACGACAAAAAAGAGCTAGACTAATTAGTTATCATTGTACAATTATTTAATCCTTTGTTTGTTTTATCATAATTCAAAATTAATTCTATATAACAATTGCCTTCTTATATCAAGAATATTGATGTGTGGAAGTATTTTATTTATGCATTATAATAGTAAAAAATGAAAACTTGCCACTTTTGAACATGCATTCTTTGATGACTTGCCATCTCCATAATAACAAGATTTGAAATTGAACAAAAGAAAAAGTAATTGTGAAATTAATTTTTTACCACGAAACCAAAAAGAAAAATTATATATTTTTATCATATAAATAAGTATCTCCGAAACACACTTTTAATTTGTATTCACGGAAAAGTAATATGTACAGAATATTATGTGCATCAACAAATATAATTTAAACTATAAAGAAAGATTAATTAAGATATGGAAAAGTTGACCCGAATATCATGAATTTTAAATGTATATATTTACATATATATGCTTTTGGGTATCGTATAGTCTTGGTCCAAACAACCATTCATGGTCTTACTCCTTAGTTGTCAAGTGTTGGAGGGATGTAATTAAGCGTTGACTTTTTCAAAGTCAAGCCTTATAAGGATGTAGAACCAAAAGGAAAAAAACAAAAAAACATTAAATACACATGCCGTGCGCATGTGTCAAAAATATATGTTATTTTAGTTAATAATACACAATATTTAAAGGGTTAATAGAAATAATCGGAATCCTCCATATTTTGGTCAAGGGGCAATTAAAAAAAAGGGCTTATTAGAGAAAGATTTTCACACTAAGGCCAAGGAATAATTTTTTTTTAAATAAAGGGCCTATTTTTTATTTTATTGATAATATGACATATGTCTTTTTTTTTCATTATAAAATGACATCCCAACCCTTAAAATAAACTAAAAAAATATCAATATGCATTAAAATATGGACTGCAATATGAACTTTGCAGTCTATATTTCACTGCAATATGAACTTTGCAGTCCATATTTCACTGCAATGTGAACTTTGCAGTCGATATTTTTAGTGCAAAGTTCATATTGCAGTCCATATTTTACTGCAATGTGAACTTTGCAGTCCGTATTTTTAGTGCAAAGTTCATATTTATTTCACTGCAATATGAACTTTGCAGTTCATATTTTATTGCAATATGAACTTTGCAGTCCATATTTTTTGTGAAAATTTCATTAAAAGGGTAATTTAGGTAATACATAACATGTTTTTATTAATTAAATATTAAATTTATTCAAATACATTCATTTAAAATATAAAACAAATAGGCATCTTACACTAATTACCAATTAAAAATAGGCCCTTCATTCAAATTACCAATTAAAAATAGGCCCTTCATTCAAAAAAATATTATTAATTGGATTTTTGGTAAAAATCAATGTATAATAAGCCCTTCTACCTAATTTCTAGTTTGGTCAATTGTTATCGCAAATTGGCACTCCACTTGGGCATTTATTTATGTTTAAAGAAGAGTAACACGTATTTGTATTGTTGGGCAAGTGACTGGTTTATCTAAATGCCTAACCCCACTTTAATTATGAGTTGTTCAACAAGTTTTTATTTTCTTGAAAATTTGTTTGGGTTTCAAAAAATATTAATATTTATGAAAAGAAAGTAGGTGCATTTCTAACAGTAGTGTCTATTATTATTTTGTGTAAAATTTATACAATTTGTAAAATTTCTGTCTCCAGTCGTCTTTTAAATTTGAATTTTCTGTAAAATGAATATGTAAAAGTAAAATGTACTCTAAGTTTGCAATGTCACATTAACATTTTATCTATCAAGTTTTTTTTTATAAAAATTTAAAATGTAATATCTTTTAATATAACACACACACATATATATATTAATAAAAATTATATATTTGAAATCTACTCAATAAAACCAAGAAATTAAGATCCACTGTCATTATGAGATCACATATATATAAATTCCAAATAAATAATAAATATAATTGCACAAAATGACATTAAACATGCATCGGTATCTTATTGGTTTATTTAAATTTTACAAAATTTGTGTAAAAGTAGATTAACGGTAGTTTATATTATATTGTTGTTTTGTGTAAAATTTACACAATTTGTAAAAATTTATGTTTTCAGCAATCTTAGAAATGACTTTTGTATAAAATAAATGTGTAAAAATAAAATTCTAAGTTTGCACTGTCACATCAGTTTTCTCTCTCAGGTTTTTTTATAAAACTTTAAAATGTAATAACATTTAATAATATATATATATATATATATAAAGTTTATATATTTGGAATCTACTCATTAAAGCCAAGAAATTAAGATCCACTGTCATTATAAGATTACGTATACATACATTCAAAATAATAATAAATATAATTGCACAAAATGATATCAAAAATGTATCAGTATCTTATTAGTTTATTCAAATTATTACAAAAAAGTTTACAAAATTTGTGTAAAAAAGTAGATTAACACATAGGATTTACACAGCAATTTTTAAATTACAGTTGGAGATCGGTAAGCGATAAACATAGACGTATCAACTGACGAAGTTAGATTTTTTTTTTCAAGTGAGGCATTTGTATAAGAATTTATACAAATACATATTATAAGTACATAGAGAACGAAGTGAGCACATATTTTAAAAGTAAGGAAGTTGAGAAAAGGGGTTGGCTTAGTGGTAAGCAACTCCACTCTTATCTTGAGTTTAAAGGTTTGACTCATAAGAGTGGGAAGGGAATTTTGAGGAAACACTTAAAACTTTTATTAATTTAATTTTAATTTTTTTAAAACAAGGAAGTTAAAAAATAAAAACTTTAAAAGTTAATAACAGACTAAACACAAATTTATGAAAATAAATTGTTCAAATCATTTTAATAAAATAAATACAAAAGATTAGGTGGGAAAAAAATTGTTGGAAAAATACAATAAAGATACGCGTAAAGAAAATGTGATTGAGTCTGCTCAAAGATTTAAAGATAATTTTATTAACAATAGAAGTGGGGCATTATATTAAACCCATAAAATATACGGAGGCAAAACTAAAAATTTATAATATTCAATTTTTTTATATCGAAGCAAAAAATTATTGTACAACAAGCCCACAATTAACCGACGAAAAAGCCCATCTAATTTAGGCCTCGTTTGACGGGTATTAAAAAGTGGGATGGGATATTAATACCACATTTTTTAAAACCTTGTTTGATTCGCACAAATGTGCTGGGATTACAAACGTACTAACTTAATACTCTTTCTGCTATAATTTAATCAGGGGGGGAGGTGGTATTGTTTACTCCAGGATTAAGAAAAAGGAACCAATATTTTCAAAAATGCCACTACTACTACTACTACAACAAGCCCACAATGTAACCGACGAAATATATTTTTGGATTAATAATCCAGTACTATTAATCTGGTATTATTAATCCCACTGATCCTAATCCCTGAATCAAACGAGGCCTAATTGTCTTAGCCTGTAACATAATATAGGCATATAGCCCGTAACAAGGAAATGCTTGAGGTTGTCAAGTGATTCCCGTTGGGCAGCTCCAAAATAGGCAAGTTTGGAATATATAAAAGGGGTTACCATTAACACATATTAAAATATAATTTAATATTTTAATATTGACTCGATTTTAAAGGACGGAGGATAGGTACATTGGCTTGCGCCCTAAAGACCGAGTATATATGTGCACCTACTTGGCTTCACCAATGGCTCAGTCCCTAAGCATCAAGAATGTTCACATATACTCGCTCATTAGGAGTCGAGTAAATAGAACGGAATGTTAGAGAGTATTTTAGTGTGTATCAATAGCGGTTTCCGATATAAATCTGCCAACTTTTATATTTATAAATCAATTGTATATTTGGTTGTGTTAAAATTAATTTCTACCTAAAAAGGAAGCGCCAAATGTAATTTTTTTAAACAGGATATTGAAAAATAAGACTTTGTTTGAAAAAGTTTTCTACAAAAGAACCGGCTACTAATATTTTTGTAAATTAAGGGTTTATATTTGACTAAGCTTGAAAAAGAGTGCAAAGCTAACTTTGCAATAGATTTTTAAGTTATATATTTTTATGAAATCATGCAAAATTAAGTTTGAATTACATGTTTTTAGCGTATTATTATAAATAAGTATTTTAATTGGCAGTATTTTATAATAATTTTAACAAATTACATATTCAAAACCTATTTATTAATAAAATGCAAATAATAATTTTTTTGAAGTCTTGGAAAGTTAAGTTTACACGCCTTATTTTATAAATTATTACTATATATTTGTGTTTATTTGACGTTGTTTTAAAATTTATAAATCAAACATAAGAATATACCATTAAAAAATATAAACACATCATAAAACACAAATTTGCATTAATTTTTTTTTAATGCAAAGTTAAGTTTGTATTAGGTCAAAACTCTTATTTTAAAATACAATTGATAAAAGAATCCCTTATTTTAGAATTATAATAATATCTAGGTTCTTATTTTAAAAAAAATTATTATTCGTTGATTTTTTTTTACAAGGATTTTTGTTACGCAACACCTTTACCTCATTTTTAATTTTTTAAATTAAAACAAATTGTGCAATATTTTGGGGTTAGTAAATTATTTGTGGACGTTGTGTAATTAGTGAATTATCGCACGCACTTATTTGCAATTTATATAATCATGTTTATTTGTCCACGTGTTACTTTAAGAAATTAGTAACTTTTTCTTCTTGTTAAATTGCAGTCAACACTTATCACCATATTATTTAAGAATTTAAAGTGTTTTTTTAAGCGGTAATTGCGTTATAAAATGATTGACAAGTCATAAATTCTTGATAATGAGAAAAAATAATATGTGAATATGATATGATTGATATAATTGTGTGCAGCTTATATACTCGATCTTTATAGGTGGATTAAGACATTTTCAAATTTATAATCAAATTTTATAAAACGAATTTCGTGAATTTATTCACTTATTATTAAATAAATAAAATATAAAATATAATCAAATAAAATTAGTACGCCAAATTTTAGCGCAATCCACAACCAAATCATTGCCGTCACAAGACTCGTAACAAACACCCTTGACATCTTTAACGACGTCGTTTGTACGTGTAAATCACCTAAATTGTACAAACAAACTCCGCACTCGGCAAGTCACCTCCTTCTAGAAATCCAACTCTACAAAATTCCATCGCCGGTGATCTGAACCCTAGTTTTTCGATCAACAATGTCCTGGTTCGCTCGATCTATAGCCAACACCCTCAATCTCGACGAAGATGAATTCCACAATCACAACAACGAATCAAACAAAGAAGACGATCTTCTCGATTCACCAGCATCGCCTTCATCAGGCGTAAAAGAAGACTTATCAGAGCTCACCAAAACTCTAACACGCCAATTCTGGGGAGTCGCATCATTTCTCGCACCTCCACCACCGTCCGATCACTCCCCGGTCTCCAATTCACGGCAATCCGATCCGGAAGGTGCTGGCGTTGATGCGAGATCTGGAATACGGAGTGATTTTGCGGAGATCGGAGGGAAGTTCAGGACTGGAATCTCTATGTTGTCTAGTAACATAGCGGCGTCGGAAATTACGAAATTGGCGTCGAATTTGCTTCAACTGGGGCCGGAGGAGGATAATTATGATTTATTTAGAGGCACTGTTGGTGTTACTGATGAAGTTGTGGCCTTTGTGAGGGATATTGCTATGCATCCAGAGACTTGGTTGGATTTTCCTTTACCTGAGGATGAATATGATGAAGGTAATATTGTTTTTGAGTGTGCATTGTTTATTATTACTATCTACTGAATTAGCGTCTACATTATTTTGCCTAGTGAAGTTTTTGATGCACGAGGAGATTTTCCCTGCGGATAATTTTTTTGAATCAAGTATATTCCATAATATGAAAATATTCATTTTGTATCCGTTGTGGTGGTAATGTGATATTTGACTAATGGAGAAAATGTTACAAGCGTTGGTATTGTTGTTCGTTACTTCGTTTAGGTTTATAGTCATTACGAATTCGAGTATATGCAAAATCATTTATGAATGAGGCCTTGTGCTCTCCTTCTCAAATAGCAAACTTGGAGAATTTCACTTGCTGTAAACCTTTGGAGTGTTTTAGTTACTAAAAATGACATGTAAACTGAGAGATTTGACAAGTGATATCTGGCTGGTATGGTCCTCCTTTTGGCTCGATAGTAATTTGTGTTTCCGAAACAACCAAGTAAATACCTAAATGGACTACTGGATTTCTCTTTCTAGTATCTAATATCGGTCCACCCTTTTTAGTAATAGTTATGTTATTTCAGTACTGTCTAGTACTCTAGTTACATTCTTATAAACAGATATCTAGTTTTCAACTAATCTGCACTCCAGATTAGATACCTTCTTCTAAACTTAATTCCACTAATCTGCGGGGGGAACGAGATTGGTGCTGTTGGTATGGAACAAACCACCTAGCAGTGGTGAATCTATTTCCCCTCCCATGCCAGTGCTCCAATGGACCAAAAATAAAAAAGCTATTCTGCACTTCGGGCTAGATACATTCTTCATAACATACATCAACCAATCTGCTTATATACATATCAATAACTTGAAGATATTGATATTGCATGTTCGTGTAGCGTCACTAGTGGATGCAATTGCATTGTTGCCCCCTGCTTGTTTTGTTTGTTGTTTGTGCATTGAAACCCTATTCTTATATTTTTCAGTCTGCATTGTAATTAGTGACCATTCTTACCTCCATGATAAAAGAAAATGAGGTCTCTATTAAGCTGTTCTATTGTCAACACACTAACCGATCCTTTTCCTCCAGATTTTGATATGTCTGATGCACAACAAGAGCATGCTTTGGCGGTTGAGCGTCTTGCACCCAGATTAGCTGCTCTAAGGATTGAACTTTGTCCCGGTTATATGAGTGAGGATTGCTTCTGGAAGATTTATTTTGTACTTCTGCATCCCAGACTTGACAGAAATGATGCTGAAGTTCTGTCAACACCCCAGGTAAATTGGTGCTGTACAATGCTAACACTAGTTCTTTTTTCTTTCGTTTCTCTCAACTAAAATAGTTTCTATAGAAGCCTCCCCACATCATGGACCCAGGAGACTTATTCACAAGATTTAGTTTTGTCCTTGATGTAACTTTGGATTGGAATGAGAGCCTTTGTGGTTTCTTCTTTTTGATAAGGATAATAGTCATTCTGAATTTTCTTAACTTCTCTTTGCTTCTTTTCTACTTTTTTCTGGTCTTTTTCTCTCTAAGGAAAGATCTCCAATAGGATGCTGAATTATAACTAGGGTTTAGTTGAACATTTTATCGTAGTGTTTAACATTTGGTACCCCTATAGTGTCTGGCTTCTCCAGAGATTCTTCCCCTGTTTTGTTTAACGTAGCTCTAGATTTGTGCGTGCGAATGTTTTAAATTTTTTTAGTTCTAGTATCAAATAAAAATTTGTAGACTTCTGTAAAAACTTTCAAATTTCATATATAATTTTTGTTGAACTAGCAGTGCACTGCTTATCCTTAGTGAAAAAGAAAAGCAAGTGCATTTTAGTAATCTGTATTGGCTGTGCAGATTGTGAAGGCCAGAGCCTCATTGACACAGGAGTTACAGAACCGTATTAAGTCAAAACCAGGAGAAGGCTCATCAAAAGCGGTCAATTATTCACAAAACCTCACTAATTCTCCACATGAAGAGTCTCTTTCTGTGCCACACAGTGCTCAACCATTCACGCCCACCATTGAAGCTGATTTTGAGACTGAGAAGCACACCGTCGAAAGTACTGAAATTCAGATTATTGACAAATCAGTCGTAAATGAAGAGCCTTTGAGCAAGAACAAAGATCAACCCTTGCATTCTACTTCCTCCTCCTCCTCTAAAGACATCGAAATAAATGATGAAGATGATGGCGATGATTGGTTAAAGGAAGAAAGCTCAGAAATGGCCGGTGCAGGTGGACCCACCATTTCTATTGATAATGAAGAGGATGTATCATTTAGCGATCTTGAAGAGGATGATGGAGACGTTCCTACAAGTTACAAGAAAGTAATTTATCGCTCCGATTCATCAACAAAACACTCTCCTGATTGGGTTCAATTAAGCAGTGGATCTGAGCAGGTAAGTATCCGTAACCCTGAGACCAGGGAATCTAATGAATGGCTTAACGTTGATAACACTGATGTGGCGTGATGGTACTGTGAAAGCCTTGTTTATTATGATCTATCTACTATTTTTATGCATTCATTTTGTGAATAGTTTGCTTGCAATTTCTTTAGTCTGCATTGAGGCTTTGGAAACTGTATGAATTGTACATATAGTTCGTTAAACCGTATGTTAAATGAAATAATATGTGCATTGTGAACGAGTTATTTCTTACTTCCAATCTCATCTAATTAACTGCGTGAATCTGGTGTTTTTGTACTTTATGAACAAGTTCTTTCTAACTTCCAATCTCATCTAAAATTGTTAACCTCTTGTGCAATTTGGCATCATAATTCCCGAAATATAACCCCTAATAATGAATAATAGTTTTCCAATTTCTCAAACTGATGATACCTTTTCCTCAAGCACCTAATTTGTTTTAACTTCTTGGTTGTTATAGTTGTTGGGTTTCCATTCAAGAATCTTGATGGTAAAGTGAAATATTTAGGGACATCTGTTGTATAGTTTTCCAAAGAAAAAAAAAGGATTGATGTGATTCAATGGCTATTTTCTGAACTATATACCGAGAAGAAGTTGTTTAGAGATGACTACTAAAGCAAAATCTTTCTACTATTCAGAGAGAACCTAGCAAGCACAAGTGCGGTATCTATATACATCACGATGCAAACTTCACATCTGAGCCATATTTCTCTAAGTTGTTCGTTAGTATTAGTTCTTCAAGATTTTATGGGTTTGAAATTGCTTGAGATCCGCTCAAGCTGTGACCAGAACAAACTTCCGAGCGAAAGTCTTGGTCTATCATCTTCTATGCTACTAGTGCTGCTTCTGCTTCTTGTACTGCTGCTGCTGTTGTTGCTTGTACTTTTGCTTGATAAACTACTTCGAGGAGACCGAACCAAAGATTTGTTGTTGGCGACTAGTATAGTACCCCCTATTTCTTTTCTCACCGCCTCCACTGTGTCCACGCTAACATTTTGCTCCGATACATCTTTAACATAGAATGATCCGACTGCCTTCTCGCCACGTGTCCCAATCTCAGCGCTCACTATTGTTAGTCCGTTCTCCCGCAATACTCTTGTAATATCTGATAGTAGTCCCAATCTGTTCCGAGTGCATACATCTAGCCTCAACCCCTGCACAAAGATATTGACATCAAAGCAGGTTTTGTTTCTGTCAAAGTATTGATTGATTGGACATTATACTTTAATAACAAAACTACCCTATATTACATAAGAATTCCGAAAGAAATTTTTCATGGCACGTACATGGGATACCCTCCTTTCGATAGCGGCAATCAAGCATCGCGTAATCCGATGCCTCTCATTCTCTGTATTTAAAATGCATCCATCCTTTTGTCGAATGTAATACTCCTACAATTTTTTCGCAATAGTCCAATGTCAGATAAATTTGCAGCTAACAAGGCAACACTGCACTGGCCAAAACTTTGTATTTCTCACCAGGATCAATGCAGTGCTCCCACGAGTCCACCTAGAAACACGTTATTTGAAGAAAAATAATTTTTGAGGGACTCAAAATTGTGACTTAGAAAACCCTTGGCAATAAGTACCTGAAAAGCAATTGAACCCTTGGAGCTAATAGCTGCATGGAACACAACATACTGCATATCGGTGAGAGTACACACCGTATCAAAGAGTAACTTGGGCCGGTCTTTGCTCCTCACCGTAACTATCGAATACCCCTTCTCCTTACATGTCTCGATCGTAACTCTAGTCCCCTCGTGCCACCTTCCATTCCCATAAACTTCTCTGTCCTCACAAGCACAACTCGAGCAACAACACTCCTCGTAGTCCCTATCCGCGGCCATGAGCTGGTGAAGCCGCCTCTCGGTGTGGGTTTGAGCCACCTCGGTCGGTGCAACAGCCATGCTCCGCCGCTCCCCCTCGCAGTGGTGGGCCTTCACCACATTCTCTAATTGGGCCTGCACGCGGGCCACCCTATGCGGGTCCGTGATGGGCCCACCTTCTGATTTGTCAGTTATGTAGATGATGGATGCCACCCGGCTGTTGTGCGTCCATGCTGCGGCTGCTGACACGTGGCAACCCAGCTCAGCGAGTACGGCAGATATCTCAGAAAGAAGGCCGGGTCGGTCAGTGCCCGTCATCTCGAGGGCCGTGTGATCCTTTGAGACGTGACGCCGCAGGTCTTTGGATATGCACGTTTGTACCTCCGTCATTCTCCTCCTACTTGCACACATTGCCTGTTAAAAAGTGTCCCTTACTTTTGTAAACTAAAACAAAGAAAGAAATGTATGCGTGGAAAAACGAGTGGGGAAGAGAGAGACCTCTTGGATGTATTGAATGAGGCTTTGGTCAGTAATTTTGTTGCCGAGCTGGTCGTTCACGTGGAAGACTGGTCCCCATAAACAGTCAAAAGAACACCCACATGAATATATATATATATCCACAATATGATCAAATAATAATATGTGTATATGTATATTAATATATATATACATATATTATTATGGATATATCCATAACAATAGTCCCTGCTGACTCATACATAGATCAGAAAGTAAACCTTTTTTGTTATTTATTATGTGAACCTCAACTCAATGCAGCATTATGACCCAAAAAATAAAAAATTCAATGCAACATTCAATTCAATGGTTCTACAAATTCTTTTTATTTATTTTTTATTTTTTTGTTTTCCATGGGAGTTTTGAAGATGCCGGATTTTTGTAGCAGCTGCCAATAGTTTTTGTAGCAGTCAAGAATCGACTTGGGAAACTCTGAATTGAACCTAGAACTAATCCCAATAATGTTGCTATCGATTAGCCCACTTCTCTTGATGGTTATATAAATTCTGTTCTTAACTATTTATTTTGTCAGGAGAAAAAAAATAAAAATAGACAACAACATTCATTTTGATTAAACTGATGAGTTAAAAGAAGGGCGTAAACAAACCCCATTACATACATTTCATTTGTGTAGCATTTTTGCACATTTTTTGGTGAGTGACCATTTTTCTTTAAAATAAAAGTAGTATTTTTATTTAAATATTTAGTGGTGGAAGAAGATTATTGCAATTAGAACAATGGGAGGAGAGAAATAGACTAACCATCCATGAACCAACCGCCGTCAGAGCAAATGTAAGATTTGGATATCACCAGGTCAAGATCCGTAAGAACTTGGACCATCTCAAGCAAAATCCCCTGCTTGTTTTTGCTATCAACCTGTAACCAAAACTGTATATAAGTACAAAATGTCTCCCACACAGTATTACACCACAAGTATAATAATAAAAAGAGCAATGCTAGACATACATATAATACATAAAAAAAACGTGTATAATTCATTTGATTCATCAAGATTTGAGTTATGTGTAACATTAGAAATTGTTTAATTATTGACATTTGAGTAATAACTTTTTTTGGTTCCCCACGGGGTGTCCGGGCCAGCTTTCGCACACCTCGACTAATCCCCGCTCGCGGTTCGTGACTGCCGCTGGCCAAGCATTATTTTGACAACGCCGGGGTTCGACCTTGGGAACTCCAAGTCGACCCAAAGTTGTCCCAGTGGCAGCCTTATACCACTGGGCCAAGAGGCTTGGCTGACACATCATTTTCTGTACCATTTATTTTTTTGTGTTCATCATTATTGTATTTGAATGTTTCTCTCAGTCACAAGTCACTTTCATGGTCTATATAGGGCTTGGGACCTTGGTTGTAAAAGTACTTGAAAATGACTGGTCCGTGGGTCATAAAGTAAGTTATGCAAGTGAGAGAATGGAACCATAATAGCTAGAGGGGTATCTTAGTCTTTAAAGCAATTGGCCTGCTTCTTTTGTAACTGAAAAAATGGCTGCTCTACACATTAACATGCATGATTACATCATCAGTTTTACTTCTTCAAGCTTCCTTTCACAGATATTAGTTTCTACTTTATCAAAGTAGACACACAGAGGAACATATTCTTCCCCCACACATTACCATGCGCTGCCTGACATTAAAACTTAACAAAGTAAAGAAAAAGGAGGATATATATATATATATAATCTTATCAACAGCCTTGGTTTCTCATTTACATTTAGAACTTTTAGTGCTGATTCGAGTTTTGTTTGTTCTTGGATCTCAAAATTGTAATTTTTATATTCAAAGAATGCGTCTTATCACTTATAATTCAATTTCTTGATATAAACTATCCATAAATTTATTAATTTTTTATTCTGAAAACAAACAAAAATTCAAACGACACCAATATATACTTAATTCGTACGGGTTCTCAACAGGTCATAAATTCTCTCTCTGTGTGTTTATATATGTATATGTATAAGCATATGAACTCTCTCTATGTACACAGAGTAGAGCGCACACCATTTTGTAAAATCTGCGGATTGAACCTAGGAGGATGCTTTTCCATTTAAGGAACTTTATGGCTTAAACAATGTTTATTTATGAGAATGTGTGCTATTAACTAACTACTAGTGCACCCCCCATCAATTATAACCTTATTATATGTACTTTATTCATTTCAATAGCTTTGTCAATGTAACTAGCGCATTAGCAAATTGTACATTATACTTTACATAAATAAATTGGTATAACAAAATCCAAAATTGCTTTGGATTTAGCACTCATTTTCTTTAGACAACACAAACTTAAACGCATTCTGATTAGCATAAATATTATACACTCTTCTTAGATTTTGTACGCTAATTATAATAAAAAACGCTAAAAAGAAAAATAACTCTTAATTTAAAATAAAATAAGTCGTGTGTAATGTATGCGAGTGGATATATGTTTGTGAGTCGCTTTATCACCTAAATTGGAATCTAATTAGGACCTACCCAATGCAAATAAACAATCCATGAAAGAATAGGTAATACCTAAAAAACAATGACATATAGAGATATTTTAATGGTATGTATTGCCAATTTGCCATAGTTTTTTGCTCAACACTAACCTTCACAATCGTGCAGTCTTGGTATGTGTCGTTATCGATACAAACCCTGCAAAACCCACAATCCAATGAATCAAACAAAATGATCAAGCAAACAAAAATATCTCTACGACACGAAATAAATAAATAAAACATAATTTGAGGGGAGGTTGAAATTGAAATAATAAGAACCTTGGGGGGTATATTCTTTCAAATAGGGATTCGAAATCTGGATCAAAGTAAGGCTTGTAACTAATCTCCATCTTCTTCTTGTAATTAGCTTCAATGCTGATTTCCTTAATCTGAGGAAGAAATGGAAGAAGTTTAATTGAATTACCTCACTTCTCATATGTATATATATATATATCGTGTATAAGATAAGATGAGGATTTGAAGACTTTTATAACGCGAGAACTATGAGATAAGCATGTTTAGCGGTATTTCTTACTTCTCACGTTTTATATAAGAAGAAGAAGAAAATATGAATAAAAACAGCCGTATCAACTCTGTCTTTCGACAAAAATTCAACGAATTGCGATAAGATTTCTTCGATTGCAAGATAATTAATCCGTTCGCATTTATTAACAAAAAGAACCATGATATAGGTTGAAATCGCTTTCACATACGTAAAACAGAAACAAACTAGATTTGATTATTACAATATTTACCTGTGAAAAACAGGGCTGCTTTTATTTTTTAGTAATGGAGGAAAGGCAAATGACACAACAGAGAAGAGAGAAGATCAGCGAATCTCGATTTTCGATCTCTTTTTATTTGAAACCAAAATATATAGATATATATAGCATCTAATTTAGAGAGATAGAGAGTGTGTTTTTTAGAGAGAGAGAGAGTCCTATATATATATGTATTTATTTGTGCGCGTGTGCATATTATTATCATTATTATTATATATATATATATATAGATATGAATGAGAGCTGACAAAAGGGTGAAGGCGGTGAGTGAGGGGAAATTGAATGAAAAAGAAAAATTAAGGATGTGATTGATTTCTCCAGGAGACTCGCTAGTCCGCTACTAAGCGATGGCTCTCTATTAGTAGCGCTTCTCTTGGCTCTCTGTGGTCACAGCTTTATTTCCCCCCTTATTTCTCACCCATTACATTTATACCTCGTTTACTTCACGAATTTGAATACTAAAAAAAAAAATATTTCTTTATTTAGTAAGTACAAATTCAAGAAACACTTTCCTGACAGATAAAAAAGTAGGGAGTAAAGTCATTCCTCTCAAAACCCATGGGATTGATTTTCCTTTATGTTTTTTTAGCATTTATTACAAAAATTTTGAATAACAGTATCCCTACCTAGATAATTTCCATACTTTACCAAACTTAAGAAAGAAAACTTGACAGGAACTTCAGTTTTTCACTTCTATGGGAAAGACAAAGGAGTTGATTTCCCTTCCGTGAACTAAACGAGGCTAGTGAAGCTATTGCCACACTCTAGAGTTCTCTGTAACACTTCCTACATTGACTAGATATAATACGGCCGAGTATATAATCATTTACTTGGTTCAATGGAGTCGAATTATTGTTGGGAACAAAAAAATACGCTAACTCCACCTACTGTACCGAGTAATGTGCAAATACTCGGCCCTATTATATTGCACCGAATAAATGCATACATACTTGGTTTTATTGCACCGAATCAATATAAGAGTGTCACAGAGAGGTTTGAAGGGTGGCAATAACCCCACCCTTACATTTATCTCTTCCTTTTTATCTATACTATTATATAAAGCGATAACCAATTTTACTGTGTCAGACATTTGAATCATATATTTTATCCCTGTGATTTCTTTTTTATCACGTGTTTGCATTAAGATTCGAATCTTGGACAAAGCAGTAGCTACTTATTCACTAAACCACTTAACATATTTCTTTTATATTTTGGTTTGAATTATATATATCTGAATAAAACACGCGTCACATGTGTTGGTTAGTCTACGTATACTAAACATGGACTTACATGTAATTTATGTATATGCGTTATTTCTATGCATATATTGATGTAAGTTAAATTAGGATGAATAAAAGGGTTCCTCCATAATTATATTCAACGCAATGATACTTTTCATTAATTTAAAATAAAGACACTCATTTTTATTACTTAAAATACCTTTCATCTCTCTCTCTATTTTTTTTTTCTTTATCACCATTTGCCACTGTCATCATCCCCTTTTGCCAGAGCTTCGGCAACCACCGCTAGAACTCCAGCAACCATTATCATAGCTTCAAGGACCTCATCGGAGTTTCAGCGTATGTACAACAAATAAGTTTTTCAACTAAATTTGCAAGTGAGTATGATATTGATTTTAGTGCAAATATGTTTTTAAACTAAATCTACAATCAACTAATATTGTAAATTTTAGTTCAAATATGTTTTTGAACTAAATTCGTTGACAATTATGATATAAATTTGAGTGCAAATTTATTTTTGTACTAAATCCACAAACAATTAACTTTTTGCATTATATAAAAATTCTCGTCAGAGCTCCGACCAAGGTCGCCGAAATTCCGACAGGCATTGGTGGCGAAGGTGGCTGGTAAGACTTGACAACCACTAATGGTAATAAAGAAATAAAAGATTGTAGTAAATGTATAGTTAACCATCCAAAAAGGGGTTCTATCCTTTTAGTGAACAAAGATTGAAAATTATCCTTATGACTAAAACAAATTGTAGATGAAATAATCCTCTATCTAGTATCAAAATTGGAAGGTGTCCTTTGGCTTGAATTTAATTATTGAACAAAATATAATTGGAAAACCACCAAATTTTTGATGTCATAGCCGACAATCAACACTTCTATTTTATATAATAAAGTTGTTTATTAGTCCTCTCTTCGAATTTATAGACCTATTTGTGTATTTGAACGTCTCACATTAAAAGTCATATTTTTTGTTTGAAACACAATAAATATTCCAACTTGGATAGACAACAGTAGCTATATGATAAAAAAAAACTTCATTGAACATGTATGCAATATATAGTTAAGCACTTTTAACTAAAAAACATATTTAATTTTCTTTTTAAGAGGGTAAATGGTTGAATTATTTAATGAAATTTGGTGTAATTGATCACCATGACAAGTAGGCCAACTTTAGCAAATTTTATTACAAAATACGAGTAACTAAATGAACTAAAAAACTAAAATTTCAACACCTAGAAATGCACGCACATGTACATATATGTATATGGAAAATTTTAAGTAATTAAGGACCACTATTTAAGAATCATTATTACGGATCGAGTCATTTGCCACACTTCCTGATGGAATTTTTTGATGAAATTTGATGAGAATGTTCTTCATCATGTGTTGAACATCTCCACCAAATTTCATCAAAAATATCAATCGGGAAGTGAGTTAGCTATAGGATTGAAAAATATTGGTCCAAAAATAGATATATAAAATTAAATATTTTTCAATTCTTTAGTTAACCCACTTTCCGGTTGATTTTTTTCATAAAATTTGGTGGAGATGTTGCCAATATGATGGAGAACAACCCGACCAAATTTTATCAAAAAATTCCATCGAGAAGCATGCCAAATGTTTCGGTCCATAATGATATTCCTTAAATAGTTGTCCTTACTTAAAATGCACTGGTATATGGATATATTGTAATGCCCCGTATTTCCATTTGCGAGTTGGTCCTTCCATTAAGCCCGGATAAGGCCTTATCGCCGTTAGATTTGAACATTGGGTTCCGAGGCCCTCGAATTTGACCCGACACCTCTAGCATATCATATTAGATATATTAAGTTTGTGTGATCAATCGTTTCGTTATTCGGGTGGCCCGAATAGAAAACGGGAAGTAAATCACGTGTTTTGAATTTTTCAGAAAAGTTAATTTTGGCCAACTTTGAGAGGCCATAACTTCTTCATCCGGGGTCCAAACGACTCCCCGTTTATGGCCACGTCTTCATCTCAGTCCCTTATACAACTTTCTTGTTTTTTTAGACCTAATTCTCACTCCCCGATAGCCAAAATTGGGCCTGAAGTTGAGCCTGTAACCAAACAGCAAAATTGTGTGCTGTGAATAGTGGTAGTCGACTACATAGGTTTTGATGTAGTTGACTACATGCACCTGGGCGAGATTTTTATATTTCATTCCTCTCCTTTCCTCCTCATTTTAACATATCCATTACAGAGCTCTTAAAGAGAGAGGATATGCGAAATTTAGGGGGTTTTGAGATGTTTATCATTTACACATCGAATCACATCGAATCAACATCAAACCATCACTATTCATCTTATTCTACAAGCTTTCCACCATTTTTAGGGTTTTAACGCTACAATTGGGGGTTTTCGCGTCTACGCCTTTTCGGCTCAACTCAGCGACAATTCTTTGAGGGATTAACCCTCAATAGGTGGGAACAATAGTATTATAACATGTTTTCATGTTATTATACCTTATTCGCCTCGAATCAAAGCTTATGTATTGATTTTGTATATAATCTTCTATAAGTGCATGTTCATGGGGTTTTGGGGTAAATTATCTTGAATCAAAGGTTGATTTATACTTGCAATGATTATAAATAGAGGATTATACAAGAATCCCTAATATATATTTGTGGTATCCTTGTCATGTTTGAGCGACTGAGCCATATTTTTATGAGCCTTCCTATTTACCTAGCCAGTCCGTAGTATGCCGGGCAGTAGTATATGCGTATTTTGTATGAACAAAGCAACTTAATCTTAACGGGAGGTTATATAAGACTTATACACTACATAAATTGTGTTATTCTTTGCTTGGTGCCAAGTTTATAAAAAACTTATCTCGCCTCCCAAATTCCTGTTGTTCTTGTTAAAGCTATAAATTAACATGCTTGGCTAATGTGGCCCAAGTATAATAATGATACCACTGCCCTTTCCTAGCACACATATGTATGCGTATATACACACATGTATATGGTTATATATTTGGAGATATTCTAACTATAGAAATGCCTATATATGTATATTGTTGAGATTTTGTTTAATTTTGTATATCTGTTAGCTACACCGCTCGTACCAGATAAAAATTTGGTTATTACCCGTAGAATATAGCCTTGGTGGCTACGTGAGTTTATTATATTGGCTTGGGGGCATTCTCCATTTAGGTGGACCCGGTAGGGGGACCCTGCCTTGGGGGCAGAAGAACCCGAGTTCGATCACGATCCGTGTGCACACGTTGTGGAAATCCTAGATGTGATGTTTATATATGATTGACAGATCTGGTCGCGGTGACTTGGCATTTTCTGTATAGATGAGAGTATTCAGCCTCCCGATGGATGAGAGAGGGGATGCAGTCCTAGGGTAAGCTAAGGCTGAATACTTGAGATATGAGAAACTTATATATATATATATATGTGTGTGTGTGTGTGTGTGTGTTTTATTGTATTTCGGGCGAGGAAGCATCTATATGCATTGCACGAAATGATTTCTTGCATGAGGCAAAATAAGAAGTACATTATATATATACACTTACGAAATATGATTTATTACAAGGATGGATATCATGCAGAAACGTCCCACATAAACAAAACTATTTTCATTATATTGTATAGCATGGCATGCATGGTTTCTAACCTACTTTCTCATAAAAATCTTTATAGTTCCCACTGAGCCTGTTTGGCTCACTCGCATTTTCTAAACCAGGTTTTGCAGGTGTTCTCGGGGATGGTGCACTTATGGAGTCTAGTAGCTTTGATGGCCTCTAATCACCAAAGTCGTTTGGAAACGACTAGTATTATACTTTCCCTCAAATTGACATCATGATTTCGTTCTATAATAAGTTACATATCCTATTGATTGATGTACTCTTGAAATATTGTTGTAAAACTAGTTAATGAATTGGGACCTCATTGGAGGCTTTGTATAAATGATTTTTCTTAAATGTGGAGTATCTATTGGAAACGGATTATATGTACATTTTAACAGGTTTTGGTTTTGCTTTATGAACAAACTCCACATGCCAAAATTTTCTAAAATTACCGCTTTATATGGAATTCTCTTTTTATATAAGTTATCATTTATACCTTAACACCTGTCGTCGCGTACGACATTATGATTAACCGGATTCCGGAGGTTCAATCCTCTAAACGGGATTTCGGGGCGTGACATATATGGATATATATATATATATCAATTTTTAGTTCACCTACCTCTCAATTGATTTACTCATCATGGAGACCATCTTCAATAAATTTCATCAATAAATCCAGCCATGTACTCTCTAAAAAATTGATGTCTGTTACTTGGTTAAAAGAATGAACCTCTTTTTAGAGCCTGACTTATATATATATATATATATATCCTTCTTATTTAATAAAAATAATAACCATGAATGGTCTAACATGTATAGATAAATATCCGCACACCCAAGGACTTTGTACTTTGTTAACCCATATATGAATACTAAAAATCGAATATACTGTATAAAAACCTCGGGTTTTTTTTATTTGGTTTTGGTATTACCCTTATAAAAAACTGAAAATACCGAATTATTGTACTAAAAATACCAAACATAATGCTAAAAACAAGAATTCTAAAATGACTGAAAGTAGATATACTAAAATTATCAAAAATAAATTACACTTATTCCATCTCAAATTGATAATCCCACCTTTTGTTTTAGACGTCTTAAATTGCTAATTTCATTTTTCTCATTAAGCTCTTTGATAGTTTAGCATGGATGCTTCTTGTTATATAATTTATGTGATGCCTCGAATCCTGTTAGGAGGTTTAAGCCTCCGGGATCCGGTTAATCACGGTGCCGTACGTAACAGCGGGTTTAAAATACATGATTTAAAACCTATTTAATAGTAAACTGTATATTAAGTCTTATTTTAAGAAAATTTTGACGTGTGGAGTTTGTATTTTGGATAAATCCAACCTGTAAATAATAAAATAAAATTTAACTAGAAATAGAACTCCACATCTTTAAAGTCATTCATAAAATAGAAATCAAATACATCAATATGAATAAATCCCTCCAACGAGGTCCCAAAGTTAATTAAAAATGCCTTTACATCTCTTATGAATAAATTGAGTACAAGTTTAGGGATACAAATAACATAAATTATTCTAATATATGACTCATAAGAAACAAATCATCTATGGACGACTATAAGTATTTTTAGTCATCAGAGATTTCTAATCACGTACTCGCGCTTCCTTAAGGAAGTACCTGCAAGACTGTATAGAAAATGGGAGTGAGCCAAACACGAGTTAAGTTGGAACTATAAGGTTTTGTATAAGAATGTACATATAGGAAGGCACACACATCATGCAATAATGAACATAGTTTGGATCGTATATGAATATATATATAGGTATATATGCTTGTGCCATTACCATATGTATATACCATAAAAGTATACTAGTGATGCTATGTTAAATTTTATGAAATTTTTTTCATATGTAATGCACACCAAGTGCTAGCCCATCCCCAAGAAAGTAGTAAAGTACTAATATATGAGATAAAAGTATACTATAAAAAAAGTATGCGATGGAGACATAAATACATGATCGTTTGATATTGCGTATAGATTGAAGAAAATACTTTACTAAAACCCTATAAGAATAAAAGAGATTTCACCTTTGTGAATCATGTAGAGGATCCATATGAGGAGACTAGGGTTTGAAAGCATCAGATTGCGATCTGGTCAATTTTTTTAATCCACGCTGGGTTACGGAAATCGATCGTTTTAGCTATCGAAATGACTTCTAATCGTGCTGATTTTTTGAGCAATAATAGTAAATTTTCGTTCCGAACGACATATCCAAAAATCAGCCCGACCCAACGGTGCGATCAAAAGTTACGATTGATTTACGATTGCAGTACCGAAAACTATCTTCTATCGTATTCCTTCCACCATCAAATCTTGCATCGAGTGTGGGCTATGGTATCACCAAGATTTTCTCTTCTCTCAATAGAACAAACCCTAACTCATGAGAATTATTGTTATAATGAGAAGAGCTAAGGCCGGCGTATATATAAGGTTACGATATGGATCTTAAGGAGAAATAAGTGTTTGGGCTTCCTATGTAAAGTTGGAATCCTAATTCCATTATGAATTAGTTCATTCCATAAATTATAATTCGCATTACTAAAGAATTATAATTGCACTACCGTCCTTATCTCAAAATTATATTTCGAGCTCCTTATTATTAAATACTTATTATTCTCCCCACGTTAAGATTATAGATAATCGTCATTTAAATTAAATTACTGACAATTATATTTAAATGACTTCTTAATCATTGAGCCTACCACTTAACTTATTTGACATGTTGGATTAACATAATCCACCAGCAGAGTTTGACATGATCAAAACTTATAAGCTTCTCAAGGGGTTATCATCAATCCCTATACCGAGACGTGGATTCCATCAATAATTAATATTCATCATACATATAGTGTTGTCATCCAATTCACGAATATTATTGATCCATAAA
Source organism: Lonicera japonica (assembly GCA_021464415.1). Classification (NCBI taxonomy): domain Eukaryota; kingdom Viridiplantae; phylum Streptophyta; class Magnoliopsida; order Dipsacales; family Caprifoliaceae; genus Lonicera; species Lonicera japonica. Next base: position 17,210,737 of record CM038469.1, read on the forward strand.
TGAATCTCACTCTTAATAAGTCAAAACAATAAACATTACATATATATGTATATTAATTATTTCAAGATTAAAAGCATAAATAATCATAATAACCATGGGATTTTAAATTGTTTTATATAGTCAGTATAAAAACAATTAACCCAAACTGGTCCTATTCAATACACACAAAGTGCACTAGCATAACGAGTTAAAACTATATCGTTTTTTATAGTCAAGATAAACTATTAAAACTTGTGCTACAATCCTACCGTTGGGTGTCCAATTCCATCTAAAACTATGAACCATTAAACTTATGTTCCACAAGAACCGATTATATGATCTTCTGTGTGTAAGCTATACTCTACACACCAAATCAACTACTATATGGAATAAAAGACACACATGCACAATATTTAAATAAATAATATAATGCAACCATTGCCCATAAATATTCTCATTAAAATAGCAAAACCAAGTTTATAACATATCCAAACCAATAAGAAAATTATAACTTTTAGTATATCACTCTAACAATATGTATAACTAAGATACAAGTAAATATTATTAAAGATAAGGTATATTATAAAACAAACTTAGGCACTAATCTTATGACAATCTGTCTCACCTCTCATCAGAAATCTAGGATTTACTCTTCTAAGCCCTCAAGGCTAAGGTATGCAGCCTCCAAGGTTGGGTCCCCCCGTAGACCACTTAGATGGTGTAGGGTATGCCGCCTCGTGGGGTCCCACTACGGACCATAGAGTATGCCACTCTGAAAGTGGGATCCCTCTACACGAATCATGGTATGTAGCCGCCAAGGCTCAATCAACCCCATGGACCATTAGTGCCTTACAAATCCAAGAAATTAATAGAAAGTATTCTACCAAAAAATATACTTATTCATAGTACATACCCATGTACACACACACACACACATATATTTATATTTCCTGATTCACACACACACACACATATATACATCTCTTGATTCGTATCAAACATACATGTGCCATTTAAGAAGCTAATACCTCTCATATAATCATATCCATGAAATGAACAACTCAAATAAATGCACTAATAATCCATTCATAATAAACCCTTTGTTTAATAAAATATCATTCATGGATAAATTTGTCCATTCAATAGCGGATGTATCTCATGGATATAATATCATCATGACTTTTGGTAGTGATAGCATATATATATATGTATGTATATATATCAAATCCCTTGTTTATCAAATGTATAGCTAAGTTAAAAGACAAAATTATTGCCAAATGAGTGGGTCTCCACCAAAGTCATGATGTTAAGGAATTAACGGCATATGTATATTATCTACATCAAGCAAACCTAACATATATATAATTCCATTTCATTTACTAAACATATATACATATATCCAATGCTCTTTATAGTTGTATATTTATTAATTAATTCCCTTAACAACTCAAAATATGTATCCAAACAAATACACATGTAATTTACTTAGTGCTGGGTGCAAATCTTACAAGTATCCTCTTTTGTAAATCATAATAATAAGTATATAGTCCCAAACTGAGTATATGCGCATATGCGCTAATGAGTATCGACAAAAACTTATATTCATTTAGCATATAATGCTATTTCTTCATAATAGGGTGAAATAACAACAAATACATGTATAATCCAAGTAAAAGAACAACAAATTACAACCCAATATCTCATGTATGCATACATCAACTATCTTAAGAGAAAATCCCCCAATTTACTTTGAAAATGAAGATGCAACACATAAGAGTATAAATTGAGTTTGGTTATTAGTATTCCTACCTTAATTAAGCTGATTCTTCGAGGTTTTTAGTGCTAAATTGACCCAAAATCCGAGAACCACAAAATTCCCAATTTCTGCTCCAAAAATGTAACAATGGAGGATGGAAATGGGTAAGAGGATGGAGGAGATGATGATGGTTTTGTAGGAAGCAAAGGAGCATAAGAGTTTACTCCCATGAACCTCTCTCTAGTGAGCTCTCACTTCTTTCTCTAACCCTCTCTCAAGTGTGGGACTAAGGGATGGAAAGAAGGGATGAAAATGAAGATCAAAGAGGGAGGTTAAAAACCCGCTGGGCATTCTCTAATTGATCAATGCTAACCCTCTAATTGATTAGAGGGTTCATAGCCTAAAGCTCTGCTCATAATTTCGTCATAACTTTTCACGCGAAACTCTGATTAGGGTGAATTTGATATCCACGGAAAGCTAATTCAAAGATCTACAACTTTCTAAGAGAAACTATTCCTAAATTATGGATGAATAATTCTCAGAAATTCATCGAAGACAGCGCTCTGCTGAAGTGCTACTGAACGATTAGATTTTGCTAACCGGCCTACTTCGTACGCCGTTTTGGCCAACGAGAAGTGTGAATTGGCTTTCAATCACAAAAGTTGTAGAATGCAGTAAAACCTAGACATATGCCCAAATGAGGACTTAATCGGATAAAAGACAAAGGAGTTATGAAACCTCAAAGTTAGCCAAAATTAAGAAATCACGTAAAGTCAAATTACGCGTTTAACGCGACAAATGGGGTTTGGACCACCTGGAATTCTTTACAATCACTCATGCAAGTTTGAATATATATATATATATATATAACATGTAGAAAAATATAAATCACACGGATCTCTAAAAATCAAGAATTTCGTACCTAAAATGAAAATTTCAAAGCAATAGGAATATGGCTTGTGGGAAAAATTTTCTAAACTGAAAGTAGGGTGTTATAATTTAATAGTCCTTATTTTACTCTTTGCTAGTTTAATATTTTGATACTTCTTGTTTAATGTTGATTTAGAACTTAAATGAGTATCAAGTTTATTTTGCTATAAAGAAAAAATGAGTAAATAACAGAAAATGATCTTTTCAAATTTAAAAGAATAAACACAATGGTTCAATAAATGCCTAGAGTTCAATCTTTATTGCTATATATTCCTATGTAAAGTATCAATATCTCTCTTATAACTACTACGTGGGAAAGTAATGCATCCAAGCAAGTTGATTCTCCTATCCTTAAATTTATTCATAAAGTTTATCTTGCTTGTATTTTATGCTCATAAGAATATTTTACATCCATCTAAATAACTATTTATTGTTTTAGTATTTCCCCCAATTATTAGATGCGCATATACTGAAATAGCATTTTACTAAAAAATACCGGAGATACTAGTGTTACCAAAACTTAAACAAAGCGAAATTACTGTTAAAATAAACCAAAAATACCAAAAAGCTGAGCATTTTAGTGATGGTTTTTAATTCCAATTATTGATTAGTAAACTGGTAAAATTGGTATTGACTTTCTTATTTTTGTTTTAATATTAATACCAAAATGGCACCCTAATTAAAAACCTATTGTTGTATGGATCAAGTTGTAAGTTTAGTTTACAAGGTGGTCTCCATGCTCTTCTCTCTTTAATTCAAACAATGGATGCATCCAGTTGTGTACCATTTGAACAATGGGTGTATTTAGTATTTTTATTTTGTAAAAAGAAAAAATAAGTATCCTCTAGTAAGGAGAACCATAAATAGATTGACCTAATCAAACTCACTTCCCACTTCTCTAGTTTATCCAATGGCCTTGGCATTTGGCCCATCTACATAGCTTTACCCACTTGAGCAGCACTTCATTAGAACTAAAATTCGTAGCACACGTGATATATGTGCAAATATGATAATAATTTATTAAATTATGTAGATTTCAACTTTGTTGACTCTATGTAAATTAGGATCTCCATGACGTTCCTTTTCTATTGGTTGAAACATTCAACTCATTTAATCATTTTAACGTCAGTATTTTTTATTAACATTACAAATTAACAACTCATCGATCTTCTCAAACTTTCGAGAAAGATCGTCACCAACACAACCCCATACCAGAGGCAATGAAACGACATACTCGGATCCGTAATATACACTATGGGGTTTCAATGATAGGACGGTAATTGACTATGGCCTGTGGAGCAGTTGATTTTTTATAACAGGGTAGTAGATGAAAGGTTTTCCGACGATGGGAGTGGGGTTGGCTTTGGAATAATTTATGGTGACCCTAATTTACATGGGGTCAATAAAGTTGGACTCAATTATGTATAGATTGTTAAAACAAAGGAAGCATGTGTAATGCCTTTTGGTTAAGTGGTGATTGAATTTTTTGCAATTTGAATTGTAATTTTGTAATTTTAGAGATGAACTCAAAATTATCTCTGTTGGGATAATAAAGAGAAGGAATAGAATAAGGAAGATCTTATTCAACTGATAGGAAATATGGGTAGGAGTCAACTCAATTTATACTCAGAGTTAACCTCCTTTTTCTATACAAAAACCATGTGGGACAGTAATATATATATATAATATGTGCTAACCACATTTACCTATAATATCAATTTGGGATAGGTTAAACCTATATGGACATCCACATATCAATATCTCCATTCAATGACAGTTGCCTCATTAAAACCTTTCTGGAAAGACTGAGTGAAAAAAAAACAAAGCGAAGGACAAAGAGTACAACATTCTTCTAAATCATTGAAGTGGCATCCATTGCACAATATTCTGCCTCATTAAAACCTTTACTAAGAAAACCTGATGGGATAAAACTTAGTCAAAGGAAAAAGAGTATAGTGTGTAAATCTTGAGTAGCATACTTCAGGATGCTCCCTATAATGACAACATTTATATAGCTCGATTAAAAAGTCGACGCATGCTAATATCATAAACCAACTTCTAGAATATCGTCTTCGACAATGACTTGTAAACAAATCAGCTAAGTTGTCACTGGAACGGATTTGCTTGACTTCAATCTCTTTATTCATCTAAAGCTCGTAATAAGAACTTAGGTGAAATATGTTTAGTCCTATCACCTTTGATGAAACCATCTTGAATTTGTGCTATGCATGCAACATTGTCTTCATAGATAATAATTGGATATCTATAATATAAGACAATTGACAAAAACTACAAATATGATGGATTAGAGATCTTAACAACACACATTCTCGACTACCTTCATGAAGATCTAAAATTTTAGAATGTTTAAAAAAAATGGCCATTAAAGCTTGTTTAATAGATTGTCAAGAGATAGTAGTATTACTACTAAGAAATACATAGCCTGTTTAAGATCTTGCCTTATGAGGATTAGAAATATATCATAAGTCTGCGTATCCTATTAACTCAGAACCGTTAGAATTATGTGAATAAAATAAGCCTAAATAAGTGGTTCTTGGTAAATATCTAAGGATATGTTTGACACCAGTCCAATGTTGTTTAGTTGGTGCTGAGCTATATCTAGCAAGCAAATTAACAGAGAAGGATATGACCGGCCTAGTGCATTATGCTAGATATAATAGGGCACCAATTACACTTAAGTATAGTACTTCAGGACCCAATACTTCTTCATCATTTTCCTTAGGACGGTATGGATCTTTCTTTACATCTAATACCTAGACAACCATGGGAGTGCTTAGTGGATATGCTTTGTCCATACTAAAACGTTTCAATACATTCTCAGTATAGTTAGATTGATGGACTAATATCCCATTAGTGCTTCTGTCGATTTGCAGGTCAAGACAAAATTTTGTCTTCCCAAGGTCTTTCATTTCAAATTCCTTCTTCAAATAATTAACAGTTTTTTCGAGCTCTTTTTGAGTTCCAATTAGATTAATATCATCCATATAAAGCTACTACTATATAAAATCCTTTTAAGAATTTCTTTTTAAATACACATGGGCAAATGAGATTGTTTTCATATCCTTCTTTAAACAAATACTGATTAAGACGGTTGTACCACATTTTTTTGGATTGCTTAAGTCCATATAGTGAACGTCTTAGTTGTATTGAGTACGTACTCCTTGACTTTGTTTCAGGCAATGTGAATCCTTCTGGGATTTTCATATAAATGTTTGTGTCTAAGTCCCCTTATAAATAAGCAGTTACAACATCCATGAGTCTCATATCTAATTTTTAGTAACTACTAAACTTATCAAATATCTGAAAGTTATTACATCTATAATAGGGGAATAAGTTTGATCATAATTAATCCCAGGTTTTTGCAAGAAACGTTGTGCCACAAGTCATGCCTTATATCGTGTGATTTTATTCTTCTTATTTTTTTTCTTCACAAACACCTATTTATAACCTATAGGGTTAACACCTTTTGGGGTTTGTACTATAGGTCCAAATACACCACGTTTATTTAGAGACTCCAATTCTGCTTGATGGAAATTTCTTATTTTGGCTAATCTTTTCTTTGTCGACATTCATTTAATGTACATGGTTCTATATCATTATCATCATTGCTCTTTGATACTTCAGTAGCTACTACAAATGCAAATACGTCATCGATGACCATTTTTTTTCTATTCCACATCTCTCTTGAATATGTGTAAAATATAGATATCTCTTCATTATTTGGTACCAATGCCTTTTCATGGGCTTTTATAATCTTTTCAGGGATTTTTTTCTAAAATAATGACCTCTTCTATGGCCTTAGAGATAGTGGATTTTCTCATGACGCTTCTAGCGTGGTGCAGATTCATTAGCTGAATCTATGGAACCTATAAGTCTACCACGCTTCTAGCGTGGTGCAGATTCATTAGCTGCTATATTTTAATTTTGTCCTTTAGGGAAATTGATTATAAAAGATACATTTATAGCTGGCACATGTGATTTTATTACATTTGCTGTATCATTGAATCCATCAGGTAATTTGTTCGCAATTTCTTACAAATATACTATTCTCCGTACTTTTTTCTCCCATTTTGATGTACGTGGGTCCAGATAAGACAGAGTGAGATTATTCCATGACATTTCTCGTCATTCTTTTAGAACGGGTAATTCTGCAGGAACTTTCTTATCCCCTCTAACGGCAGAAATACTGTCTAATCAAATTAATAATCTCCAAAATGTGCAGTAAATACATATTTGGTCATTGGTTCTAAATACCCAATAATAGAAGGTGAATCATAACCTACATATATCCCTAGTCGTCGTTGAGGACCCATCTTAGTGCGCTAGGGAGGTTGAATGGGAACATAAACTGCATAACCAAATTTATGCAAATGTGATATATTTGGTTAAAAACCAGATACTAATTGTGTAGGAGAAGATGTGTGACAGACTATAGGTCTAAGTCTGATCAATTTTAATGCATGCAATATAACATGTCCCCAGGCGCTAACAGGTAACCTAAATTGCATGAGTAAAGGCCTTGCAATAAGTTGAAGACACTTAATCAAAGATTCGGCTACACCATTTTAGGTGTGGACATGTGACACGAGATGTTCAACTTCTATCCCTATGGATCAACAATAATCGTCAAAAACTTGAGAAGTAAACTCAGCTGCATTATCAAGTCTTATAGACTTAATAGGTTAATCAGGGAATTGCGACCTATTTAATAATATGTGACAATAGGCATGCAAAGGCAATGTTTCTAGTAAAACGCAGGCTTATATCTGACCAACGGGTGGAAACATCAATTAAAACCATAAAATACCTAAAAGGTCCACTTGGGGGATTTATAGGGCCATAAATATTGCCTTGTATTTTTGGAGAAAATATAATGATTTAAAAGTAATTTTAAGGAAATAAAGTTTTGTGATGAGTTTACCTTGTGAATAATGAGTACAAAAATACGCACTTGGTATGGTCAGCTAATGGTTTGCCAGTGAGTGCCCTTAAGAGTTATTTATTATCTTTCTCAACATGGTAGCCCCTAGGTGTCGTAACTTATCATGCCACAATCTTTAGGCCTTGGGATCACTAAATTTTGGTATTTTAGAATTGAGCTTCTAGCTCATGACTGAGTGTGACTCAATATTAGATAATGTTGTGCAGTAAAGACTCGAGGAAAAAGCACTTAATTTTTCTAGTGAGAGCTTCTACCTCGCAACACTAGCAGTGATGTATAAGAATTCTTTGTTACCTTCACTTGTCATTTCAATATGATATCCATTCATTCTAATATCTTTAAAACTAAGCAAGTTTCTTCTGGAACTGCTTAAAAATAATGCATCTTTGATAAAAATGTGGGTACCATTTGGTAACATCACAAGGGCTCTTTCGGAGCCTTCAATTATTTGTGCTGGTCCAGCTATGGTGGATACTTAACCCTATGGGGTAGCTTAGTGGTTTAATATGTCTTTGTGAGGGATCAATCTATTTAGCGAGAAATCCCGTGTTCGAATCCTTCCAAGTGCAAGTTGTTAAAAAAATAAAGTTATGATGGATACTTTGTATGTATTAAACACTAACTCAAAGAAAAATTTTGGGTTTTTCAATATAGTATGTGTTGTGCCAATATCTACTAGACAAAAATTATCTTCGGCATTATGCATTCCATAATCCATACCTTTAAAAAAATATGATAAATAAACTATTAAGTAACCAAAACATATTATAAAAGCAAGTAATTTATCGTAACAATGAATATAAAAACAAACAATAGTTCCTAAACAAGAGTGATAAATATCAAAACAAAATAATAATTCCTAAAACATGACCAAATAATCAAATATCTAAGACTGCCTATGCATAAAATAAATAGTGATAATTTAGGTCTTTTGGACCTAGCTAGGTGGTGCTCCTAATATCTCGTCAAACTTTTCCTTACTAACAGGATTACTATCAGCATCTTAAAAAAAATCATTGTATTTTAACTGAATGATATCTCTGGCTGATATGCTTGCGTTGTTCTCTTCCCCATCTAACTTGTTTGTCTCTATAGCATTAATAGAGGCCTTGTATTGATCCAACATATGTTTTGGTGTACGGAAAGCATGTGACCAATGCCCACTTTTTCCACATCTATTGTAATTGTTATTTGGTGAATTATGGTTATGATCTTGATTCTGGTTCTTATTCTGGTTCCCATTCTTCTTACCAAACCACTTATATTGGTTTTTGAATTTGGTATTGTTGTGCGGGCCTTTGTAACCACTTCTGCTGGGGTAGTTATTGCGTCCACCTCTTTCGAAGGAGTTCTTGTATCCACCTCTTCTGGGGGGATTATTGCGCCCATTTCTACGGCCTGCATTTTGACCAAAATTAACATTTGCTTCAGGAATTGCCTCATAACCATTTGGTCTAGAATTATGATTTTTGATTAAAACTTTGTTGTTTTGTTCTGCAACTAGGAGACAACTTACAAGTTTAGTGTACGTTGAAAAATGATGCTTTCAATATTGTTGCTGTAGGAGCACATTTTGGGCATGAAAAATGGTGAAAGTCTTCTCAATCATTTGCTCTTCAGTAACTTTTTCACCATATAATTTGAAACGAGCAATAATGTTGAAAAGTGAAGAGTTATATTCACCCACTATTTTAAAATCTTTGAATCGTAGATTTATTCATTCATTGCCAGTGCTAGGCAAAATGACTAACTTCTGGTGATCATATCAATCCTTCAGGGATTGCCAGAAACCCAACAAGTCTTCCTCGGTCATGTACTAATTTTTAAAATTATCATGAATATGATGGCGTAGAAAGATAATAGCTGAGGCTTTGTCTTGTGATGACAATTTATTTCCTGCTACTATAGCATCACCAAGATTTTTGGCCATTAAATGAAGCTTAGTATCAAATTGCCAGTTTAAGTAGTTGTAACCACTAAACTCAAGTGTCTTAAATTCGAGTTTAGTAATATTTGACATTATGATTGCAAAAGGTAATTATTATAAATTAGTTACCAATAAAGGATCAATCAAGTCAAATATTTTGGCCAATTATAATTTCATGGATAAGAATTTCAGGTTCTTAAATTATGACACTTCGGGCTCATTAGAAATTGTAAAACTTAAGGTTCTTGCTTTAAAAATGAATATGAGACTTCAAACTCATAATTTTTTTTTAGAATTTTGGGTTTTATTAAGACTCCTGGCTTGTAAAATATGGCCTTATTTTGATCCCTTGTATTTGCATTCGTTTAATTATTAAGGTCAAAAGAAAAGAAGAAGGGTAGAATAAACAATAGCGCATAAAAGCAAAGGAAAGAAAATCAATAGCGCGCACACACACACACTTATGTAAATGCAATTTATAAAACTTATTAAGTTAGAATACACAAAAAAAATTTAAGATCTTTATGGCCATAAGTTAATATCAAAATTGTAGGTTTAATTATTGAAGTATGTTTTTATTAAAACTTCAAGTTCCAAATAAAGATTATGGAACTTCAGGTCCCTCATATAATTCATGGATCTTCAGGTTCAGAATAATGATTATGGAACTTCAGGTTCCAAATAAATATTAAAGAACTTCAGGTCCCTAATATAAATCCTGAATTTTCAGATTCAGAATAATGATTATGGAACTTTAGGTTCCAAATAAATATTAGATAACTTCAGGTCTCTAGTATGAATCCTGTAACTTAAGGTCTAGAATAATGATTATGGAACATCATGTTCCATTAGTATAATTATGGAACTTGAAGTCCAGATTATTTATGAAATAAAATATCTAAACCTATAATAAAAGACCAAATAAAATATTTAACAGTAATATAAATCGGCACGGTATTATAAAAGAAAAGAGAAGCGCAAATATGACCTTTATGAAGAGAAAATCTTGTGCCTTTTTTCGAATGACCTCCAAGAAGGAATTTTTTTAACTATAATGGCTTGCTTTCGCAATGGCCGGCCTTGAAAAAGAAGGAAAAAAATTTAACTGTGGTGGCCTGCTTTCGCAATAACCTCTAATTGATTGTGGAGCAGTCGTGCTGATAACATGTTGGGATAATAAAAAGAAGGAAGAGAATAAGGAAAATCATATTCATTTGATATGAAATATGGGTAGGAGTCTGCTTTATTTATACTAATGTTTTGGTTCATAGATTTGAGCACTCATGAAAGGAATGTCTTTCCTTTCCTTTCCTTTGTTGGTAAACACAAATTCCCTAAACACTTTCCTGATAGAGCGAAAAATAGGAGGTAAAGTTATTTATCTCAAAACTCATGGGATTGATTTTCCCTTGTGATTTCCTAACATTTATTACAAAAATTTTAGACAACAATACCCCCTACCTAAATACTTTCCATATTTTACCAAACACAAGAAATGAAATTTGACTGGAACTTTAGTTTCCTACCTTCATGGGAAAGATAAGGAAACTGATTCCCTTTCCATGAACTAAACGAGGCCTAAGAGTTAACCCCCCTTTTCTATACAAAAACTATGTGGGACAATAATATATATATATATATATAGTGCATTTCATAAACGGACCAATCCGGACGGATTGGTCCAAAAAGTGACAACTGCGTTTCACGCGCGCGCTCACTCTCTTTCTGTAAAAAGGCGCTTTTCTTTGTCTTTCTCTCTCTTTCGTTCCTCTCTCTCTGCTTTCTTCCCTCTTCATAAATATTTTCTATCCCTTTTCCCTCTTCGTAAAAAGGATGCTCTCCAGTACAGGCGACGGCACCCTGCTCTCTCTCTCTCTTTCAATCTAGGTCTTGAATATTGAGTGCACTAAGTGGCTTGATTTGGGTTTGATTTTGCTTGATTTAGTGTGATTTGGGTTCAATTTAGGTTTGATTAGGGAATTCGATTTGATTAATAAGATGTGTGTGGGTGCCCTGCTCTCTCTCTCTCGTCATCATTTTTGCAAATTAAATACTTACACTTTTACATTTACAACTAAAATAAATGGAGATGAAAAAAATTTCTGGTGATATTTATGAAGCCTCTCCGTTTTCGGCGGACTCCGTTTTCAGCGGACTCCGTTTTTGGTGGACTTCGTTTTTAGTTCCTGTGAAATGATTGAACCCGACGTTCAAATCCTTACATCTGTTGGACTACGCATTCTAGCGCACGCTAGCATCCTGGTAATCTGCCATAACTGATATGATATATAATTCAAATTGATGAACTATTTTTCTTCGAATGGAAATGAATAGTAGTACTTTCTAAGTTTTGTTTGAAGGAAAATGAAAATGAAAAGCTTTCAGCTGTTCTGTTTTTGCATTTTGGATTTCATACAACTTTATTTTCCTTTTCTGATTCTTCTTTGAGGATTGGCTTTTCTCAGCATTATAGGAAATATCGACCTGAATCAATTGGATTCTGATTTAATTTATTCATTTAAGGCAATGAATACTAACTATTGCTTCCATCGTTCTAGAAACTCTAGGCCTCTGCATCGCCGTATTGGAGGGCATCCTTTTTACGGAGAGAGAAAAGGGAGATAAGAGATTTATGAAGAGGGAAGAAAGAAGAGAGAGGGGAACGAAGAGAGAGAAAGACAAAGCAAAGCGCCTTTTTACGAGGAGAGACAGAGGGAAAGTGCGCGTGAAACGCAATTGCCACTTTTTGGACCAATCCGTGCGGATTGGTCCATATATGAAATGCACCGTGTATATATATATATAATATGTGCTAATCACATTTATCAATAATATCAATGTGAGATAAATTAAACTTATAGGAAAATTCACATATCAATGTCTTATAACAATCTCACTTCATATATAGTATAAAATTATAGACTATTGCAATTAAAATATTTACGCTAAGTTACCGATAGGCGTAGGGGATTTTTCGCATTTCTAGTAGGAGATTTAAACATAAGAGGTCCAAGTTCAAGTGGCCCGTTAGTGGTAGTAGGCCCAATAGAATTATTCAACCGGCACGTGTTTGAAGGAATTTCTTAAATGTTGATGATTGTGTTGCTCCCTGAAGAATCATAGCTTTAGATTTTTTTATTTATTTTTTGGGTCATACATAAAAGCAGCAACAACCAAAACAAAAAACAAACTACTGTCTCCTAAAAAGTATATCCAAACTCATAAACAGTCAACTTACAACAATTTTATCAAAATCAAAATGCAAGATTTTGAATTGAGTTTTTAAAATTTGGAGAAAATAAATCCCACCAAACGGGCAATAAAAGTTTTTTACTAAGATGTTAATACATCAAATTTTATGATACTTTAAAAAAAACAGTTTTTGATTGCAACAAATTAAACGTATTTTTATGACTCTTTTTATTTGAGATAGAGTGAGTAGTTAGAGTTGTAAACTTGACAAGTTGAGCCGAACAAGGTATTATTCAAGTTTGGTTCGTTAAACATTTTGAGTATATACATTTGTTGTCTTCTTTAGTTCTCGATCCAAGTTCAAACTAGATTTTAACTGAGTTGAACTCAAGTAAGTAGCTTTATTTTTAACATAGTTTTATAGTATTTTTAAATTTATTGAGATGAGTTTGTTAACATATTGAATTTCAAAATATGTTCAAGTTTAGTTTAATATATATATATATATATATATTGTTTCGATCACAAGTAAATTTTGAATCAACTTCATCTTAAAAAAATTGTATATCCAAATCGAGTAACTTAAAGTTTGACTTGATTCGTTTGTTTTAGCAGTACATAGTAAAAGGGTAATTTTATTTCTATCTACGATATCTTGCAGTTAATCCGCATTGCCTATTAAATTAATCAACGACTATGCTTAGACTGACAAAACATATTATTGATTTAATTTTATAAATATTATTTTATTAATAATTTAATATTAAAAAATTCACTAGATTAATAAGTACATCTACTTTACTTAAATAAATAAAATAGGGGCAATTAATTTTAAGGACAAATATTCCTTTCTTTGTCTATTTAAGGACACAAACTTTTATACTAATAATTTAAGGTCCAAAGTTTTGTTTAAAGTACAAACTTTTGCAGATAAAGAATTAAAATTAAATTAATATAATGTAATTACAAAACTAATTTATATTATTGTTATTCCTACAATGTCCCTATCATCTAATTGATTATTAAATTAATCTGAACTCCCAAAATCTTGCTAGAAACTAATATCTATAAAATCAAATTCGAAATTCAAATTTAAACAATCAAATAACTTCTAACAACTTAATCAATTACTAAAACATAGAAAATCAAATAATTCAAAATTTAAATTTCAACAATCAAAAAAATTTAAACAACCTAATCAATTTGGTTAGTAATTAACAAGGGTTATTTTATTTCTATTTGCGAAATTTGTCAGTTTATCCATCTTTTTGAATTTTACTAAGTCAATCTCTATTACCCGCTAAGTTTAATCACATTGTTGGATAAATTTACAAAATCAATATTTGCATAATTTTTATAAAATAATGATTCTTTTTAATTTAATTGTAAATCATCCTCCAAATTTTTACTTCTATCCACCATCAATAATATATCAAAAAGTAAACATAAATTGTAATAATAAAATGATATTTCTAATATATATAGTTTATTGTCAATTATAACCATTTTCCGGACTTGAGATTAAACTATTGTCTATAATTCACATTTGTTTCCATAATTAAGATTATACAATAATTCACATTAGTCTTGGAATAGTAATTAAACAGTAAGTGTAGTTTGAAACATTTATAATATATCTATAAAATTTAGTTCCTACCTAGAAGCAAATTAAAATTATAACTTTAATTACAGATTCATGATGGCAAACAAAAAAACAAAACATTGAATATTCGATCTTCCTTTGACTTGAAATAATTGAGATCGAAAGAAATGATGTTTGTTGCATCTACTAATTCTTAATTAGTTATTTAAGTTCCAATATTGCTTTATTTTTATTTTTTTTATACCCTTCATTGTATAGAAAAAAAAGGAAACTCATTTGTTGAAAAAAATTATTCTAGTGTTATAATGTATTAATATAAATTAAATTAGCCAAGTTTTTGATAGAAACTAAGTTCCAGAATCGTTTAATATTGCGTATAGACCGAACAAAAGTTTTATGTAAAACCCTAGTGTGGAATCGGATTTTACCTTCGAGATCTCTCTGGTTTGATCTCGTCTCAGCACGAACAGGGATTGGTGGAGACAAATCGAGAACACGGGCTCGATAGAACCTCAAGATCTTCTATCGTATTCCTTTCGCCGTGCAATCCTGTACTGAGTGTGAGCTGCGGTATCACCAAGATCTCCTCCTCTACTCTCTACGGCACAAACCCTAAATTCGTGAGAATTATTGTGTCGAGAGAAGAGGCAAGGCTGGCATATATAAAAGGCTACAATAGGGACCCTAAGGAGAAATAAGTGTTTGGACTTACTATGGAAAACTGGAATCCTAATTCGATTAAGAATTGATTCCTTCCATAAATTATAATTCACACCACTAAAGAATTATAATTGCACTCCCGTCCTTATCTCAAAATTATATTTCGAGCTCCTTATTATTAAATACTTATTATTCTCTCCACGTTAAGATTACAGATAACCGTCATTTAAATTAAATTACTGACAATTATATTTAAATGACTTCTTAATCCTTGAGCCTACCACTTAACTTATTTGACATGTCGGATTAACATAATCCACCTGCAGGATTTGACATGATCAAAACTTATAAGCTTCTCAAGGGGTTATCATCAATCCCTATACCGGGACGCGAATTCCGTCAATAATTAATATTCATTATACATTTAGTGTCGCCATCCAATTTACGAAGATTATTGATCCATAAATGAATCTCACTTTTAATGAGTCAAAACAACAAACACTACATATATATGTCTATTAATTATTTCAAGATTAGGAGCATAAGTAATTATAATAACCATGGGATTTTAAATTGTTTTATATAGTCAGTATAAAAACAATTAACCCAAACTGGTCCTGTTCAATACACATAAAGTGTACTAGCACAACGAGTTAAAATTGCACCATTTCCTATAGTCAAGATAAACTACTAAAACTTGTGCTACAATCCTACCGATGGTTGTCCAATTCCATCTAAGATCTTGAACCAATAAACTTATATTTCACAAGAACCGATGATATGATCCTCTGTGTGTAAGCTATACTCTACACACCAAATCACCTACTATATGGAATAAAAGACACACACATGCACAATATTTAAATAAATAATATCATGTAACCATTGCCCATAAAGATTCTCATTAAAATAGCAAAACCGAGTCTATATAACATATCAAAATCAATAATAATAAAATCATGGCTTTTAGTATATCACTATAACAGTTTTATAGTATTGTATATTTTTGATAAATAATTAATCTATAGTACTTATATCAATAAATCTTTTTACAAATTAAGAAAATAGATTATTAAGGAAGTATATTCTAATTAGAAATTAATTAAGGAAGTATATTCTAATTAGGAAACTAATTATTAAGGAAGTATATTATAATTAGGAAACTAATTTTAAAAGTAAATATATTTAAAGGATTATTAATTGGTGGATATACTTCTCAATTTTTATAAGGAATTTTTGTGAAATTTGTTTCAAGATTAGCATAAAACAAGCGTAGATAAACTGCAAAAACCCGTGGTTGGAAATAAAATTACCCATAGTAAAATAATGTAACAATATAAATTTAATGGGCTACTTGTTTCCTTATGTAAAGCCCCTAAACTTTTAAATTATCTTCCACTTTTTGTTTGTGGTGATGGATTGTCCATTGCATATTTTTCCCAAGTAACACAAGGGCCGTTCCATATATAGGTCTTTTTATTATTATTATTAATAATAATTTTTTTTAAGGGCTTCACATTATGTATATACCAAAAATAGAAACCGACCTCGTAATCCTTCCTCCTTCAGTCTAGTATGTTAAGTAAGACTATAAGTGTACTACTAGACTATTGTTTATTTATATAGATTCATTGATAATACATGAAATGCGTAAACTGGATAAGATTATTGAGAACATTGATCAACTTTTCCTTGAGAGTTTTGTTTTTCTTTTCTTAAGCTGTTTGAAATTGTTCTTATATTAGAATGTATATATAAATATGATCGACATAGGAATGACAAGTTGAATTATTTTATACAATGATAGTTAGATCCTTGTTCAAACTGCGTAAAGGAAAATATAAGAGGGTTCAAACCATGCAACTGACAAACTCAACATTTTATCACATCTCTTTAACAATCCTACATCAGATGTAGCGCTAGTCCTCAGCATTTTAGTCCATGGGTGAAATTTTAAAATGATGCCCATAAATAAATATATTAATTTTTTTAAATTAAAAAAAAACAAATTAATTTATTTTAATGAAAAGAGTTTATATTCTACCAAAAACACATTACAATTTAGAATTCAACATATGTACAAGCTTCATGTCAAAATGTACGAGTTTATATGCCAAAAAAACCAATACAATGAATAATTCAAGCACCTATACAACGCTAACCCTGGGTATAGGCTGTTAGAAAAATTGGTTACTTAAATACATATTTATGTATAAAAACCTAATTTATATATATATATATAAATATAAATATATAAATTTTATAGTTCAAGCAAAAGTCCTTATTGATGAACGAAACTGAATCAATGATTTCATTTGTCTTTGTACCTTTTGTATAAATAGAAACCAAACAATAAAAATTTCTGAAATATATATTTCTGAATTTATGCAGCAAAATAGACAAATTCCAGTAACGGTATTGTCTCAAAACCGTGTATTTTTAAAAAAAATTTATGAACCGTATGTTACTAAAAAATTTCCATAATACTATTTTGCCTTTTAAATATAGTAAATCAGTTCATAAAATAATGAAACTTCACAATCTAATGTAAAATTCAATTCTGAACAACTTTCGTCTCTGGTCATTTTTGCATTTAAGGTCGTTTAAACCCAGAAAAACGTGATTTATAGATCTAGGTAGAAAATGAAACCGAGTCTCGTGTATCACTCGATTTCCTTAAAACAGTTACGCCACCTCACTGGAGTGCTTCGAGGTTGTTAATCTGCATCTGTCTCCCAGGATAAAAAGTTTATCGATTATATCTAAGCACATGATATATCAATCGAATTGAAATTGTGTGAACCACCACTGAACACGACACGAAATTTGACTAACTTGAACACGAAGAATGTACGAATTCTATGAAAAACTAGAGAAAAAGCTAGTGGATGATGGAAACTATTTATAATCATCATATAGGAAAAACTCTTGGGATAATTAACTAGCCACTAAATTTGAAATTAGTGCTAGTAACCTCCTCATAAGTGGCCACTAACACCCATTAACATGGATGTTACAACATGGTCATTGTGAACACTCCAATCCACGACTCTCGTGTGAACCTGATTTTCATACAAAACAAGTATTCCGCATCAAGTCTTGAGTCATCATGCATATAAGAGACCATTAGGAAAAATCCTGACTTTTAAGTTCGTCAGGAATCTACCACAACCAAGTGCGTCAAGAGCGAGCTGCACGCTCCCCAATCGCATGGCTACCTCCTAGTTGTACAGTTGGCTTCGAGCCGCACACCCTAGCAGCACGGTTGGCTCCCAACCGTACGGTTGGCTTCGAGCCGCACGCCTTAGTCGCAGCCCTCCTAATTGAACGGCTGGCTCCTAGCCGCGTGGCTACCAAGGCCATTTTTCTGCACTTTTTCTCTATGAATAAGACCCTTGGGGTCTCATTTTAGGATCAACATGGAAGTAAGTTTTAGAGAGAGAAAACTCTGTCTAGATCATTAGGAAGAGAGTTTTTTAGAGAGAGCAAGTTCTAGAGAGAGAAAGAAGCAAGGAAGCAGTCTTTATTCTTCAAGTGCATCATGTATGTCTTTCTACCACTCTTCTGATTTCAATTACTGCACAACTTTTAATCAAGAAAATTAGATAACTTGTAAAGAAATCCACTACTTTCAAAACAAGTCCTTTATAAGTTTTAGAAGAAATCTAAAATCTGTTTTGACGCGTTTTCAAAACAAAACCAAATGCAAAAACAGTTTCTAAACAAATGGAACTACGAGACTCTGATTTCATTCTAAGAATGAATACGTAGGCGCTCGCAAAGCTCGAATCTAATTTCATAAATACCGTTTCTAATCTAACTCAATCGAAAGGACTACTTTGGAAATAATTTAAATTAATTGCAAGATATCTAAAATAGGAATTAGATAAA
Organism: Lonicera japonica; assembly: GCA_021464415.1. Lineage (NCBI taxonomy): Eukaryota > Viridiplantae > Streptophyta > Magnoliopsida > Dipsacales > Caprifoliaceae > Lonicera > Lonicera japonica. Next base: position 17,229,638 of record CM038469.1, read on the forward strand.
TGATCCATTAAAAGACTGAAAGGGTGAATTGGGTGCCTAACACCTTCCCAATTCGTACTGTAGTTCTCGAATCCTAGCAAATCTAGTTCTTAATAAATCTATGGTTTTAAAATGTATGAAAGATAGTTCGTTCTCGAATTATCTTTTGTACAATCTTTTGTTTGTTTTTTTGCAAAATAAACTGGCGACTCTAAAAACACGTTTTCCCCCGAAATCAAAACAGAGAAGGACGGGTCGTGGACCCAGATTCTCACAGTCATAAGTGACCACTAACACCCATTTTCATGGATGTTACATCATACTCATTAGTGACCACTAACATCCTTTAACATGGATGTTATAACAAAATATTTTTGGGTGACAATTTCTCATTCACTCATTAAAAATGATATATAAAATACTCATTTTCCAACATTCCCCAAATGAATAAAAATTTGCAACCAATGACATGACAAACTTGGGGATGGTTCGGCGATCGAAACCTGCATAGGAAAGGTCAGTTCTACCCTTTGAACCTTCCGTCATGAAAATATGTTTACCTTACTAACTAAATAGTAGACATGATGTCCTTGAACTATTCTGTCATTTTTGGAAGTGATGACATACCTCACACAAGAATCTTTCTAACACATTTCCATTCTCACTATTATGTTCGTTAATGGCCCTGAACATACGCTTGGCTCTGCAAGAGTTTAATAAGAATTGTGCCCTAAACAATTCCCTTAGAAGCGGCCCGTCTTCCCTCTTACATAGGTGATATCTTAATTAAGGGTAACCCGCTTTATCCTGCTCGATTTCTCAATGCATAAGAATCATTAAAAGCTTAGCTTAACCTTCATCCATACAGGCATCACTGTTTCATAGGAATGGGTTTGGGGAAAATCCCCATAGTGATCCAACATCATTTTTATAATTTAGTTGTCCCTTTTAAACCTATATCTTAGGATCTCCAGTCACGTAGGTTGGGTATCCACTATAGTGAATTTACTAATTCATGGGCTTTAGCACCATTCTTCTCAATGATGTTTCAACTAACTCTCTATTTAACCATTTGGTTAGCGGATCCACAATGTTATCCTTGGATTATACAAAGACTAAAGAGATAACTCTAGTTGAGAGTAGTTGTTTAATATTATTTTGTGCTACCCCAAATGCCGATTAACTATCTGAATGTATGCATATTGAAGGCACATGCTTTTGTCCAACGTGGACTACTTATAGGAAGTGGTGTAACTGTTCAACCTCTTCCCCACATTTTTCTATTGTGACAAACTCAGATTACATAGTGGATCTGGCAATCACCGTTTGTTTTGAGGATTTCCATGATATTATTGCACCCCCTAACATAAATATATACTCACTAGTGGACTTGAATATTTGTCATTAGATATTCGATTTGTCTCAGTATAGCCTCCAACTAATGGCTTTAACACAAAGATTAATTTCTCATAATAGTGCCTAGTGGCTACTTAATTATTTAATTAGAACCATTAATCACATGCTCATTAAATCTCGTAACCCCACCACCCGTTACACTATATGTAATTAGGGCCATTAAACAAAATTTCATAAAGTTTTTTAATTACACCATACATATATTCAATTATGTAATTCGAGCTCATTAAGTCTTGTAAATTCATCATTTGTTACACTTTATTTTATTTAGGTGGAGGTATTTCCACTTTAACCAACATCCCCACATTTGTCACTATGTGAAAGTCAACAAACTGAAAAACAAAAATATTTTTAAACAATAATTGCTTGACGGAAAAAAAGAATCTACAGATATGAAATTTGTAGTTTTCAAGGTCAAGAAGGCCTCTAATAAAAATATTTTGTGAATGATAGTTGTTCAGAATATGTTTTCCCATGTCACAGTGTGGTTTCAAAATTTTCTGAGCTCATTTACTAATTTAAAACCGTATAAAACAATTTATACAATTCACACCAAACTACCGAAAAATTGCAAAGACCAAAATCTGCATTTTCGATTCATTTTAAAGAAACAAATTTCTCTATTTCCTCATCTTAGCTTTTGAGAAGAAACACGTAATAATTAAATAATTATTACCACAACATGTTGGTATCTATTTCTATATACACAACTTCAAATTCATTCAAGTGTTTTTTTCAACACTATAAGATGAATTTATTAGTTTTGTCTCAACCTAAACTTCACTTTTATGTTTGGTATCAATTAGAAATATTGGTCTATCACTTAAGTTAATCAATTTTTCGTAAAAATATAATTAACGTGTCCTAGTCTACCACACAAAATGGAAGGCTCAAGCATATAAGTAAAAGAGCTAACTTTATTCCTTTCATTAACTATGGTTATTATGTTCATCAAGAACATCCTGTTACTCATACGCCGCTTACCAACACATATATCGTTTAGACAAAAATTCTTTTAAGTCAAAAGCTAAAGGGAAAAATAATGAACCCTAAACAAAGGTTTGCGAAATTCATATTTTGATATTTTAGGCAATCTACATTCGAAGGATTTGTGACCCATCTTGTCGCAATTGTAGCCCTTGCCTTGGAACTTAAGCCTTTTGGAGATTCCTCCAAGTTTGATACATTTGCCTTTATCATTCTTCTTTGAACTTTGACCATGTTTGCTTTAGCCTTAGGTTCCATGCAGTTACCTACTATTTTCTTAGAAGTTCGGTTACCATTTTCATTTTGAAATCTCATAATCAAATCTTCAATGATAATTTAATTTTGTTAGTGATCAAGATCTAAAGACTACCATAATTCTTTAGTCTCTTTCTTTTTAATTTACACATTATATAATGCATAAGAGTATCTATTAATTATATAATTTGTGTGTAAATAATTGGATTGATCCCAAATGTCCATTACTACAACTTTTTTAGGTTTGAACCCACCATGTTCGCCTCACTAACAACGACGGACATATTGTGACCCACTTTGTGGTTCAATACTTTACACAAAATTTTAACCATTTTCTTGCCACGATTACATTGTACAAAGAATTGGCCAAACCATTCATTATGCCATTTCGGGCTAAACAGTCCGAATGATCCTAAACGTCAACGACGCTAATCACTTGAACATCTTTCAATTCAATAACCATTTTCCTTTAAATGTCTGAAACACAAAACTAAACTATTTAGTTTCAGAATTATATTAGCTATAACTATTTTAAGATTGTTAGAAAAATTGGTCACTTAAATACATATTTCTATATAAAAACCTAATTTATATATATAAATATAAATATATAAATTTTATAGTTCAAGCGAAAGTCCTTGTTGATGAACGGAGCTGAATCAATGATTTCATTCGTCTTTGTACCTTTTGTACAAATAGAAACCAAACAATATAAATTTCTGAAATATAAATTTCTGAAATATAAATTTCTGAATTTATGCACCACAGTAGACAAATTCCAGTAATGGTATTGTCTCAAAATCGTGTATTTTTAAAAAAAATTTCTGAACCGTATGTTACTGAAAAATTTCCATAATACTCTTTTGCCTTTTAAATATAGTAAATTAGTTCATAAAATTATGAAACTTCACAAAACCAATGTAAAATTCAATTCTAAACAACTTCCGTCTATGGTCATTTTTGCGTTTAAGGTCATTTAGACCCCGAAAAACGTGATTTATAGATCTCAGTAGAAAATATAACCGAGTCTCGTGTATAACACGATCTTCAACAAGGATTTTCTCTTGAACTATAAAATTTGTATATTTATATATATATATATATATAAATTAGGTTTTTATATATAAATATGAATTTAAGTGACCAATTTTTCTACCATAGGCAGCCCAGGCTACTGCTTACACCCCCAACATAACAGGCCCCCGATTTTTTCCAGCCTCTCTCTCTATATATACGTATATGTTGTAGTGGACAAATGTACTTTACGTTGAATATAATATGAATTGTCTTTGATTTAGTGTTTGGAAGTTTGAACTCTTGTTGAATGTTTTTAACGCATGTGCTCGTAGGTGCAAGCTCGGGAAGTCCATCTTTTTTCTTATTAATTATATATGTGCAATTAAAATTACCCTAAGTACCACCAATTAAAATATCCCTCTACTACACCAAATCAAAATCAAGCATAGCCCCGACTGCCACTTAAATCCATCACCTAACTGATGATTAATAACTTTCTTTAACGAGGTCTTTAGTTTAACACTTTTTTTCTCCCAAGAAATCTTTGTATATAAACGTCCTTCCGTATTCAACGCATAAAACATTCTTTTCTCATACTTCTCTCTATATCTAGTTTTCTCTTGTTCACGGTGACAATCAACGATGAGTTGATTTAATTTTTTTTTCTTTTTATTATTATTTCGAATGAAACTCTATCTTTTAGTTTTCATTTTAAATAAATTCGATGAGAGTAAAAAATTCAGGGCCTTCATGTGCATTTCATCTTCCAGCAAAACTTTTAGATGCTCCAAAGCCACACCACATGTTAAAACGTACCTATAAAATAAAAGCAGCAACAAAATTTCCAACAAAACAATCACTTAAAATGACTTCTTGCATTTTTAGCAGAAAAATCATCTATTATATCTTCATGGTCATGATTTTATGATATTTACTTTTTCAATGTATAAAAATGCTAATCCATTCAATCTATCTTGACTCATGGTGGTTCGCAAGTAAGATATTAATATTTTTAATTTGGAAAAACACCTTTTTGCAGATGCCCAGTTACAAGTAAAGTCAATAATAGTTTATAAGCAAATATCACATGATGAAACATATTCATATCTTTTACAATCTACATAATTTTAGTGGATGTCTATGGTTCATTTGTTTCATATGATTCACTTGGTAACATTAATTACAATACAAGTAATTCTGAACATAAGTACTTTCTATTAACATTATAAATATCATCAACTTTTAAAACATTTTCAAGATTTTTGCAGGATCATCTCAATTAATCATCATCCAATAAAATTAACTTTGTTGCATCAAACAAGAATTCAAACATAGATTGAAAAAATTGCAATTGTTTTCTTAGAATTATAACTTATTAATTAAATATTTTTTAACATATATATACACATAAAAAAAATTAGCAAATTAGTATTTAACCCAAAATTATGAGGGTTTGTTTACTCAGACCCACCTCGTTTTAGTAATTAGTGCATAGCACAATATTTTGTATTTAGTCCAAGTTGAGAAAATACATTTATTTTTAATTTATCTAATAATTATATGGCTAAATGACCTAATAGCTCTTAGTAAATGATTAGGTTTGTTACGTATTTGTATTCATCTTAATCATTAATATTTATCAATTAAAAAAAAGGTGAAACACTGAAACGTATGCATGAAATGTATGAGTCCCGCCCTCCCTCAGAATATGCAGCAGTTAGTGAGAGACTTAACTTTTAGAGAAAGCTTTGATCCTTCTCCTATCAATACAATATGGCGAGAAATTTGATTTATAAATATTTGAAGAGGCTCAAAACCCCAAAACATTGGATGCTTGGTAAGCTTAGTGGTGCATTTCCTTCCAATCTATCATTTGATCGCCGAAAATATTGGGAATGTCTTCCCTTGAATATGACCCTGAGCAAGCACTCAAATATGCTCTTACTCATGAGGTCATTTCTAGCTCTACTACCACCATTTGTTGCTCCCACCACCGAAAACTCCTTTTGTTGGACACGATTTAAAGTACATATTACAAGATACATTACTTTAAATTTTTACTTTTTAAAAGAAATGAAATACTTAATATGTTTTTCACATACACTTTTTAAAAGATATCAAATGCTTAATATGTTTATCACATGTGATAATATAACTGTTTCACACAATATGTCATATTATGAATGTTTTACATGTTTTATATACCAATCATATTAAATTATGCATATTATGACTATATAGAAAATTATTATTCTGAATATGACACCGGTAATAGTATATTTTCATGCGCAATAAGACAAAAGGTAAAGTTTTTACTTCATATAAACTATATTTATTTGGATTTTAGTTTTTTCTTTATTTAAATTTCAAAATTCTTGTAATCCTAATAACTAACTCAATCTAATTTGAAATTATTTTAAGTTATCATTTATTTTTCAAAAAATTGGTAAAAAGGGTAACACTGAAAAAACTATAAATTAATTAAATAAAAAATAGAATCATAATTATCCAATAATTTGGGCTAACAACTAATTACAAAAAACAAGTGGGTTAAATGCAAAACGATTCAAAAATGCTGGGCTAAATACAAAAAGGCCCTAAAAAAATTGGTACTCCTCCATGTCCTTGTCACGACCCTATTTTTAGGACATGATTTAGTCAATTTTAAGAAACCTAAGAGAATTTTAGTGTAGAAATAGACAATTCATTAACTAAATTATACAAGTCCAAATTACAATAATAATGATTCTTTTATAATACCAAAAATTAAATTCAAAAGTCATTATAAAAATATAATTGGCGCGAGAAAATCTAACGTCCCAAGTCCTGAATACAATCAAATAATAAATGTAAATATCTATGTACAAAGATTTAACGCATAACTAATAAAATAGCCCTATTCCAATACTCTAATTAATGATCAAATCTTCAATGTTATCAAACTTGGAAAATATAATCTGGTGTTGGGGGAGGGGGGTGGAGGGGTGGGGGATACAAAACTTAGTAGGTTAAATATTCACGTAAATAAAATTAGACTAAAATAAAATTAAATAGGGACTCAATGAAATATTTCTCTCGTACCTTGAATCGAAAAACCCAAACGTTGATCGCTCGTTTCTCCATCCCCCTTTTTTTGAATTCTCTTTTGTGTTCGGCAAGCTCGATCTACCTCCTCCGTTTGTTTTTGTTTCTTCTTCTATTTTTTTTTCTCCCTCTGGGCACATCTTTTTTTTTCACCCTCTCATTTTTTTGCTTCTCATTCCCCGCCCTCCCTACACCATTAAATGCCTTAAATAGTATAATAAAGTTTTTTAGATTATTCCACTAAATTCACTTACAAAAATATAAGGTATTAAAAGAGGGAACAATATTATTTAATAAAAATCATAATTATGATCCCACCTTAATTTGTGTAACAGATACACCAAAAAATCCAATCATGGATAATAATTGACAGCTAAATCACAATCTTCCAATTCAAACCTTCCTTAGCCAAATTGGATATATATATATACTAGGGTATACCCGTGCCATCCGGCACGGTAAATTAAATAAGAACTGATAATAAGATAAAAAGAAGTAACGTGTAATGAATCTAAATCGACAAATTTAGGTTCAATATATCTTCATGTTAGAAAAACTAAAAGTAGACCGGATTTGACCGACTTGTTTTTAATTTTTAAAGAAATTTTTAATCATATTTTTTTATCTTATTTTGATCTCGGCAAAATAAGTTTTTAACAAATTAAAGTTAAGGCCTTATGTGAAAATAATTCAATTACGTCTATTGGTATGATTTGAAAATAGTTTAAAATTTTGACTGATATATTGTTATCATTCCTAAAAATGACATACTGAGATGACCAATAATATATGAGCACATAAAGTACATCCTTAAATGTTATTCAATAATTTTTTTTTTATTTTTTACATAATTCTATATTCATGATGGATTTTAAATATTAAATTTTGAATTTTTTATTTTAAGTTATGACATTTTTAATATAGAAAAAATGATTGGTGTGTGAAAATTTATTATGTGCATATTATTAGTGTTAAATGTTACTCAATAATTTATTTATTTTTACATAATTCTATAGTTATGATGAATCTTGTTTAATTGATCTTGATTAGTATATTTAAATATTATTTTTTATTAAATTTCTTGATTAGTATATTTTAAATATTAAATATTAATTTTTTTTATTTAAATATTAATTTTTTTATAAATTTTCTTCATTAGTAGAGTTTAAATATTAATTTTTTAATTTTTTATTTTAAGTTATGACATTTTTAATGTAAAAAAAATTATTGGTGTTAAATATTACTTAATAATTTTTATTTTTTTTACATAATTTTATAGTCATGATAGATCTTATTTAATTGATCTTGATTAGTAGATTTTAAATCTTAAATTTTTATTAAATTTTGAATTTTTTATTTTAAGTTATGGAATTTTTAATGTAGGCAAAATTATTATGTGAGAATTTATTGTGTGTATATTATTGGTGTGAGTGTTTTAACTTTGAAGTGACATCTTAATGTGTGTATAAAACTCATCTAATGGTGTATAACTAATGCACACCATAACATGTGTATTTTTAACCATTAGATTCTTATATTTTTTGGAAAAAAATTTAGTCAAAGATGGTGTTTTATAATATAGATATATATTTACCAAATAATATGAGATTTAAAATTCAAAATTCAAAATTAATCTTTAAAACTAAGTGGTGGTCATCCATATATAGAATTCCAATAAATATATCCTTAATCAAGCAAACTAATTGAAAACCGTTGTGTTAGAGTCCCACATCGGGATTTAGTGTGTGTGTGCATACACATATATTGGGTTCCAACTCCTTCATAAGTTACCGGCTTTTGAAGGTTGTTGTGCTCGGTCAATGTGTGTGTGTGTGTGTGTGTGTTAAATCAAAAGAAAAAAAAGGCCAATGTGCCTATGCGTTGTGTGTGATGTGTGGATGTTTAACCTGAAGTTGTGAGTCGTTTAGAGTGTAACAACTGTTGTGTTAGAGTCCCACATCGGGATTTAGTGTGTGTGTGCATACACATATATTGGGTTCCAACTCCTTCATAAGTTACCGGCTTTTGAAGGTTGTTGTGCTCGGTCAATGTGTGTGTGTGTGTGTGTTAAATAAAAAAAAAAATTGACAACTTTACGGTAGTAAGAAATTGATCTTTTAATAATAAAAATTATCCCTGAAACAAGAAAATTATATTTTAATTCTTCTATAAATAACTAAATTTTTTTAACGATGATACGAGATTTTATAACCTATCCCTGACAGTCGAGTAACGATTTGGCTTGGGTCCAAAGTATTGGGCAAAATCAAGTAAAAGAATGAAGAAAAGGGGCAGGCCCAGAACAGGAAGGCCCTAGCCTGACAGTCGAGTAGAGTCAAAATCGCGGAATAAGAATTAACTCAACCTACGTGTTACAGATGCCAATGTGATCGTCTCCACCAATGAGGGCAAGATATCTACAGCAACCCAAATCGGCAGACAACTATGCCATCTAGTCATCATAGCCAATGAAATGAGAAAAACTGCAATGTGTAAAGTTAGTTAGTTATGGACAAAGATTGATCCAACTATAAAATGTTGGAGTGATAACCAAGTTTTGCCCTTTATAATCTTTTTATTTTTTATCCTAATGAAGCATTATAACCCTAATTCTATGCGTATACATAGAAAATGGAAGGTTTATTAGGGTATCTGGTCCTGAATTTGAGGCAACTAGTAATAGAAAGAGAGAAACTGAGACCTGGTAGCTTGTATCTTCTCCAATTATTATTAAGTTAATACAAAACATACACACACATGCACATAAAAGAAGGATATACTGTCAGAAGGATATGAAAATCCCCGGGGAACCTATCTATAACAAAAAAAATTAGTGTTCATGTGTATTCATGTGACGCCCTGAATCCCTTTAAGAGGTTTCAATCTCCAGGACCCGGTTAATCACTGTACCGTACGCGACAGCGGGTTTAAATTAGATAAAATTAATTTAGATATCAAAACCAAATCTTATTTAAAAACATCATTTATAATTTTTTTGGGCACGTGGGGTTCGTATAGTTAATAAACCAACCTATAAATAATAAAATGAATTTCTCACTATATATTAAACTTCACATTTATAGTATAAATTATCGATAAAACATGGTAAATGTCCATAAAATAAAAATCCTCTAACGAGATCCCAATTCGTAATTAAAATATTTTACAATGCCTATCCCTTAATTTGAATACAAGTTTAATTATACAAATAGTAGAAATATACAAAGTTCATATAGGATAAGTCGTCCACGGACGACTGTAAATTGCTAAGGTTATCAGAGGTGTCTAGACTTCATATCCGTACCGTCCTAGGATAGTACCTGCAAAAGTGGTTTGAAAAAGGGAGTGAGCCAAACACAAACTCAGTGGGAATTATAAGAGTTTGTAGAATAAAGTACACATTGGAAAACACACACAACGTGTAGTAATGAATGTAATCTGAGTCATGCTTATATGTATATACCATCTCCATATATATATATATATAAAGTACCATTTCAAAATGATATGAAAACTATGTTATATACAATGCACATGTGCTATCCCATCCCCATAAATACGATAAATTATGTATCACTAAGATACTAATAAAATAGTAGTATTAACCGTAAGTCCAGACATAAAACAAATGTATGCACTAATCTTATTCAACTATTCATCTTGTGTAACACACTTAAATATATTAATATGACTTGTTGGAGGTTTCCAAACCATTCCAACCTTTCCAGAGCTCAATTTGGCCATCCGGATGACCATAAGTTGTTTCGGGTGGCTCGGATGGAAATCGACTCGAAAATCACAAGTTTCGATCCTACGTGATTAATGATTTTCACCCTACTTTGGAAGACCATAACTTCTTCATCCGAACTCCAAATGAGTCCTCATTTTCGGCCATGTCTTCATTTTAATACCCTCTACAACTTTTGTGTTTTGGCAGAGACCCAATTCCAACTCCTTGATGACCAAAAGTGCGTGCGAAGTCGAGCTGTTGACCAAAAACTGAACGAGACATAAATTACCTCATGTAGTCGACTACATGAACAGTGGGGAGTCGACTACATCTAGCTGGAGAGGTTTTTTATATATTTCTTCTTCTCCTTTCATCCTCATTTCACCCCACCATTGGAGAGCCTTAGAGAGAGAAGTGAGGAGTGATTCGAGGGGATATTGTGAGATAAATCTATGTGTGTTATTCCCCACCAAATCATCATCATCATCATCATCTCCATCATCATCTTCATCTCCTTCTTCATCCAAATCCTCCATGGCTAGGGTTTTGGAGCTCAAATTGGGGATTTTCGCATCTACGCGGTTTCGGCTCAATTTTTCTGCAATACTTCGAGGGATTGACCCTCTTAAGGTGGGAACAATAGTATTTTAACAAGTTCTCTTACAATTACAACATATTCATCTCAAATCAAACTAAACCTAGGTTTTCTACTCAAAGTTGCATATGCATGGGGCTTGGGTCAATTTCTTTGGGTATTTTTGATACATTTACATCATATATGACATCAATAACTATTTTAGACAAAAAGCCCTAATTTTAAATGATTTATGAGAAAGTTTGGTATATAACCTTCAAGTACGCATATGAGTATATACGTTAAGCTTTGATACACTTATATATGATGTCATATATGGGATTTAAAGTATATTTCGGATAAAGTTACATATATTGGTGGTATTGTTGTTGTGTTTTAAGTTATAAGCTATATTTATGAGATTTTCTACTTACCTAGCCAGTCTGTAAGTATGCTAGTCAAATACATAAATATGTTTTGAATGAATGAAGTCTTTAAATCATATTGGGAGGCTAATTGGGAACTCGTATACACTGTTTGATTATATTAGACTTGGCTTGGGGCCAATTTGATGAAAGTTATGAAGCCTCCCAATCTAAGGATTTTTATGGTTTCCTTTCTTAACTGGCAGACTTAGCGGATCTTGTTAAATCTCAACAATACCACTACATGTTTTACACTATGGATATATACATATATACAAGTTTTACGAATACATATGGAATGCATGTATATTCATATCTATATATGTTAGATTCTATATTCTTATGATTTCATTGATTCGATGAGATGATTATTGTGATTTTATATCGGATGGCCACACCGTTCGTACTAGATAGATGGTGATTACCGGTAGCGTATAGCCTTGGTGGCTACGTGAGTATTATTGTAGCGTGTGCCTTTATGGCGGCGTGAGGTAGCGTATACATGTGTGGCTGCGTGAGGTAGCGTCTAAGTGGACCTGGTATGTGGTCCCTGCCTTGGGCAGAAGAAACCGAGTTGCCGGTTATCTCTGTGCATAGTAGATTTATGAAAATCCTAGACGTGAGTATGATATGTGATTGATGTGATAGATCTAGTCGCGGTGTTGTGGCATATATTGTATGATGATGTATAGATACATATCTTGCTTTCCTTGTACTTTGGGTCGGGGCAATTATATATACATTTCACGAAAGGTTTCCGTGTATTAGCTGCTTCACATGTGTATATGTATTTATATTTGTATATACAAAGAGAAATGTGAATTATTACTGAGAAGCAGCTTATAAACTAAATTTACTTTCATAAAATTGCATGGCATGGCATGTATGATTTCTAACCTATTTTTCTATACGAACCCTTATAGTTCCCACTGAGCTCGTTTGGCTCACTCCCATTTTCAAAACCAGGTTTTGCAGGTATTCCCGGGGATGGTACGCTTATGGAGTCTAGTAGCTCTATCGGCCCCTGATTACCAAAGTCGTTTAAAAACGACTAGTATTATACTTTTTCTTATATTGATAATAAGTCGCACATGCTATTGATTGTTGTACTGTTGGAACATTGTTGTAAAAAGAAAAAGTATTTTATTTTGTATTGGGACCTCATTAGAGGCTTTGTATATATGATATTTCTTAAATGTGGAATATTTAGTGGAAAACTATTATATGTACATTTTGACAGGATTTGGTTTACTATATGAATAAACTCCACATGCCAGATTTTCTCTTAAAATGATTTTATTACTTGAACCTGCTTTTGGTGCAAAATTCTAAGTTTTACAGCTTATCACCCTTCGTCGCGTACGACTCCGTGGCTAACCGGGTCCCGAAGGTACAATCCTCTAAACGGGATTTCGGGGCGTCACATCTTGTATTCAACTACTGCCTTTTTTGTTCCATCCAATAGGAACATCAGCATCTAGGACTTCTACTGTGTACAGTCACCATGGCTCTGGGTATGCAACCCCCAAGGCTGTGTAATAGTCCGTGTTCCGTTTTTCGCGTTAACCTTTTATTAAGCCCGGTTAAGGCTTAATCTCTGTTAGGGCGTAAGCATTGGGTTTTGAGCCCTCTGTACTTGACCCGATACCTTTAGCATGTCATTATTCGGGTAGTTCGAATTGAAATCGAGGTGAAAGTTGCGTGTTTTAACTTTTCGTGATTTATCGATTTCTGGCCAACTTTGAGAGGTCATAACTTCTTCATTCGATGTTCAAATGACTTCTCATTTGCTGCCACATCTTCATTTCTCTCCCCTATATAACTTTCGTGTTTGGGACGAGTGTGAGAACCCGTGCTGTCGTCGCCCGGCCCAGCGGTGGCGATTCCTCTGGTTTCTCGGTTTTAATTTTTGGAAAACGATTCGTTTTATTATAGAGAAAAAGGTGACGATTTATAAAGAAATCTGAGTCTCCAGTTTGTTTTAGTAAACAAACACAAGTCTGTGTAAAAGAGGAACATTTATGAATTAAACGACCTCTTAAACACAATTAATGCGAAAGCAGTTGATTTAAAGGGTTCGAGGATTAAGTTACGAATCGGGAACGTGTTAGGCACCCTAATTCGCCCTTTCGGTCTCTAAGTAGGATATGTGTGGAATTATAATCGAACATTTGCATGTTAATTGATGTTATTGCGTATCGGTCCATAGTTTTAGGAAAAAACGGGATTTTGGGGTAGGGATGAAAATCATGTGCTTCTTATTTCGCCCTTCGATTTTAGAAATCAATGTGTGTATGTGTGATTTGAAAGATGATTTTGATAATGATAGGTAGCAAAACAAGTGTTTTTGAAAAGATTTAGAACTTTACGGAAGCTAATTCGATGTGGAATCTAATATCCGGCAATCCTTGAGATTCGTTCGTCAATAGTGTACCACAATTTAATAATTTAAACCGTCATTGACGAATCCAGTACTCTCATATTAAATATTTACGTAAGTACCGTGATTTATAAATTAAACCAGATACAAACATGTATTGATTCCTTCGTAAACCGAGACTGATAAAATCGAGATTTTATGAAATTAACTGATAAAAATATGTTTAAAAATGGTTTACAACTCGTTCTACGCCTTCGGTTTTGAAAACAAGGTTTAAATATGAAATATGGAGTGATTTTGAGATAAACAACAATTTTTACATGCAATTGGTCAATTATAATTGATAAAATAAGGACAGATAAAAAATTAAAGCCGAATTAAAATAAAAAATACCTGAGAGCATCGAAAATAGTAGAATACTATTTTATAGCATTGTTCCCAAAGTCCCAAAGCTAACTGATGCCTCAAATGGGGTCAGTGCAGGCGTATTTATAGCTGTAGAATAATTAATGGCCGGGCATGAAGTACATGTCCGCAAACAAGGGGTATGTCCACGGACGAAGGGTGTGTCCCGGTCCACGGACAAAGGGCGTGTTAGCGAACAAGCCCCAGATTTATACGTGTGACGGTTTTTCCAATTCCCAAAGATCCAACCGTCGGATTGAGCTGATTTTTTAACATGTTATCACCCATGCTAAGACCTATCTATTGTCAATTTCAGAATTTGTGGACATCGGGAAGGTCTCCGTTTGCTTTTCCAAGCTGAATTCTTGGTTTTTCCAGTTCCCAAAGATCCGACCTTCGGATCGAGATGATTTTTTAATAGGTTATTCCCAGTAACATTTCCTAAGTCTCCACAAAATTTCATGATTTTAGAGGTCGGAAAGTACCAAAAAGAGAAAAAACAAAAAATCAGCTGGGAGGGGTTTGTCCGCGAATAAGGGGCGTGTTTGCGGACATGGGGCATGTCCGGGACACGAGACACAGGGCGTGTCCACGGACATAGGGCATGTTGGCGGACAAAGGGAGTGTCCGCGGACAAGCCCTTGATTTACATGTGCAATGGTTTTTTTTGCAATTTCGGCTAAAATAAACATCGGATTAATCTGATTTTTAACACATTGTTCCTGGTTATATACCTTGTCTACTGACAAAATTTGAGCTCATTTGGACTTCGGGAAGGTCATATTTTGATTACCCGAAGTTGACTCTTGATTTTTTGAATTTTCGGAGATCCGACCGTCAGATTAAGCTGATTTTTGAGTATGTTTCTCCTTGTGGCAATGTATAATAACCCTCAAATTTTTAGGATGATTAGAAATTAGGAACTCTCCTTTCACAAGTTTCCAGGAGTTTTGACGGCTTTCGATTTCGGCGGCTTTCGGTAATTCTCGTAACTTCTTATTCGGGTGTCCTTTCGGTTTCCTTCTTTGACCTGTATCACATGTATATGCATCTAGGAATTCTTTTTCATGCATGTGTGCTCATTTTCTTAGAGTTCGGGATTCTTGCGGGGGTCGCAAAATGAGGTGTTCACACCGAGTTTAGATTAAGTTATTTCGAGGTCCATTTCGGGCTTAAAAAGTCAAATGTTGGTGCAGTGACCTCCGTGATTGATCATGGAAGGTCATGATCACTCATGGTCTTCCAGTAAGCATTTTTTTTATTCATGATCAATCATGGTTCACCCCATGATCAATCATGGTATGCCTTGAGGTCGATTTTGACCACTTTTGACTCGTTTCTTCACCATTTTAAACCCCCATTCTCCCCATTTTCGAGCATAAACACCAAGGGAGTGAGAGAGAGCTCTAAAGAGAGAAAGATAAGATATTCCACATATCTCCCATCCCCCATCCAAGATTTGAGCTTTGAATCACTTCCTCATTCACTATTCATTGTCTCTCACTTTGGTATTCTTTCATAGAAGCTTGAGGCGAGCTAAGGTTTTGCTATACAACATCTACGCTTCGTCAACTCGAGGATCTTTCTTCTCTAAGGTGGAAACACTATTACTTAAGTTGTTTATTTCAACAATTACGTGTTGCATTAAGATTTCAACTCAAATTGGAGATTTTTATAAAAACCATAGGTTGTGTGCATATCATGTGAGTTGGGTTAGACGTAGCTTCAAGTAATGGGTGATAAGGATGGTACACATATGGAATGCCATATGTGTGATGGATGATGCGATTGATGATGTATATTGTTGAGAAAGGAATCGTTACATTCCTGTTGTTATGATCACATGTCTGGGTTGGATTGCTGGACCGAGCACTAGGTCACTCGCGCGTGGCTCGAAGACGGGTTGACAAATTGCTACCCTAGGGTGAAAGTCCCTAAACCGTACACGGGAAACATAATCGGTGAACTCCACCAGGTGGTTGAAATCCTACGAAAATAGAACCCACTCGACGTATCTTGCCTTTCCATTGGACTATGTGTTCTGGGTTAGATGAGTTTTTTCGGCTAACGGAGCAGGTCCGTGTGCCACTACTGACCAAGTGGTGAGTTTCCCGAGAAATAATTGGACTACTAATGGACACCACCCAGTTAGGGTAGTCTCCTGGTGTAGGTCCTTCTAACTATCGAAGTTGGCTTGCACGGGTGTCTTCTTATTAATTATTTAGAGTGTTATCCCCGAGAAAAAGCCCTGCATGGGTTATCTCCAAATGACTTACTTCGAGAACCAAGTCCTTAAGCCACTTCCCATGTAGAGGAGACATGGATGAGGGCTTTGGACCCTTCGGTATCCATTATCCTAGGCCTGGTCAATACCGCGGGGTGAAACTATGGCATTATACTAGAGATATGATACAAGGATCGATGTGATATTATTGATTGTGATTGTTATTATTATTGTATTATATCTAGCATTTTATACATACTAAGGTTTACCCGCGCTGTCTAGCATGATAAAAAGAACAAAAAATAATAATCAGATAAAATATAATTATGTGAAAATAGGAGGATCGGAGATGTATCTGACTGTATATTACCTAAGGATGAAAATAGATAAGGTATCGTAAAAACAAAACTTATCCATCTAAAAATATAGCCGTCCTCACCCGAGATGTCTTATGTGGAGCCCTAAATCCTATTTAGAGGCATTACCCTTCGAGACCCGGTTAATCACAGAGCCGTACACCAACGGCGAGTAAAAGAATAATAAAATCCAAGAATCTCTTACAAGGATTCAATCCGATTAACAAAACTAAGATTTATACAACATCCCCTACATACAACCGTATCATAGATGAGAAAGGAATATAATCATAATAACGAACTTCCAACAGCTTCTAAATACAAGTTCACAATTAACTTAGTACACACTTGAGTGCCCGTGAAAATATGATACAAGCCAAAACTATCGAATAAACAAAACACTAAGACAGTGGCCCTTCCGTGTGAAGGACCCTAAGACAACTTAAGGTAGCGAGGCAACCTAAGAAGTAGTGCCCTTCCTCATCCCTCTCCCGATGTACCTGCAGATGGACCTAAATAGAAAAATAATATAAGTGAGTCAAATGGACTCAGTGGAAATCATATATAATAGATTTAAAGTAAAAATATTAATATGAAATCCTTTGTAGAAGTTGTACGGCAATACAAAACAATTAAGTTGTTGGGAGAAAGAAATTTTTGTAATAAATGTAAAATACCCCTTTTTTTGTAAGTAACGTGTGTATACACAAATATATATATATATAGCTCTCGTCAACAAAACTCTATAGTATAATTAATGTATGCTCCATCCCATAGATTTCGAGCCATAATCTCAGTAATCCTCGCGTCTATCCAAGCGTACAACTAAGTCTGCATTTCGTGGCCTTTCACCCACGCGGCAACAAGGCCTCTTGTTAGTTTTTGTGCACGGTTTCGGGTCTTTCACTTAGGGGCGCTCTGTCCCAACTTACGGTCTCATCTAAGGGGACCACCTGGGACCATACATGGACTAGCGCTAACAATGGTCTCAGCTGGCTCCCTTTCTAGGAACACTTATATCGCACATACACACAATTCTACAATTGTATATAACATCAACAACACAACTAATAGAAGATTCTAGTATAGACAAACTCAATAATCAAAATCAATAGTTTAACAATTATCTCATAAGGGAAATCCCACCACTTGGACCTATTAAAAGAATCACAAGTTTTGTAACAAGACCCATTACTTATGAAATACAGTCCAAGCAGGTTTTTATGTAAATTAAGTGATTAGCCTAAACTTTTTGTGGAATCAAGTTACTTGAACAATAAATAGGCTATTAGATTAATCAATTATCATATTTCATCTTATTCTCAACATAGACTCAAAGTATAAATACATATACACATATATAATCTAGGGTTTTGTACCACACAAGTGCTTGATCAAACTCTCTTGTTAAATCATGTAATTTAAACCATTTTTGAATCATTAGAAGCACCAATTCCAATTTTCAATCACAATATTTCAACACATGCCCCAAAGCCCTTTTTTAAAAAACTAGGTTTTCATATAAACGTAGAGTATGATCATGATTTAGCTATAAAATGTTCTAAAGTAGATTTGAGTACTATATTCCCACCTCTAAAGAGATTTATTTTTGAAATTGATGGCTCAAAGGAACTTCTTCCTCAAGAACTCCAAACCCTAGAGCTCTACCAAAGCTTCAATGGAGTTGGACGACGAAGAAAGAAAGAAATTTATTAAATTTTTAAGGGCCAATATGGATGTATTTGTATGGTAACCATATGGCATGCCTGGCATTGATGCCAAGGTCATGTGGCATAAGCTGCATATTGATAAAAACTTTAAGCTGATAAAACAAAAGTTGAGAAGAATCGCTCCTGAAAAAGTAAGGGTACTTGAGGAATATGTATAAAAATTGTTAGAAGCTGGAGCCATTAGAGAGGCTCAATTTGCGGAATGGATAGTGAACCCGGTGGTGATGAAAAAGAACAATGGGGAATAGAGAGTCTGCATTTATTTCACTGACTTAAACAGAGCCTGCTCCAAATGCAGCTTTCCTTTACCCAGAATCAATCAATTAGTGGATTCGGTTGTTGGGCATGAAATAATGAGCTTCTTGGGTGCTTATTTTGGATATCATTAGATACCTTTGTTCGGTCCTAACCAGGAGAGCACGGCCTTTATAACCATAATATGCCTGTATTGCTACAAGGTCATGATGTTCGGCCTTAAGAATGCAAGCGCCAATTACCAGAGGTTAGTGACAAAGATGTTCAGAGAGGAAATTGGAAATCAATGGAAGTTTATGTGGACAATATACTGGTAAAGAGTAAAAGAGGTGCTAACTAGATATCTAATCTCCACAAAACTTTTGAGTCCTTAGACACTACAAGATGAAGCTCAACGCAGCTAAATGCACTTTTGGTGTTAGTTCGGGAAAGTCCATTAGTTTCATGGTCAATCACAAAGGGATTCAAGCAAATACGTAAAAGATAGAGGCCTTGTAGAACCTCAAACCACAAACCAGCCTCAAAGAACTTCAAAGATAGAGGCCTTTTTTAAAGCTTTAAAGAAATCAAAAGTATTTGTTTGGGATGAAGAATGTGATAGCTTAAGCGATTTGGAAACTTATCTTAATAGCATGCCTTTAATATCAATCCTAGAGCCCCTTGAACAACTTTTTGTCTATCTATCCTCCTTAGTAAAGGCAGTTAGTACCGCACTGATTAGGGAAGATAAAGGAGCACAAAAGCTAATCTACTGCATTAGCAAAATCCTAGTAGGCACCGAGTTGAATTATTTGCCAATATAAAATCTTGTACTAGCCCTAATCATTGCTTCTCGAAGGCTACATCATTACTTTGATGCCCACCTAATCAAAGTACTAACATTAACTCCCATGAAAGCCTCTTTGCGCTGATCATACTTATTTGACCTTATGGAGAAATGGTCTATTGAACTCGGCAGATTCCACATCGCGTATGAACGCAGAACAGCAATCAAAAGCCAATTATCAACTGACTTCATTGTTAAATTCATAAAAAGCCAGATTAATCCCACGGTAGAGGCAACAGTTGCACCATTTAACTGGCCAACTTGCTCCAATTGGGGGGGGATGGTAAGTGATATGAATTGCGATCGTATTTTTACCCAGTTAAGATGGATCTGCAACCCTAAACGTCGAAGACGCAAGAACCATGGAATCACGTGAAGATGATGGAAGGTGGAATCTCGACCCAATCCCTAAAACGAGAACGAACCTTGGTATAGTCGAAGACAAACAATCAATTGATGGATTAATTGACTGCTTAGTCGAAGAACAATAAGAACCTTAATTCTAGTTGTTCGAGATGTTCTTAGAACGCAAGAGGTGAAAACACTCAAGTCTTTTTTTAATCAAAGGCTGCCCAACACAATAATGTTATCTCCTTTAAATAGGAGAAAAAGTAATAAACCTAGTCGAAGCCCAATTTCGAAAATAAACAAAATAAAACGAAAATAATAGTTTCACACATACATTGGGCCCCAAACAAAGCTAAAACATAAATTAAACTTCAAATAAATAAAGCCTAGCCCAGCCCATTTATCAAATACACATTTTAATCTCTTGGGCTGCTAATTGAACAAGCAATGTCTTCCATTCTTGGGCCCGAGCTCCCTCAATGCTCCTCCATTCTTCAATTTTGCTCATCATTGCTTGAACCATGGCCATAAGTGCTTCCTTGATCTTCTTGGCTCTAGCTCGAGTGATTGGACCACCTGAAACCCGGGTGGGGTCTGCACAATCTTCACTCCATGATCTAGCCTCAGTACTATCCTTGCCCTCATCAGTAAGGATATTATAGACATAGATAGTGTCGAGGTCCAATAATACCAATATCCAATTATTTAGAAAGATGAAAACTAAAACCAAAGTTTTACTCTATTTATTGATGGTCATTAACTGGAGAAGGCACAGGTGTTGGCACTGTACTCAAATCTCTAGAATGATTTATGATTGAGCAGGCTGTTTGGCTAGGCTTTGCATCCTCAAATAATGAAGCAAAGTATGAGGCCTTGATCATGGGTTTGAAGAAAGTAAAGGCACTCAGCGTCCAAAACCTAGTTATCCATTGTGAATCTCAGCTAGTAGCAAATTATCGTATGTTGCGAGAAACCAAATGATTAAGGCTTACATAAGGCTTGATGAAAAAATATTCAATGGCTTCAAATCGGCATACACTGAAAGGTTTCCCATAATGAACAACACACACGATGATGCTTTGGCTCTAGCTCATCATCGCTTGGACCATGGCCATAAGTGCTTCCTTGATCTTTTGGCTCTAGCTCGGGTGATTGGACCACCTAGAACCCGGATAGGGTCTGCATAGTCTTCACTCCATGATCCAGCCCCAGTACTATCCTTGGACTCATCAGTAAAGATATTATAGACATAGAGAGTGCCGACTGCAGAGGTCCAATAATACCAATATCCAATTATTTAAAAAGATGAAAACCAAAACCAAACTTTGACTCTGTTTATTGATGGGTCATTAACTGGAGAAGGCTCATGTGTTGGCATTGTAGTCAAATTCCCAGAATGATTTGTCATTGAGCAGGCTGTTTGGCTAGGCTTTACAGCCTCAAATAATGAAGCATAATATGAGGCTTTGATCATGGGTTTGAAGAAAGCAAAGGCATTCAACGTCCAAAACCAAGTTATCTATTGTGAATCTCAGCTAGTAGCAAATCATCGTATGTTGCGAGAAACCAAATAATTGAGGCTTACATAAGGCTTGCGCAAAAAATATTCAATGGCTTCAAATCGGCATACACTGAAAGGTTTCCTATAATGAAAAACACACACGAGCATAATTATCATATGGTGTGTGAGATAGAAGTAGATTTGGGGGTTAGTTGGATGGATTCAATCATCCACAATCTCAAAGATGGGATTTTACCTAATAACGGTAATGAAGCTTACAGAGTTAAAGCTTAAGCTAGCCGATACTAGCTATCCCCAAATCAAGAGTTGTACAGGAGATCTTTTTCAAGTTCCTATTTGAGATTTTTTCACCCAAATAAGGTTTAAGAAGTCTTATTTGAGCTCTATAAAGGGAGTTGTAGAAGTAATACAGGCAGCCGATCATTAGCTCACCGAGCGAGAAGCTAGAACTATTGGTGGCCTTATATACAAACAGATGCACTAGCTTATACCAAGAAATGCGATAAGTGCCAGAAACATACGTTGATCATCCATTAGTCGGGACTGAACTTTTCCTTTTAATTAGTCCCTGGCCATTTGCATAATGGGGATTGGATATTTTGGCCCTGTTCTGAAGGCTTCTGGGTCCAGAAAATTTCTATTGATAGCCACTTACTATTTCACAAAGTGGGTAGAAGCAATGCTCTTGGTCAAAATCGCTGATTAAAATGTCAAAACTTTCTTGTGGGAAAACATTGTTACTCGATTCGGCATCCCCAAGATTCTAGTATATAACAATGGAACCTAGTTCAAGAGTAGGAAAATCCTTAAGTTTTGTGAAAGAGTGGGTATTCGACAAAGTTTTTCTAGTGTGGCTCACCCACAAACTAATGGTTAAGCAAAAGCCTCCAACAAGTTCATTCTGGAAGGCCTAAAAACGAGATTAGAAGCAACTAAAGGAGGATTGGTGAAGGAAATGCCTTATATACTTTGGGCATTTAGAATTACCCCACGTTGATCAACTGGGGAAACTCCCTACTCACTGGCTTCTATGATAGAAGTTGTAATCCCTCTTGAAGTTTCCTTTCCCACTTTAAAGCCATGTAGGTGGAAATTGGAAGCAACGATGCTGCCTTTGAAGAAGCCTTATATTTTGGCAACGAAAAAACGGAGGTTGCCTTTATTCGACTGGCTAATTATCAACAAATTTTGTCCAAGCAAAAGCATGGCAAATTGAACCCCAGAGAATATCAAATTAACAATTTCGTTCTTAGAAAGATTATAAGTTTAATGATTGATCCAACACATGGTAAACTTGTTACGAATTGGGAAGAGGCATATACAGTAACTAGAGCCACTAATACCAGTGCTTACTACTTAAAAGATCAAGATGGATGGAAAATTCCAAACTTTGGAACGTTTATAATTTGAGAAAATATTATCACTAAACTTTTGTGAGGTCATGGCAAAGGGCCCTTATCTTCGCCGACCATGATTATTAATGAAAATTTTTGTTTATAACAGCTGTCTAAACAACCCAAAATCTCCCCAGGGCACGAGAACCATAAGTCTAGTTGTGACGCCCCGAATCCCGTTCTGAGATTTTCACCTCCGGGACCCGATTAATCACAGATGCCGTGCGTGACGGCATGTTTAAAATATAAAATCGACAACTTTAAAAAAAACTTTTCTTAAATAAAATGTCCCAATAAAAGTCATGTTTTACAAAAACTCGGTATGTGGAGAATATTTAAATACAAATCAAACCCGTGAGGTTTACAAAGCACATTTACACAAACACAATCACATTCAACTCCACATATATATATATAAAAACCGTTTATACAAATCCATAGTCTATTACCCAAAATAGTTGTAAAGTCCATACATAATTACAAAGAGTTTAATACAACAAAAGATTATATACAACCAAGTCCTTGGTTCAAGGACCACAAAAATTATAGGACATTAGAGGCTACAAAACTCATATACCATGCGCCAATCCCCGATGCTTAACCTGCAAAACTATTTAGAAAACGGGGTGAGCCAAATCCGAGCTCAGTGGGAACTATATAGGTTTTATATAAAAAAATAGTTATTTTACGTTATTGTAGTAGATTTAAAACCATGCAGTGCAATGCAACTCACACACCCGTGCATGCAAATCCCACTAAGAATCCTATCCTACTTACCAGGAAGCTGACTATTCGATCAACCTATTCCATCCCTAGACTTCCCATGGAATACCCTAAGCTAATTCTCACATTACTAGGGAATCGAGGATATAAACCTACTTGAATCTGTTCTCAAGTGTAACTCAAGACTATACTATGCTATTCGGTACCTATACCATAAGTTATGAAAAATGGCCAAGTATCTATTATTTTCTCTTTAGTCATAGTATGTTATGGATTCCATACTTGGCCACCTACAAGGCTTTATCACTATTTCGTCCTCACAACCAAACCATGTTCTCATGCTCGTATACCATTCTATGGCCATTAGCTAATAATACTTTCCACTTTATGTGTTAGTACATTATAAATAGCCAAGGCTTTCCTAAATATATTATGTTATGTGCGATAGTGTCAGTATTATTGTTATTACTAAAGGTACACCCGTCCAAGGTAATATATAATCAACCATGCCATACAAGATATGATGCAATACAATAATAATGATAATATAAGTAATACACATCCACAACACATCGATCCGTATCATATCTCCAGTATAGTGCCTCAATTTCTCCCCGCGGTCGTCTAGGCCCAAAGCAACAGATCCCGAAGGCTCTGAGGCTTTTGTCCATGTCTCCTCCGAGTGGGGAATGGTTCAGGGACTTGGTTCTCCAAGTAAGTCATTCGGAGATAACCCTCAAGACATTTTTCCGGGAATAACACTCCGAATATTTAACGAGGAGAACGCCTCATACAAACCACATCAACACTCTGGAAGGAACTACACCAGGCGATACCCTAGCAGGGTGATGACCATTAGTAGCCCAACTACTTCCAGGGAAACTCACCATTTGGGTAAGTAGTGGCACAAGAGACCTACTCCGCTTGCCGGAGAAACTCATTGAACCCAGAACACATAGTTCTATAGGAAGGCAAAATACAAAGAGTGGGCTCTCCTTTGTGGGAACACACAACCACCGACGGAGTCACCGACTTCATTTTTTTCGTGCACGGTTTAGGGCCTTTTCACCCATGGGCGGCAATAGGCGGCCCTACTTCGAGTCACCGGGAGCTACCCGATGCTCGGTCAATCATATCCAGCCCATATGTGTGACCACAGTAACATACATCACATTTATTCATTTCCCACAATGAATATCATCATCATCATCAATCATACATCAAACATATGGCTCATCGTCATATATATAATCATATAATCGCCCACTATCCATTTATCATTATTAACATCATCGTCAATCATTTCTACAAGCGTATTCATCACTCATATACTCCATATGTTTATCATCACGTGATTATTCTCATAATAAGGCCAATTGGTTCATTATTTATGTCATATATCTCATTAGGTGTTTTATGATGATACTCACGTCATCCTATCAAGTCAAGTATTGGTTATTATGATTCTAGCTCATCCGACATACTAATACAACTCGACTAGATGTTCATGTTCATGACCAGGGGCAATCCGTGCCCAAACAACTATATTTTATGTGTTCTAAAGAGTATCGAGACTAAACTCTCGTTACTAGTGCCTAGCACGCTCCATGCAAGCCACTAGACTCGTACATTAAGGTGTACCATTCCACCGTAATGGGTTCTCAGCATACAAACCATAAATAATACCCTTCGATCGTATCTAGTGGTATAGATGTATATCACTATCATTAATAACCCATAATCATCCATCTATAGCACAAGACCTAAAAACCCTAATTTATACGTCATACGGATAGCTACGGAGTTGGTTTCTCATGAATTTCTAGGAACGGTTGCTAAATCGTGAAACTAGATGATCAATCACATTATAGGAGTGATAATCTATCAATATCTAACACTAATCTAAGAATTATCTAGTCCAAATCCCAAGAAATGCAAACAATCCATGATTGTAATAAAAACCCCCAATTTGTAGTTTAAATCGCTAATCATTAATCAAACATTGGAAAAAAAGTTTTAGTACTAGTGTCCCCACCTTAGACAAGCCGAATCCGTAAGTTGATGAAGCGTAGAAGCCGTATCGCCCAAGCCCTAGCTCTAATACAAGCTCTAACGGAGGAAGAAGGTAGGAAAGATGATGAATAGTAAAGGAGAAAGCAATTCAGAACTAAATCTTGGATGGGGGGATGAGAGATGTGTATAATCTCTAGTATCTCTCTCTCTAGAGATCTCTAGACTCTCCCTTACTCCCTCTGTGGTTGGGTGCTCGAAAATGGGGTTGTGGGGGGTGTTAAATGACTTAAAAACGGGTTAAAAAGGTTCAAAACCGACATTCAGGTGAACCATGATCGATCATGGGTCCCCCATTATTGATCATGAACCCTTATGGAACTCTTTTGGAGGACCATGATCGATCATGGCCTTCCATGATCGATCATGGAAGTCACTGCAACAGCAAATGACTTTCTGAGCTCAAAATGGACCTCAAAAGGGATGAATCTCAACTCGGACCAAACACGAAAGTTCTAGAGGGAAAAGAAATGAAGACGTAGCCGAAAATGGAGAGTCATTTGGACATTGGATGAAGAAGTTATGGCCTCTCAAAGTTGGCCAAAAATTGACGAATTGCAAAAAGTCGAAATACGCGATTATCGCCTCGGTTTTGATCCGAACCACTCGAATCACTAAACGAACACTCACATGACTTGAAAGAGGTTAATGTGACCAATAAAGAGTACTAGAAAATTATGAGGCTCTCCGAATGAAAATTTCACCACCTGAGGTGAAATAAGCGGACTAATGAAAGCAACTACGAGGAAACGAAAGAACGGGGTGTTACACTAGTAGACTAGTTAAAAGTTTAAATTAGAAAGGCATTGGAAGATGATTAAAAATGCCTGGTAGGCAAGGCTTAGAAATCCAATCACAACTGCCTGGTAGGCATGGCCAGAGAAGCCAACTACACAAATTAGTGCTTTATTTAGTTAAAGTACATCAATGCTGCATTGCCTTAAAGGAAATTGATTAATGCAGCTTGGTAAGCTAAATGCACTACAAGCAGGGTAGTCCAATATGGGTGTTATTCCCGAGTAAGCACAACTGTACAGTTTGATAAGTAAATTCAAGAGCTTAATATATGCCAATAAGTGATGCAATTGCCTGAGGCATTGGGATGGCTTGGTAAGCCAAATAAAGTTTAAACTTTTAACTTTAAAAAAGTTATAAGACTTAGTCAGAGATATTTGCTCTAAATGTCAACAAAGTTGTATATGTTATTATGCCATTGTTAACTCGGCTAAGTAAAGCAGCTAGAAAATGTAATAGATAGTCAAGTACAGAAATACAATAAAAACTCCAATATAATTTATAAAGAAATCTGTTACATATGGAGGGGCTTCAAGGTCTAATGATTACAACAAAAAGGGTATGAGAAAAGGGGGGAAGGAAAGTTCACTATTGCTGTTGCCTTCCGCACTCACCATCCCCAGCTGCTTTGTTGGCATGCGGAGGCCAGGACTTTTGTCCCATCCTCGTCCTCACAGTGGCTTGAAATACGCTGTTCAGGCAGGCCACTTACATCCTTTGCAGCTTATGGGCTATGAGGGTTTGGGCTTTCTCCAGGCGATACTTAAAGTAAGCCTGATAGATGATGTTTTTGACCTTTTGCATCTCGGCAGTGGCCGAGATGATAGCGGTGTTATAGCCATCTTCAAAGATCTTCTCAGATCCAGAGGCCCTTTCATTCGCCAATGCTTGTTTTTCTTATATGATTTGATCCCTATTAGCCCTAGCTTAAGCCTCCAAACCCTTAATGTCACACCCATCACAGAAACCCAATGCAAATTTCACAGTCGAAGTGGACTAATAACAGCTAATAATCAAATTTCCAAATTTATGAGTTTAATAACTTGCAAAAGCAGAAAATATTTGAAAAATAAACATCACTTTGATTTTATAACACAATCTCCGTATTTTAAGCCGCTTATACAACCACCATAATCAAAAGACACAACATATAAATATAATTCCCAACGATTTACATTACACACTAGGGTTACATCAACCTTTACCATATTTGATGTGATCCAGCCTAGCCAAGAAATTAGTCTTATGTTCTTGCGTGTTCTCACGACCGGCTGGCTGAAGAATTTAATTATTTATTTTATATTTCTTAAAGCCCAAGGATTATAGATAATTATTTAATTATTTATTTTATATTTCTTAAATCCCAAGGATTATAGATAATTATTTCCTAGAGTTATTATTATTTTAGAATTATTTTGGGCTTATTTTAGAGTGTTTATTATTTTCCTTATTGTGTTAGGAATATTCTAGGAGTTACTATTTTCCTTTTCTAAGTAGGAAATAGTTTCCTTTTTGGATTATGATTAAGCCTTTGTTTACTCCTATTTAAAGGAGGTACATTATTGTTTTATGATTATTAAAAGTTTTGATAATTAATTAAATTGAGAGTTTTCTCTTTGTGTTCTCTAAGAACATGTTGAACATATTGAATTGAATTAATTCAATTATTCTTGACTTATCAATCTAGCAACCACACTAGATTGTGGCGTCATTCATTATACCGAGGTTCGCGCTTCCTTAAGCGTTGGATTAAGGTTTTCATCTTCCATCTTTCTCGTGATTCCAAAGTTCTAGTCTGTTTATAGACTACGGGTTGAGGATCTATTAGCCTGGTTAGGAAAGACAATCCGGGTTCACGTCATTGGTATCAGAGCAAATTTTTCTATCCAAGTTTTCTATCTTAGTTTTTTGTTCTTTCAATTTCTTAGTAGATTCTTGAAACCCTAGTTCTTTATTCTTGTGAATCTTTTTTCAAATTTGTGTTAGGGTTTATAGATTCTGAAAAAAATTAAAAAAAATAAAAAAAATGAACAGTGCCGTGAACAGTACCCGATGAATAGTAATCGTGAATAGTGCGATGAACAGTAATTGATGAACAGTGTTGATGAACAGTACATGTGAACAGTAATTGATGAACAGTAACGCGTGAACAGTGTTTTCTGAAAAAAAAGAAACTTTTTTTTTAGATTTCCTTTATTGGAAGAACCCTAGTATCGAATTTTGGTTATTGGTAGAGTTTTTATTATATTTGTTGATTGATAATTCTAGCATCCTAGTATTTGATTTGAAATTCATTCTTGTTAGAGTTGTGATCTTGAGTTGAGCTCATTGTTAAAACCCTAGATTATTCATTGATACTTCTTGTTGGGTTTTTAATCCTGTGATTTTGGTCCATATAAATTCCACTTGATTGAAAAAAATCTAGAAAGTCAAAGGATATTTGATTTGCGTTAAATTAGGGATTTGTTTGTTGCCATTGTTTTAAAATTTTGCTTGCATACTCTAGCAATTCTAGAAATTTGTTTGGCTCTTAATATTGCTAGAAATTGGTTTCTTTAAACCCTTTGTAATTTACTCCTTTTTTTTTAACGCGTCCAATTTACTTGTGGGTGTGCGATTGGTTGTTGGGAACTTGTGATATTCATATTATTCAGCTTGTTTTGGAGTTCTAAAGAGAAAATTGTGAGTATATCATTATTTGTGTGATAAACATGAGAGAAAAAAAATAATAAAAAAACAATTAGAGTGACATCTTTTAAGCGAAACACGTAAGGGAGTGCGTAAGGAAATTTTATTTCTTTATTTGTACTAATCCTTATTTTGGCAGCTCAAGAATGTCTTATTTTAATTTTGAGCAAAGTTGGTGTGATGAGGAATTTAAAAGGGATAGTGTGCAATTAAGAAATTTAGAAATTAGACGATGCAGGTGGTTCAATGAAACTCTTAATGGGGAAAGGAGAAAACAAAATTTGGGTAGTAGCACGAAAAAGGCTTCCTTCTTTGATAATGAGGATTGTTCTAAGTTTAACGAATTGTTTACCCAAACCTATGAGCAATTTAAGAAGAGGGGAAGTTTTGTGCCAAACCAAATTGAGGAGCAAGCCGTAGAAGGTGAATTACTAGCTGAATGTGGTGACCCAAGCATGCGAGCGAATATATTTCGAACTAGATGCCTCGTACAAGAGAAGGTGTGTAGTTTTATAATTGATGGGGGAGTTTACTCAAACTTTGCTAGCACAACAATGATTAAGAAGTTGAAACTGGCTACGTTCAACCACCCGTGTCTTTATAAGTTGCAATGGCTAAATGATAATGGAGTGATAAGGGTGAACGAGCAAGTGCTTATTTCTCTTAGCATTGGGAAGTACAAGGATGAAGTTTTATGCGATGTGGTTCCAATGCAAGCTGGCCACATGATTTTGGGTCAACAATGGCAGCTTGATAGGCAAGTCACTTACAATGGCGGTTCCAATAAGTACTCTTTCAAGATGAATGAGAGAACCATTACTCTTGTTCCATTGCCACCAAAGCAAGCTTATGAAGATCAAATGAAGTTATAAAAGGAGAGTGATCAAAAGAGAGAGAGTGAGCGAAAACAAGAGAAAAGTGGTGAAGGAGTGGAAAGGAAAGAGTTTTCTCTTTGTGTTTTCTAAGAGCATGTTGAACATGTGGAATTGATTAATTCAATTGTTCTTGACTTATCAATCAATTCTCCACTAATTGATTGTGGCGTCTTCGATTATACCAAAGTTCGCGTTTCTTTAAGCGTTGGGTTGAGGTTTCTGCTTTTCATCTTTTCGACGTAGTCCAAGGTTCTTGCTACGATCGTAGTTCAAGGGTTGAGGATCCATTAGCCTGGTTAGGAAAGACAATCCGGATTTGCGTCATTGGTATTAGAGCAAACTTTTCTATCCAGGTTTTCTATCTTTAGATTATTGTTATTTCAATTCCGTAGTAGATTCTTGAAACCCTAGGTCTTCAATTCTTGTTAATCTTATTCAAAAAAAATCTTTGTTAGGGTTTATAGATTCTGAAAAAAAAATAAAAATTATTCGGATGAACAGTATTGTGAACAGTACCCGATGAACAGTGCGTGAACAATGCTCGATGAATAGTGCAATGAATAGTATCGTGAACAGTGCACGTGAACAATAGCAATGAACAGTACTAATGAACAGTAACGCGTGAACAGTAATTTTTTAAAAAAAAACTTTTTTGTTTTTTTTGTTTTCTTTGTTGGAAGAACCTTAGTATCAAATTTTGATTATTGGTTGGGTTTCTATTCTATTTGTTGATTGATAATTCTAGCATCCTAGTATTTGATTTGAAATTCATTCTTGCTAGAGTTATGATCTTTAGTTGAGCCTTATTGTTAAAACCCTAGAAATTGTTGATTCATCATTAGAGTTTGATTTTATTGATTTAGATTATCATGAATTGTTCTTGATCATTCTGGAATTGTTAGATTGTTAAACTCCTTTGGATAGCTTCAATTATACAAATTGACCCGTTCTTGAACATTCTTGATTATTATTGATTGTTAGATTTGTCAATCCATCAAGTAGATAATCAAATCAACATATCTTAAAGTTGTTCTTAGTCATCTCAATCATTCTTTATTCGTTCTTGGTTGTTCTTGAGTATGACCCTTGGTTAATATTCCAATTCATACTTGATTGGTTTTGTTGGAGAATATTGCGAAAAGATTAGAATTTGTTCAACTTGATTGATAAGTTCCAAAGAGAAATTTGTGAGTATATCAATATTTTGAGTGCCAAATACGAGAAAAAAAATCAGAGTGACATCAATCGAGCGAAACACGAAAGGGAGTCTGGTGAGGATTATTTTTATTGCACTAATCTTTGTTTTGCAGAAAGTATGTCATATCTAAATTTTGAACATGGAGAAAGGTGGCTTCAAGAGGAGATTAAACATGATAGTATGCGATTAACGCAAATAGAGAATGAACGGCGCATGCGGTTGAATAAAGCTCCTAAAGATAAATTGCAAAGTCGGCCACGTAAAGTTAAATTTGAAGATGAATGGGATTCGATTGTTACTAATAGAAGACTTGGTGGTGAGGTTGGATAAAGTCATGTTCGAGACAACAATATGAGTAGCATCAAGAAGAAGACTCCTTTGAATGATCCCGAAGAATGGCACAAATTGGGGAAGATGATGGAGGCTTATCTTGAATTCCATATGAGGGCTAGTGAAGAGTCAAGTCCGAATGAATCCTCTTACGAACCAAATCATTACAAAGAGGAGGAAAAGCCAACCATATCTACGCCACTATCAGAGAATAAGTCGGAAACTGATAGAATCGAGGAAATTGAAGTAACGGCTGAAGAAGGCGAGTTATGGGTTGAAGGTGTAGTTCCAAGTTTGCAAGAAGAAAAAGATGAAGAAGTTATAATACAAGTTGAAGAGAATTACACCGAGAAAAGCCAATTGATTTTAATTGAGGGGCGAGTCAATGAGCAAGAGATTTCAACTAACGTTGCTGGTTTGGATAATATTTCTACCGAGGAAGAAGTTGATGTTCGAGCTGAGTTGAAGATTGACAATGTTGAGCATATTGATTTCATTGGAGTGAATCGCTTTGATGTCCATCCAAACTTTATGTTATTAGATTTCTTTAACAAGTTGCAGAGCATCGCATTGCAATATGGTTTGAATTTCGAGGAGTTTTGCTTTGCAAGAAAAATCAAGCGTCCAAGATATTCGAAATATTTGTTTTCATGGGAGGAAGAAAACAATTATCTCATGTTAAGTTCCGACGGAAGAATGGGAAGTATTCAAAATACTTATTCAATTGGCATGGGAGATTCCAAGTTCCAAAGCAGTGTCCAAATGCCGAAGTTGTTAAAGACTGGCTGAATTGAGGAACGGGTAGGCCAGATTCGAGGACGAATCTTCTTGAAGAAGAGGGGAATGATGTGATCCAGCCTAGCCAAGAAATTAGTCTTATGTTCTTGCGTGTTCTCATGACCGGCTGGCTGAAGAATTTAATTATTTATTTTATATTTCTTAAAGCCCAAGGATTATAAATAATTATTTAATTATTTATTTTATATTTCTTAAATCCCAAGGATTATAGATAATTATTTCTTAGAGTTATTATTATTTTAGAATTATTTTGGGCTTATTTTAGAGTGTTTATTATTTTCCTTATTGTCTTAGGAATATTCTAGGAGTTACTATTTTCCTTTTCTAAGTAGGAAATAGTTTCCTTTTTGAATTAGGATTAAGCCTTTGTTTGCTCCTATTTAAAGGAGGTACATTATTGTTTTATGATTATTAAGAGTTTTGATAATTAATTAAATTGAGAGTTTTCTCTTTGTGTTCTCTAAGAACATGTTGAACATATTGAATTGAATTAATTCAATTATTCTTGACTTATCAATCTAGCAACCACACTAGATTGTGGCGTCATTCTTTATACCGAGGTTCGCGCTTCTTTAAGCGTTGGGTTGAGGTTTTTGCCTTCCATCTTTTGCGTGATTCTAAAGTTCTAGTCTGTTTGTAGATTACGGGTTGAGGATCTATTAGCCTGGTTAGGAAAGACGATTCGGGTTCGCGTCAATATTCATACAGGATATACAAAGTTTATAACTCCAAAAATATTTATACATCTTCTAAATACCATCTAGACCTTGGCAATGGAAAACCTTATTTCCACCTGGAAGGAAATTAAACACCATAAGCACAAGGCTCAGTGAATACACTACTCACACACCTGAGCAGTAAAGTATATATATATTCATCTCCCACAAAGCCCTAAACTCAAGACATTATAAACAATAGCCTCCCACAAAGTCCCAAGCTAGG
This sequence comes from Lonicera japonica, assembly GCA_021464415.1. NCBI lineage: Eukaryota > Viridiplantae > Streptophyta > Magnoliopsida > Dipsacales > Caprifoliaceae > Lonicera > Lonicera japonica. The sequence continues at coordinate 17,262,964 of CM038469.1, forward strand.
CCTAAGGCATATATATATATATATATACTCTGGTCTTCTACAAAGCCCGAGACCTAAAGGCATTAATACACTAGCCTCCTACAAGGCCTAAGGCCCAAGGCATTATATACAATAGTCTCCACAAAGCCCGAGACCTAAGGGTTTCAAAATTTATATACATATAACTCCATATACATATATAAATATAATCCATGTGAGATAGTACAGTCACCTCAAAAGTCCACACTAACCAAACATGAAAATCTACTTCTGTTGTGCCATAGAAGTAGTAACTCCTTCACCTATCAATCAAAACCGATAGTAATCCAATCTTACCTCAATACACACATTTATATATGTACAATTCATTCCCGCAAGTGCACAATGAATAATACTCATGCACAATTTCATTCACAATGCATTTTAACCATTCCAACTATTTGCAATCTCAATAGAGAGATCAAACAAGGGACTTCCCATGGTATGAACATCCCCAAATTTATTTAATTGTATAACATGTATATGAACAAAATCATAAAATTTCAGCTTAATCCAATGGCTAGATTAAGAGATATGCAGAAAATAGTACAACCAAAATATGTTGTCTAGATTACACAACAGTGGAAAAGGGTTAACTTGGGTGATCAAACGGTACTACTTGGCTATGAACTAGGTTATGTGCCATACATTTATGGAAATCTCAGTGTGTCTTCAAACCCAATTTACGGTTCACAATTTGGAGTTATGTACAAAGAGTTATATCAATTCTATGACAGGTGCATAAAGCTGTCTACTAAAAGCAACTTCAAAGATTTTGACTCTTCTTTTATACAAATCAATCCTAAAACCCTTATAACTTTCAAATTACATCATTTAACTCCTGTCTAGCATACATAATATCTTTTTCACCAATTAAAATCAACATAAATCAGGTTGAATCAACGTTACCATCAAAACCTTCAAATACTCCAAGGACTCACACACACATACACCAAGAACACACCTATACTTGTATGTTCTCTTCTAATCCAAATTTTCAACATGTAAATTATAAAAGCATGAAAAATAAATAAATAAAACATAAACAATATAATTTACTAACCAATTCTTGATTTTCTATGATTTTTCTTCAATTTTCTCTATTCTTTTCTTTTTCCACCTCTTTTCCTCTCTATTTTCTCTATTTTTGGTAAATAATTATAATTTTAGGAAGAAAATAGTGTAAAATATCTATTATTGCTGAGCCAAGCACCACAATTTGGCTTGTCATGCTTAAATGACATTGAAGGAAAACAAGACACTTAGCACATGCTTGCAATTTACACATAAGCACCACTAGCACTTTATTCTTCATGTTTAACTCCATTTCTTTTACTTCTTTACACATGTACGCACATCATACTTTCTCATGTGAAAATTCAAGCTTGTATTATAACTTGTACATAACATTCAACATATGAAATGCACACATAAAACATGAATACAACTTTCCAATTCAAACATTTTTACACTTAGCATTAAACACCTGCTAAATGCAATGATGTACACTGCATACTAATCATGTTTAATTATGTAAATGAAATATGTTTAAGGTTTAAGGTGTCAAACTTAAATTTTTACAACTTGGCGTCTTTGACTTGGGTAATAGCAGCCTCAAAGTCCTTCTCAGTTTTAACTAAGTTCTTGTTGGACCTGGGTAACTCGCTGTCCTTGATCCTATGGTCTATCTTGACCTTCCCAAGTTCATCTTTAAAGTTAGCTAAAATTGAGGGTTAAGGTGCTGGCCAACCCCATAGCGACCCTTATATCTGCAATCGCTAAATCAATCTTTGTTACTCGATGTCTTTCATTGAGGTCGTATGGCAGAGCTGTGTAAAATGGGGACTTATCCCCAAATTCTTCAACTTGAGCAGATCCCCCAACTTCAAGAGCAAGATGATGGCTTCTGTCTCCCTGATTGGCAATAGTGGCATTTTCATTCCACTAGAATTGACTCCATTAAAGTTGGACGTGGAGAGGGATCGAGTAATGGTTAGGTGAGTCCTTTTGAAGTAGGTGGGGTGGACAACCTCTGTCTCTTATTTGGTTATTAGGCAGAGGACCTTGTTAGTTGTGTGACTTAGGGAGTTTGGTTGTTGTCATCCTCTTGGTTGAGAAGCCCCATCATATGCGATAGCCTCACCACACTTAGACTTTGGGGGGGACTTAGGGAAAAATCCAAACTCTAGGGAGGAGTTGGACTTCTCCTTCTTAAACTCATTCTCCTTGGCTGGAGGTTCACCTATTCTTCAATTTTTTTTTTACTTTTGTATCAATAGCTTGAGACCTCTCAGTCTCTTCACCATACGTAGGGACTACTTTTCCTCTGCCTCTAAAAATTGGCTAGGCAGTGGGAAGGCTAACTACAGTTAGCCTAATTTAACTAATCCATTCACATCACTAATTTAACCTTAAACTAGCCCAACCTCATACGCGCACCACAAACCTAGGATTTTGTATAAAAATCCCCATTTGATATGAAAATCTTTGGTATAAAGAGTAATAAGTTGGAAAATAAGTTTAGTAGTGTTGTTCCCACCTTATACATGCCGAGCCTTCGAAGTATTGAGAGCTGAATCAAGCCGCACTGCGAGAAATCGCAAAATCCCCAATTTCGCTCAAGAACCCTAACAATGGAGATGGAGCTTGGAGAAGAAGATGAATAGTAATGATTTAATGTTGTTTAGGCATGGTGAAGATGTGTTGATGAGGGCACCTTGAAACCCTCTCAAACGTAGTATATATATCTGCTGTTGCTTAAATTCGCGGGTTACTGTTCATGCATATGGAGCTTGTAGCACTGAACTTTGGATGGCCATAACTTCTCGCCCAGAAGTCTGATTGAGGTGATCTTTATGTCCACAAAAAGCTTATTCGAAGCTTTACAACTTCTTAAAAGGAAGTGTTCCCAAATTCTGGACAGATAATTCCCAAAAATTCGACGAAGTCAGCGCGTTAGTATTACCCAATGAACAACTGATAGCGATTGACCTATTTCGCGCTCAGTTTCGACCTAGTAGAAGTCCGAATTTGCCTTCAACCAAAACACAAAAGTTGTAGATTGCCTAAAAATCTAAGGCACATTACGAACGAAAACTCAATCTGACAAAGAACGAAGGAGTTACGCTTCCTCCAAGTTAACAAAAAATTATGAAGTCGAGTAAATTGAAATCTTGAAATTTATATCCCAATTTCAATTCAAATCACCTGAAATGACTTACGGATATTCTAACAAGTTTAAACACACTAATATGACTTATCAAAAGTCTCCGAACCCTATCGCTCCTTTCAGAATAGTATTTCACTATTCGGAGTTCGAAATCGCCTTACTCATGATTTTTGAACACGCTATGCTTGAGATTTAGGAACGGGGTGTTACAGAATCATCATGTGCTGTCCACGTGTTTGTCTTTTTAGGGGTATTTTCGGTATTCTTATTGATCTTCTACCCCAAACCAACATCAAAATAAACTATAACTTCCAATTGCTCAACAATAACCATTAATGTCCAAATCTTGAAAAAAGGATTTCTCTCTCCGTCTCAACTTTATATTTCTCTATGTAAATTTCTCTTCAATGGAGGGATTTAAGATTTGATTGTGTTTTGTTTAATTAGATTTTATTTTATTATGATTTATGTAAGATTTGGGTGTATATATATAGAGAGAGAGAAAGAATGAGAGAAACAATGGAAGAAAACAACAAATATTTTTCAGATCAAGGTTTTTTTGAAATGAAATTGGTTTTTTTTTCATCATCCTATCCTTAGCTCCAACCTTCAAAACCCAATATGATTCTCCCTCTCCTTCCTTATCCTCATGTTTATATTCGTGCTCATTTGAGGCATTAATTTTGTTGGTTTTAAGAAAGGAATATGAAATGAGCTTATCCACAACAACCTAATTAATTTTGGGAGTATTTCCATCAATGTGAAGTTAGAGCTTTAAAGCATTATTCAAATTAGGGCTTTGATTCTTCAAATTAGGGTGTACTTCCACCACATCATCATCATCATCATCATCATCATCATCATCATCATCTTCTTCTTCTTCTTCTTCTTCTTCTTCTTCTTCTCCTTCTTCTTTGATTTGGGATTTTTCTTCTTCAAATTTGGAGTTTTGAGATTTCTAGATCCTTACAATTGGGACCTCCACCCATTTCAATTTTTCTTTTGATTGGTCTTGCATTTCTTTTTCAGATTAGGGTTTTTGAGTAATTGAAAATTATGATTTATTTTGATGCTGGTTTGGGGAAAAAGATTAATACAATAAGAATACCAAAAATACCCCTAAAAAAACAAACATGTGGGCGGCACATGACTATTCTGTCCACCTTTTTAATGGGGCATCCACTTTTGGATGAGTGCGGAATGCGGTTCAAACTTTGGGTGTGCTATTGGGTAAAAACAATCTTTTGGAACGAACGTGGGAAAATGGGTAAACTTTAGTGGTCAAAAGTGCTAATTACCCAACTTGGATGGTTGAAGGGTGTTCAATATCCTAGCCCTTCATGGTTAATCACGGGCTCACGGCGTTTAGTTGATTGATTTTTATTTCGCTAAAGGAGGTTTGGCAAAGGCCTCCTTGGCACCAGCAACTGCAAAGGAAGGAAATAATAGTTAGATACATGAAAAAAAAAACTAAGTACAAAAATGCCGAATCTAAAGTTACCCACCAGGGGAGACGAATTGTTTTGGCACTAGTTTATTTACATGGCCTGGCTCCATAGCACCGATTATGATTATTATGTCTAAATAATTACCCTTGTGGAAGGAAACAAGCCTGATACGACCTACGGTGATATCGCTCAAAACCCGCAAACACAACGAATTGGTTGTGCGAACCTTGACACAGACACACACGAAAATCGTAGCAAATTAAGAACCTGGATCGTTTCTACAATCAGATTATGATGGAAATCGAAGACGCCACAACCGGGTGCGGAATACCGATTGATAAGTCGGATGAACGCCACGGACAAACCGATAAGTTCAAGTAGTTCGTGAAGAACCAAAGAGGATTAAATTACTCAATATTATTATGAATAAAGTCTTAGATAATAAAATAAAACAATGAACCCCCTTTAAATAGGGATAAGAAAACTTAGGCCACAAGAAACCAATCCAACAAGGAATCCTCAAACAAATCCTAACCAAACAAGAACTAGTCTTTAAGACGAAATAACAATAATAAATAAATAATAAATAAAAACGAGTGGGCTGGCTTGACTCCACTTCTTGGGCCGCATAGACATGGTCTTCTCACTCCAATTGGGCTTGAATAAGTGTAACCCAGCCTCCATTTTGTGCTCCACGTTTTTCCCCTCCAATGGGCTTGATTGTGCCTTCTTCTTGAGCCCAAATAGCTTGAATTAATCCATTAAGCTCAGCCTTTAACTTCTTAGCCCGCGACCTTGTAATTGGGCCTGTTGGAACTTGGATGGCCCTTGAATTGTCTTCATTTTGCACAACAGTCTTGCCTCCATCAAAGCCCTTTTAAGAGGGAATGAGAATATGGACTAACCCTAAAATTTCATTTATTCATAAAGACTAAGGGAATAATAATATTTTATTTCACTAAGTGCTAAGGTTAGATTAAATCTCCTATTGAGCTCAACGGTGCCGAGTATAACTTTGACAACATTAGGGGTCAACTGACATATATGTAATTGATTAAGCTAAAATATTGCGTTTTTATACATAATTACTCGAAATTATTAAGATTTGAGTTTTAATTATAAAATATGATAATATGTTTGTTTTTAGCGCATTTTAACCCTTTTACATGTTAAAAATGAACAAGAACGAATCCAGAAGCAAATTCTCAAAAAATTAGTCATTATCAGTCAAATTCGAAACTAAATTGAGTTTAAGAAGTGAAGCAGAATCGAATCCCAAGCTCAAGCATGAAGGGAGTGGATGAAAGAGAATAAGAGAAGCTGAAAGAGCAATCATAAGTGAAGAAAAAGTCATTTGAATCAAACTGAAAAATTTTCGGATGAAGAAGAATTTCAACGCGCGCAATGCCTGTGTTCCAGCCAATTCTGGTATTTATCTGTATAGAATTTAAAGAAAACTCTAGAAATAGAAGTTTGAGATCTTTGAGTTAGTTACGCGTAGGCAAAAACCTTGTAAAATCGGAGTTCAGAGCACAAAGTTATGGCAAAAATACGATCAGTGCGCCAGAGGATCGGATTTCAGTGCGAAAGAATATATAAATTTATGGTGCAAATATTAATTGAATTTGGTCCTTAGCCTGGATGAAAAGTGGCTAACTCTCTATTTATGCTCAAACCAGTGTTCAAATCCCATGCCCAACCAGTTTATGCTCCGTTTTTTATTATTTTTTAAGCCAAGCAATTAATTGGCTTAATGGACCCGTATCCACCCGTTTCCCACTCGAACTTGACCTGAAAGAATCAGTATCCCAAGCTAACAACTTGATAAATAATAAAATCTATTTTTAGCTTTTGGATTATTTTTCTTTTATTTTTATTTTAAATTAATTAGGAAATTAGTTTAAGATTTTGAATTTTGAAATTGTTGATCGATTATTAGGTTTTGTTTCTTTTGGCTTTTGGGAGTCGACATTATTATTCATTGTTATCATTCACATATTACTCAGAGAGAGAATTCTCAGGATTTCTTTAATTTCTTTTTGGTTGTATTGAAGATGGAGTTAATTTTTACAACAAAATCTTTCTCTTTTAATTTAGTGCAGCCTAATTGGCATTACTGCTTTTAATATTCTACGCAATCGTAAGTTCTCTTTTAATATTCTTTCCAATTTATTGCAATTAATGATCATTAATGTTTAGGTTGTTCTTTAATTATACGTTTGAATGTGATTACTTATTGAAATTCGTGCTTAAATTTGGAATTCTTGTTGGAAAATTCACGTAGAACCCTAGATTTCATGGTTTCTTAATTTAATCTTAACTTTTTCGTTTCTTATCCGTTTTTAATGATCCACATATCAAAATGACTGTATTTTAATTTTCTAGAAAACCTACTAACTTAAAGATTCAAATCCTAAGATTTCCATAAATCAGTAGGCTATTTGTGTTGTTGGCAGATTGCATAGTTTCAAAAATTGTTCAACATGTTATTTCTTTTTAACACATGTTATTATTTTCCAATTGCTGTGAAATTTTTTGTACTTTCTTGTTACATTTCAGAGATATGTTTGGGAAGTTTGTGTATGATTTGATCATGTTTTGCTTAGTCTTCATCATAATGTTAGCATAAACGCTTAGTTAGGGGTCCGTGGTGAAAGCATAATGAATTTGTGTGTAATTATGGTTCAAATATGACCTTGTCTAGAATTTCTCATAGGTTATATAGGTCATTTAATAAGTCTGGACATAAGTGTAACTTTTCATGCATTAAAAACATGAATCTTTAAAAATTTTGTTCAACTATTCGACAAAAGACCCGAAAAAGCCTAAATTACGGATTTTTTACTAAAATCCTGATGAGGCTAAATAGAGGACAATCCTTATCCTCTATAAGTAAATGAGTTAGTTATCTAAGTAATTTTGAGCATTTTATAGCTGTTTTGGTATCAATCCGGAACCGATACCGAAATAGTGTCATTTTTTGCTTAAAAAGGTGTTTAAGAAAGGTTCTGACGTATGTCGTGCATACGCATAATTAAATCTTAAACATTAGTTAAACTTTTGATATTAACTAAAATTGGTTAGACATAGTTTGGTTTTGTCACGCATTAGCTTTACTAAGTGAGAATTGACTTTTGTGAAGATCATGAGTTTCATTATCAAAACTCACAATTAAATGCAATTTATATGAGTCTTGTCATGGACTTCTCATGATATGCTTGTGAACTCTAAGATTTGATAATTGATAAGCTGAAGGACGTTTATTTTTAGTAGAAATCCAAGTCTACAATTGTATTTTGAATCGCCCGGTCACCTTATTTACCATGTCATAACTATGGATACCCCTAAAGCTTTTCCCTTATTTAGTCTCACTTATTTTAATTTTCTTTCCTATTTATCCTTAGTTTTCAGTTACTTTTAGTTTAGGATTCTATTTCCTATTACATAATTTCTATTATTTTTATTTCTTTTCCTTTTTCTCTGTAACACCCGGTTTCCTTATCTCTTGCAAATCACGGCCTAAGTCGCGTATAAGCCAGAATCGGGCTTCGGATGGCGAAATTGAGCTCTGGAAAGGTTGGAATGGTTTGGAAACCTCCAACAAGTCATATTAACTTATTTAAGTGTTTTATAATGACCCTAAGTCATTTCGGGTGATTCGGACGGAAATCGACTCGAAAATCACAAGTCTCGATCCTACGCGATTAATGATTTTTACCCGACTTTGGAAGACCATAACTTCTTCATCTGGACTCCAAATGAGTCCCCGTTTTCATCCACGTCTTCATTTTAATGTCCTCTACAACTTTCATGTTTTGGCCGAGACCCAATTCCAACTCCTTGATGCCCAAAAGTGCGTGCAAAGTCAAGCAGTTGACCAAAAACTGAATGAGGCAGAAATTACCTCATGTATTCGACTACATGAACAGTGGGGAGTCAACTGCATCGTGCTGGACAGGTTTTTTATATATTTTTTCTTCTCCTTTCATCCTCATTTCACCCCACCATTGGAGAGTCTTAGAGAGAGAAGTGAGGAGTGATTTGAGGGGATATTGTGAGATAAATCTATGCGTATTATTCCCCACCAAACTAACATCATCACCATCATCTCCATCATCATCTTCATCTCCTTCTTCATCCAAATCCTCCATGGCTAGGGTTTTGGAAGCTCAAATTGGGGATTTTCGCATCTACGCGGTTTCGGCTCGATTCTTCCGCAATACTTCGATGGACTGACCCTTTTAAGGTGGGACCAATAGTATTTTAACAAGTTCTCTTATGATTACAACATATTCATCTCAAATCAAACTAAAACTAGGTTTTCTACTCAAAGTTGCATATGCATGGGGCTTGGGTAAATTTCTTTGGGTATTTTTGATAGATTTACATCATATATGACATCAATAACTATTTTAGACAAAAAGCCCTAATTGTAAATGATTTATGAGAAAGTTTGGTATATAACCTTCAAGTACGCATATGAGTACATACGCTAAGCTTTGATACGCTTATATATGATGTCATATATGGGATTTAAAGTATATTTCGGATAAAGTTACATATATTGGTGGTATTGTTGTTGTGTTTTAAGTTATAAGCTTTATTTATGAGATTTTTTACTTATTACCTAGCCAGTCCGTAAGTATGCTGGTCAAATACATAAATATGTTTTGAATGAATGAAGTCTTTAAATCATATTGGGAGGCTAATTGGGAACTCGTATACACTGTTTGATTCTATTAGACTTGGCTTGGGGCAATTTGATGAAAGTTATGAAACCTCCCAAACTAAGGATTTTTATGGTTTCCTTTCTTAACTGAGGGACTTGGTGGATCTTGTTAAATCTCAACAATACCACTACATGTTTTACACTATGGATATATACATATATACAAGTTTTACAAATGCATATGGAATGCATGTATAGTCATATCTATATATGTTGGATTCTATATTCTTGTGATTTCATTGATTCGATGGGACGATTATTGTGATTTTACATCGGATGGCCACACCGTTCGTACTAGATAGATGGTGATTACCGGTAGTGTATAGCCTTGGTGGCTACGTGAGTATTATTGTTGCGTGCGCCTTTATGGCTGCGTGAGGTAGCGTATGCCTGTGTGGCTGCGTGAGGTAGCGTCTAGGTGGACCTGGTAGGTGGTCTCTGCCTTGGGCAGAAAAACCGAGTTGCCGGCTATCTCTGTGCACAGTAGTTTTATGAAAATCCTAAACGTGAGTATGATATGTGATTGATGTGATAGATCTAGTCGCGGTGTTGTGGCATATGCAGTATGATGATGTATATATTGCATTTCCTGTACTTTAGGTCGGGGACATTATATATAGACATTTCACGAAAGGTTTTCCGTACATTGGCTGCTTCAGAAATATAGTATATATATATATATATATTTACACTTGTATATACAAAAAGAAATGTATATTACTCAGAGGTGATTCTTTATAGAGAAGCAGCTCATAAACTATTTTCATTATAGTGCATATCATGGCATGCATCTTTTCCAACCTATTTTCTTATACCAAACCTTTATAGTTCCCACTGAGCCCGTTTGGCTCACTCCCATTTTCCAAACCAGGTTTTGCAGGTGTTCGCGGGAATGGTACGAGTGTATTTCGATATAAAGCTTATTGAGATTGGGACCTCATTGGAGGCTTTGTATAAATGACTTTTCTTTAAATGTGGAGTATTTATTGGAAATGGATTAAGTGTACATTTTAACAGGTTTTGGTTTACCTTTATGAACAAACTCCACATGCCAAAATTTTCTAAAATTACTGCTTTATAATGAATTCCCTTTTTATATAAGTTATGATCTATGCCTTATCACCCGTCGTCACGTACGACACCGTGATCAACCGGGTCCCGGAGGTGAAATCCTCTCAACAGGATTTCGGGGCGTCACATTCTCCCTATTAGAAGTTTAACTAAAATAATAGAATTCCCTTCCTTCCCTGTGGATCGACCTTGGATTTTCATGTATATATTATAAGCTGAACGCCTACAGTTGGGTATATATATTACATGTTTCTGAGCCTAGTTAGTAACCAATTTTTCTCTAAGGAAATCCACTAATACTGGATTGAAAGGAATGGTTGAACCTAGTGGTGTTATTAGAAATCTGAAAATCAAACGAATGAACCGAACATATTTGTTGCGATCCGAAATTTTTTGAACCAAAAAAAAAATGAAACCGAAATCAAAAATCAAAACCAAAACCGATTGATTTTGGTCGGTATGGGATAGGGGTTTGGGGTACACGAATTGGACCAAAAAACCCTAATATTTTTTAAAAATTTTTTTTACTAATTTAAGTTAGTTACTAAAGTTGTCTACAACACGCATTGGGAAAAAAAGGAAGCTTTCTTACAACATTTGTGTTATAAATGCTCCAAGCCTATGGACTATTTACATTTACAAATAATTACTTAAGGTAATTAATAAAATAAATACATTATATATTTCTTTTATAGTGCCTTTTGAGAGAATCTATATTGTTATCATAGAAATCTTATCAAAACGAAAGTCAATTTAATTAGCTTCCAAATTAGGAGGATTAGAATATAGTAGGGAACACAAGTTTTGTAGTGCTTTTTAGTGCAATTTTTAACTAAAGTTTTAACAATACCAAAAAAACCAAATGAGACCGAACCGAACTGAAACCGAATAATTTGGAGAGGGTTTGGGTTCTATAGGTACAAAAATCGAGACCGAACCGAAACCGAATTACAAAGTTTGGGGAGGGTTTGGAGTACCCCAATTTCTACCCTGACCGAAACCGAAAACACCCCTAGTTGAACCAGCTCCCTTAAAGAATGAAGTGTATATGGGGTATTTTCCTTTTGGCATAGACGTTGTAACACCAAGCCTAAAGGGCCTTCTCTCTTATCACACTTCCTCCAGATAACCCCATATGGGTATAATTATCCTCGAAAGCCAATTTCTAGGCCTGACTTTGGAAAGTCCATTTTCCCATTATGTGTTTATTTGAGATTTTTTGGAAATAAGGAAAAGAAGGATGGCAGAATCACAAAGAACTAAAGAACAAAAACCTAGAAGGAGGAAGAAAGCTGAGAAAACTTACAGGAATCTAAAGAAATTTGGATATGAAGTACTTAGAATAGTCCTAAAACGTACAAATTAGGATGAATGGATTTGAGTTAGCATTAATGGAGGCAAAGGAGTAAACTATAAAAGATGAAACTAAGTTCTTGAGAGAAAAGATAGAGACAAAAGTGAAAGAAGAAAGAGAATGGAATATTGTTTTTTATACTCCGTCTATCTCTCTCTCTCTCTCTTTAATCCCAAATGGTGTTTTTCGCCTCGGGAATTGACGCTTAATGATCATGCCTCATTAATGAGGCATGACAATTGCTCCCACTAGAACTCAAAAACAAAATGTCAACTAGTGAATAAATTACACGCGGCGAAACCCTAACCATAAAAAGAAAATTCATTTTCAAAAGCCAAAATTTGCATAAGGTGGGGACAGAGCCTTTAGTAGGCAAGCGTATCAGCTGAAGAACAACTGCACACAATGAGCTCCAAGCATCCGAGCTCGTCTAGTCGGCAAAACTCATATGCTTGATAGGCAACTGAGGGAGCCCAAAATAACGATTTGGCTTGGGCCCAAAGTATTGGAAAAAACCCAGTAAAAGAATGAAGAAAAGGGGTAGGCCTAGAACAAGATGACCCTAGCCTGACAATTGAGTAGACTCAAAATCGTGGAATAAGAATTAATTCAACCAAATTGTTGCAGATGCCGATGTGGTCTTCTCTGCCAATGAGAGCAGCACATCTAGACCAACCTAAATGGGCATACAACTATGCCGAGATGGTCATCATAGCTAATGAAATTATCAAGCAATAAAATGATACACCATGTCATAAAATAACAAGGGTTAAGATTTCAATTCATGGATGAATATATATGAACTCGTAAAACAACTTAAATTGTAAAAATTGATTTCACAATTTTTATAATCCAAGTAAGCAAAATCCATATATATATATATATACTTGTTAAAATTTCGGGTGTCATTATATACTACAAGCATATGGTTGTTAAAATTTTCAGGTGTCACAATTTACCATATATCATTCAACATCTTTCGTTTTCGAAATTTCAAATTGAGTGTAAATCCTTTTTGTCATAATTAATGGAGTGATCATAAAATCATAAATATTCGGGAATTTTGCAATACCCTCGTTTTCGGTGCTCTCAATCATGGTACGAGAGTAAAACCATGTGCCTCATCAGACACTTAACTTGACCAAAACACAATGGGATTTAGTAATTCTGCTCAAATAAATGTGCTTGTTTTCGGTGCTAACAACCATGATACGAGCGAACCCATTTCGTTTCTGATGCTTTAATGGTACGAGTAACCCCGTGATTCACATGGACACTAACTTGGTCAAGAGGTTGGAATGTGCTATCCCTGCTCAACATATTTTAGTTCTTGAATATTCATCATTTTCACAATCACTATTTTTTTTTTACCCAAAATCTCAATTGCGTCTCAAATAATTAACAGTGCCAAACCAAGACCATATCCAACTTTATAAATTTAAAATTATTTGACATTACCAAAATATTGAGTTTTGCTTACGATTAACCTCACACTCCGCAATTCCAACTAATTTCGAAGATATAATAATTGACAATGAAATTGGACAAAAATTAAATTGATAAAACAACATGATACTTCATACACATGGATTCTAATTAGAGGCCACAAATTTTCGATCTCATTTTTCTATATTTATATATACTTCATCATGGTCAAGGTCAATGTGCAATCATTCAAATTAATGAATTCACACATAATTTAGACTAGAGATAATAATAAATTATTATACTGAAAAAGAAGAAGAAGAATGTAATTAAAAATTAGATCGTATAAACCAAAAGGAAATTAAGTATATATTCCAAACAAATTACACCTTCGGTGCAACTTTTAAAATATAGAAAGAAAAATAAAAGGAAGGACATATATAATTATTTGGAAACCATCTTTAAATATACTATTACCAGTACCTTGCCCTTAAAAAATAAAATAGGCCTTGATATTCCCATCAACTCCGACGATCGGTTAATTAAACTTAATTTTTAAATTCTGCCCATAAATAATGTCATTCTTGAAAATTAGAAATACCCAAAATCAAATAATACCATTGTGATACAATCGAATATAGACACTCAAATACATACATAACAAAAAATCACGTGACAGGTTCTACCCCCATGTCGAAGGGTTATCGTATACCTAACCTCCGATACCAAGTTGCCAGGACCCAATTTTTAGGATATGATTTAGTTAATTTTAAAAAAAATAAGAGAATTTTATTGTAGAATTAAACAATTCATAAATTAAATTATAAAAATCCAAATTACAATAATGACCAGAAATAAATGCAAAATTCATTATAAAAATATAATTGGCTAGAGGAAATCTAACATCTCAAATCCCGAATACAATTAAAGAATAAATATAAATATCCATGTATTAAGATTTAACGCATAAATAATAAAGTAGTACAGTTCCAATACTCTAATGATCAAATCTCAATTGTTATTAAACCTGGGAAAAAAAAAGAATCTGGTGGTTTCTCTCTGTTTTTTTTTCTCCTACCTCAAATCGAAGAACCCAAGCGTCGATCGCGTTTCTCCCTCTCTCTCTCTCTCTCTCTCTCTCTCTCTCTTCGTTTAACTCTCTCTTTTGTTCGGCAAGCTCAATCTACCTCCTTCCTTTGTTTTTTTTATTCTTCTAATTTTTTCTCCCTCTCGGAACATCTCTTTTTTCTTTCTCTCCTCTCTAGTTTTTTCTCTCTCTTCATTCCCCTATTCTCCCCACTCCATTAAATGCCTTAATATAAATAGTATAATAAAGTTTTCTAGATTATTCCACTAAATTCACTTACAAAAATAAAAGGTATTAAAAGAGGGAACAATATTTAATCTAATAATTATTATTATTATGATCCAATTTTATTAATTTATATAACAAATACTCCAAAAAAGATAATCATGGATAATAATTGATAACTAAATCACAATCTTCCTATTCAAACTTTCCTTAGCCAAATTGTATATATGTATATATATTTACCAAATAATATTTTCTAAAAGGATTACATCCAATAAATATTATTTGACATTTAAAATTCAAAATTCAAAACTAATCTTTAAAAGTAAGAGGTGGTCATCCACATATTGTAGGAAAGAATTCCAGTGAATATATATATATATATATATCCCTAATCAAGCCAACTAATTGACCACTCTAAAATAACAAGAAATTGATCTTTTAATAATAAAAATTATCACTGAAACAAGAAAATTATATTTTAATGATTCTATAAATAACTAATTATTTTTTTTAGTTTTTTTTTTTAAAAAAAAAATTCAGTATTTTACACTCCTCGCTTTTGGTCCCTCGGTTGTTGCCCTACCTGCGCTGCCCAAGGGTCGACTCTGCCACATGATTGAAATAATAGCTTAATTAACTTGTCTTTGAATTTTAACCTAAATTGGTTTTTTCAATACCTCTATCCACTCAAAAAGAACAAACAAACAAAAATTTTAAATTCAATAAAGCATCAAAGGCAGCCTTCATTAGTAAATTAGTACTGAATTACTGCAAAACAACTCCTGATCACCTTACATTGGAATTACAAACTAGCTGCAATTCATGGGATCCGACTCCTAAAGTGTTACATATACGAAAAAGATAATTCGAAGAAGAAATTAAATAAGTTTATTAATTCTATGGTTTTTGTTTTTGGGTATAAATATAATCAACATGAGCAACCAAAGTCCTTCTCATCAAGCACTCTTCTTCCCCAACTCCTTCACACTTCTCATCCACTACTTCATCACCCTGACCATAAAATTTATAAAATCATCATTATTAGCAAAAATGGAATCACCAAAAGAAAAAAAAAAGATCAAAATTATTCATATTCCATTTCCATTAATTAGACTTAACTACCTTGTATTGGGTTTTCTCTGGAGTGAATGGGTCGGGGCGAGAGGTGCACGATAGCGTGAAGCAGAGGAGGATGGCTAAAATGAATAGGGTGGTAGCTTTAGACATGGTTGCTTTGTTATGGTTAAGAATGAGAGAGGGAGTGAAGAGAGTTATGGATATGGGGAATTTATAGACAGATAGGAGATAAGAAATGGGCAAATATTCAATGTATTGGTGTGAACTTGGAAGAATGAAGTGGAGACTTTACTACACCAAATTTATAAAAACAACAAAAAAGGAAAAGAAAACAAGATGAGAAAGTAATTAATTGAAGGCGACCATAGGAATTAATGGCTAGGAAGATGTCAAAAAATCAAAATTGTAATGAAATTATTTAAGGGGTGGAAATGGGAGTGTCAACAATTACAAAAAGGAAAATGATTTGTAGGTATGTGACATATTTAATTATTTGTTTTAGAATCCGTAGTACACAGTTCATGATAAACACTTTTAAAACATATGATTGTCCTTATTTAAATGACAAAGAATATTTTTTTTTATCCGTAGGACCGTAAAATTATGAGTTCATATTCCTCAGAGGGCTAATAAATGTGCGGATGTTCTAGCCCACATGGGAAGTGAACAAACCGAACAAGAAGTCAGGATGCTTATTCCCCTTAATGAAGTTGTAGAAGAAATAGAGTGTGATATGAGAGGAGTGGCCTATGGCCGAGCTTAACTGCCCTCTCCTCCTTCTCTTTGTTTTCTGTTTTGCTGTTGCTTGCCTGTTTTCCTTTTTCCCTGTAACCAAAAAAAATAAAATAAAATTATGAGTTGGTAAAAGAGATCGGCCTTCTCGTCTTTTGGAAATGTTACTTTTTATTAGAGCATCCACAGCGGAGCTGGATAAATTTAGGCCAAATTTACTATACACTTAGTTAAATTTTAGAGCAGAACACAGCGGAGAGGGTAAAAAAGTTACAAAATGGTGCATAAGAGTGAAGTTCACTCATATGGGTTAAAATAAAAATAAAAATAAGGCCATACGATTGATTGACCCTTGTATGGGGGTTTTAAACAAAAAAAAAGGACATACGAATGACTGACCCTTGTATGAGGGTTTTAAAAAAAATTAAAAAATAACATACGAATGACCCACACGTACTCAGCTCGTATGAGTAAAATTTAGTCATATGGTAAATTTACTCGTTTTCTACCCTACCTGTTTAAATTTTACCCTACAAATTCTTTCGCTATGGGTTTAGCTAGGGTAAATATATCATTTTACCCTGCACGGTGTGCATGCTCTTAGAGCTAATAAATTTACTTACTTAGTGCAGTACATTTTCACATGTGAACATTTTCCGTGTTTTAAAAGTCTAGCCCTCAGGTGAAGCGATGACAGTTTTCAGCATTTTGTAGACGTTTTCTAGATTTTCAATTTGTGGCTTTACCCCACCTATAAAAATTAAATGAATAATAATTTACTCATATTAGGAGGTTGTTGAGCATCAAATTAATGATCACATGCATGAATGTATATATTTTTATTTTAGGCCACGGGAGAAAAATTCTGTAGAAGCATGACAGTATGAGTGTCAAAATTACAAGGATGATATCATATTAATAATATTCAAAATGCTGGAAAGATTTACAACCAAGTAAAATATATATATTACTTGATTGTGAAGGATCGAGTATAAACTTAATAATATATGCGGAGGAGCAGAGTGAGAAATTAATTTTAGGGAGGAGGGGGGTGCATATTTGGAATAAAAGAACAGAGTGAAATCGATATTGAGTATAACTCGAACCAATGTTTTGAAAAGTGAAATTTACTCCTATTTTACTAAAATACTTCTCCATTATGTTTCTAAAAAGTTAAAAAAAGATGTACTAAAATTAATTATATATATAGAAATATCTTTATCAACTCAATATTCAACCTACTATATAAAATTCAATTTTTTCCAAGCCAATATTAAATATATTAATCTCAATATTAACGTACCGGCAAAAGGGAGTTGTCAATGGTGGAAAAATAAGGAAGAAAAGGAGCCACGAAAGTAAAAAAGGAAAGCAAGCTTATACAAATCCTCTGGACTAATTGAAAATTAAGGAAAGTGAGCTACAAAATTAATGCTCAACATAACTTAATTACCGATCCCCACCCTAAACTCTTACAGTTTGTAGCACGTAAAACCCCCTCCACCAACCAAGTTCCCTAGATATAAGCTTCTACCTGAATATGCACCTAGTTACACAAACCCACATGAGTTTCCATACAATACAAAAGAAACTCAAAAACTCAGGCAAAATAACTCAAAAGTCCAGGTGGGGCCATGGTCCCCCTGAACCCTTACTACCTCCGCTCTCGTATATGCCTTACTCGGTTGTAAAGGCTAGGATCGAGTATATAGACTTATACTCGGCCATGAAAAGTCAAGTAATAGACACCTTGCTCAGTTGCGAAAGACCGGCCAAATGAAAGTGAGAGTATTATCAAGTATTTTTAGGAGTGCAAGTATCTCCACCCCTATTCTTGCAAGAGCAATATTTGTTCAAGGATAGAAAAAATCGTTTCTGCAACCAATAGTACCACGTACCTAATTAATATCGTAAAATCTTATTCACACTTTTGTAGACCAAAAGATCTATTGTATCAACATCTAAAATATAATACAAACAATTTTAATTCAAGTTAATAGGACCACATGGGACCTACCGTCGTGTACAATTCTCCATACCGACAGATAAATTAAAGGATTCCTCAATTTGTATTCCATATTTTTCCAAACCGTGTTTTCTCTCTCTATCTTTCCACATATATATAGGTTTATCACTTCCCACAATTGATAGAAAGAAAAAACTAAAAAAATTAATTAATACATGCATATACATATATAATTCATTTCTAGTATGAACCGGGTGTTTTTAAGAAGTTTTTCGGTCATAAAAACATTAAAATATTTTTTACAACACAAAATCGTTATAAAAAGGCCTGATACGAACCGGTCCGCATCTAAAACTTTCCGCCTATATATATATATATATATGCCTACTTTCTAGAACGAACAACAAGCTTTAAACATTCTTCTGCTTGTAATTTTGCTGAAACGTGATGAAGTCACCGTGACATGTCGAAGATTTTTCCAAATAACAAGAGGCATTAGTTCCATTATCAATTTTTTTCTTCCTTTAAAATTAAGATCCAATTTAATTTTACGAATGATTTTAACTTTATCAAGGATAAAACTTATTTGAGATCATAAATTTTGGTTCATTATTAAATATTTTTATATAGAATCTCAATTAATCCAATAGCGAATTAAAACTCGGATGGTATTATTGTCAAAGACACAATTATATTTATTGTGAAATTAATGTACATCATTAATAGAGCATCTCCAATTAATAAAAATATTGGCCGGAGATCGAGCTTCAAACCATGGACATGTCGACT
Source organism: Lonicera japonica (assembly GCA_021464415.1). NCBI lineage: Eukaryota > Viridiplantae > Streptophyta > Magnoliopsida > Dipsacales > Caprifoliaceae > Lonicera > Lonicera japonica. The sequence goes on from CM038469.1 coordinate 17,282,057, forward strand.
AAGAAATTCATGAAAATAACATTAATATTTTTATATGTAATATGGATTTTGTTTGTTATATCTTGATTCATACTTTTTAAAAAAATATATAATTTTTTAAAAAAATGTATTTTATAAAATAAAAGTTAAAATATTTAAAAACTTGAAAAATAAATTTAGGTAGACATAAAAGATGATGTGTCATTAAGATACTATCTAAGAGATCCTTAGAAGCATATAATATAATTTTTCAAAGAAGTACGATGCTTATGCTGTGATATTGTTCCACTAATATTTTAATTATTTTATATAGATTGACGCACTCGTGTTCCATTTGCGCTACAATGCTTTCAATTTTTGGTTCACACTCTTCCTCACATGAGTCGCGGCTGTAATTACATATAACTTTAAAAATCGCACTCTTAATTTTGAACAAATGAAAACATATATATATATTTTGAATGATTGCCAGAAACACGCGACTAAATCAATTGACAAGATCTGGAGATAGAAGGTCCACAGTCAATCTGGAAAGAAGAAATCCTAGCTCTCTGCAAAACAGGAACTGCATATCTAGAAAGAAGAAATCCGAAATAAAAAATTGAAAATAGCTCTCTGCAAAACAGGAACATAAAGCATATCTAGCTAGACTGTGAGCAACGAAATTACATACGCGAAATAAAAAATTGAAAATAACGGGCTGACAACTTAAAACTTGAAAACAAAAACCTATTACAATTAAAACTATAATTAAATGTCTATTTTATCTTTTGCCAATATGCATTTAAAAATTCAAAACCAGCTGTTTTATACTCTATGAGTTTTGTGAAAATTGACGAATAATTAGTTCATCATTTCTCTTTTAGAATATTCAAAAAAATAATTCTTTTAAACCGAAATCTAGAACTTTTGGGGGAGGGGAGGAGATGGGAGTACTTATATTTAAAAAATTAAAGATATTTTTTAAAGTAGTAATTTAATCCTTATGTCACGGTCGACTTTTACTCTATCATTTTCCTTAATAATATGGAAATCTAAAAAAAAAAGAAGCAGAGACCAAATATTGCCATAAGTTGTAAGTTGTAAAACTTACAGACTTTTGATAAGAATAATTAATCAAAGATGACATTAAAAATCTTAATTATTCTAATCATGCATATACTTAATTAATATAAATATGCTCCTAAGTCCTAATGAGAACCAAATCATCCCTTCTCCACTCCAATTCCATTAGGTCAATATAAATTTCTGCGTCAAACACCACTAATTAGAAGAATTGACGACAGCCGTTTATAACAACTTTGTTTTCTCTCGGTCACATTGTAACAAAAATACAATAATAAAATATTATATTCGTCTTGGATAGACATAAAATCAGATTAGTCAGTATATCTTTTCTGAATAACTATGCTATATTCGTCCCCTTCTATTGTGCTTCCGCTCCTATATTTTGTTAGAGCAGAAATTTAAAGCAATCTTAAAAATATATTTAACTATTTGATTTATTAATTAAGACGAAATCTTTTACAAGTTATAACTTAAGAAGTAAAACGAAGCATTTCAAAACTTCTTAAAATAAAGAGTTACATTTTTTAGTAAATCTTGACTTGATATAACTCAAAAATATTCATATCATATCATAAGATAACCACCATATTAATGTAAATAATAAATCCAAATTGAAAATTATTACCATTTAACTTTAATATGGTCTCGAACCTTTTATTCTAAAAATTATATATATATATACATATATTATAAATACAACTTAGGTCTTTCTTTTCATTCTTTTCTAAATTTAATTTTTTTTTAGTAAAATGGGATAGCTTGTAAATACCAAACTAAACTTGTCCAATTTACTAAATTTTAGTAGATACGGATTATCCAAGTTGAATACTATCATTATCCATATCTTTATTCATATTTTCAGATATTTAAAAATACTATCCAAATCTTCTTTTTCGAATATCCATTCGAATAAGTATTCACAAAATTCGAATTCAAATACACATCGAATTCAGATTTTCGAACATACATTTACACCTTTATATTTTATGACACTACGGAAACTTTTAATTTGAAACAATTATATATAAAACTGGGGTCCAACCTGCCATAATTAAATGTGTTATGGAAGAATTGGGAAATAAAATCTGATATATTATGGGTGCTGCTATTGACACACACCTATTTACTCTGTAACACTCCTTTAAAAAAAATGTTGATTAGCCTATTGACACTCACAACTTTTTTTATTTTTAATTAATAATTAAACCACTAAACACTCTCTTAAACAACTTCCTCTTCTTCTTCTTCTTCATCATCACCACCACCACCATCATTTATGCCTCTTCTTTTGCATCATCATCATCATCATCATCATCATCATCATCACCACCACCATTGCCGCCACCACCTCCATCATTGTTGGTACCACCACCATCCAAATCATCATCCATCTCCAAAAGAAGTAGGATACTTATATTTTGTTGGTTATTGCTTTACGTTTCCTTTCATTTATAAATCATTGGATACAAACAAACGCAAAAAAAAAATTAAAAAACAAAAACAAAACACGAAGAATGTTTACTCGGTCCTTAGGAACCGAGTGTTGAACAGCTTACTCGGTCCTTAGGAACCGAGTGTTGTACAGCTTACTCAGTCCTAAAGAACCGAGTAAAGTATAGCTTACTCGGTCCTAAGGAATCGAGTTAAGCTTTGGGTTATTTTTCCAATTCCACTCGGTTCCTTAGGACCGAGTGACTTGTGCTTTACTCGGTTCCTTTCGACCGAGTATGATGAACAACACTCGGTTCCTAGGAATCGAGTAAACCTTCATCCATGGCAGAATTTTTTTTGACGTGATGTGTGCACGGGTGGAACTTTTTTTAGCCAATAACAAAAAAGTTCAAGAAAAAAAGAGTGGAACGATTAGATTGTTAAAGAAAAAGTTAAACGAAGAAGATTGAAGATGAGATTTGTGGGGTGAGTGGTGTGATTTGTTTTTTTGAATTATAGAGAGAGTTGAATGCTTAATTCCAACCGGAATTTCTGAAAAATCCTCAATCGCAATGTATTGATTTGTGGAAGAAGAAGATTGAAGATGAGAGAGAGTGGAATGGTAGAGAGTAAGAGTGGAGTGTTTTTTAGATGAATGTTAATTAATCCTAAAATTAAATGTGGAGTGGTGGAGTGGTGGAGTGTTAGGAAGAATGAGAGTGTACCTATGGAGTGTTAGAGAGATATAGAGTGTTAGAGAGTTAAATGATATGTGTCAATAGTAGCCCCCTATATTATACGCAAAAGGTTCAGTTGACGTAACTGGTTTTTTACCTTTGATCATGAAGAGATCTAACGGTGATATGTACTCACTATTGTCCATTTTTCCTAGAAGCTAACACTTACAGAAAAAATTAAGTATAAATATATATATTTGCACATATTTGGCTGTTGAATGTTTAGATTCTTAATCTTCATTTCTGAATATAATATGTTTAATAAGAATATAAGAATGACCTAAAGATGGATCTATTTTTTTATTTTTTTTGGTCTATGTTTATAAAATAACAAAACAAACAAATTACAACAAATACAATAAAAGTTAACCTACTCTAATATCATCAAAATATCAACAGACTCTTGAGAAAGATTAGAAAACCAACTCTTTGAGAGCCGATCAAGAATTTCTTGAAAAGACCAAAAGAGAGATTGAGGATTAGCAAACATCAAAAAGAGAAAGTACGAAAAAAAGGGACATAGAATGGCATATAATCTACATGCTTTTTTTTCACCCTTTTATGCAAATCCAATTCTTAAAGATATTTAGTCAAAAGAATTAATATGTCTAGTTGAAAATTCTTTCGGCAAGTAAAAAACAGCCTATATTGAGTTTGACAAACAAACTGCATCTATCTTTTGCTAAATATAACCACTCAATTATGCGTGAACATCTCTTGAATATTGACTTTATCTCATTCCTGGTCCTAATAAAATATCTGTGAATTTTTTTTTTATATTTGTTAAAGTACTTTTCTTCTAGGAATGTTGTGACAATCTCGAAAATCAGATGACTAAATCGAATTGATCTGTTAAAAATTGAATTGAAAAATAAAAGAAGAAAGAAGGCAAGACTGAAACAAAAAACCCAAACTGAAACCGAATATGTTTAGTTCGGGTTTGGGGTGTGCCAATGCAAAACTAAACTGAACTCAATCCAAATCATTGCATATATGACTTGAAAATAATTTTACTTAACTATTTAAAATTTTATGTTCCTAAAATTTACAAGCTATAACTAGTGAGAACCCAACTATTGGGCTATATTGTAAATTTAGAACTACATTATAAATATAAGAGTTAATATTTTTTCTGTTCAAAATAAATAAGAACAAGCATAAATTTATTAATTTTCTAATCAAACGAAGTGTTGCTTTACGGTATAATTTTATATATATATATATATACATGAAACTGAATAAAATTGAAACAAAAACAAACTTTGATGTCGATAAATCCGCAAGTCTAGAAATTCATTTCGGACAATTGAACCTTCATGAACTGTTTCTTTTTAAGAACCAAAAAGATTTGTGCCAAAATAACAGATGCCAAGAAGAACAAAAGGCCTTGGACACGTAATGGATCTTGAAGTACTATTTCTGCATCTCCCTGACCAAATCCGCCCACATTAGGATTACTAAATTCGATTTAAATTTGTATCTCTTAATTTCTATCTCGACCAAAATCAAAATCAAAAACACCATCACCCTCTTCTACTCCATGACTAAAATTCCGTGTTCCGTTGCTAATTAAAATAGTTAAGACCATAAATGTAGTCATAAGGTCAAAGTTTAAACGGCCGGAATATATTATATACTTTGGATTTGCACATAGCTCAAGTACTAGCCATTGATCACTAGTAGTATATATAGCTAACTTATTGATACAATTTGGGGATTCACATAAGCTTTTTCTATTTTGTCACACATCCCACCGTGTCTTTTTCCTTTTTACTTAAATGAGTAATTGTGCCAGCGTTGCATATATTTACCGGCACAAAATATTTTAGAGTAATGCTATATTTACCCACTAAAACGCATTATATGAGTTTTTATAATTTTAAAGGAGATTTAAACGTAAGCGTTGAATAAAAAAACTCGACAACCCTTAGCACTGAGCCACAGTACCTAGTTTTAACAAAATCAATGAATCTTGGAGGGTGGTCGAATTCATATTATTAAGCCATAATATATGGGATGTGTTGTGCCTACACGCACTTTCTCATGGAGTAAAACAAAAATTGAAAGTCAAATACAAGTATTAGTGGAACAAAACGAAGAATAATATATATTTAATTACAATTGCAGAGAAAAAAGAAACATATCATACACACAATATAAGGATTTATGATGTTTGGCAATGCACCTACACCATGGATGATGATGATAATTTTTAATCAACGAATCCTGGAAAAAGTGTTCAATTTTTATTCACTACCACAAAATGAACACTTCAAGAAGATGCCACGAATTAGTTAATACCATTTTGAGCCGAAAATATAAAAACAAGGATTTACTTGCGTTAGAAAAATTCGGGTGCAAATTATTAGATTTTTTATTATTATTAAAATTAACTTTCGGAGTACACCTTACGTATGTGTAGTGAAAGACCAAATTTTTGCATTCAGTTAATGAAGTTTTGTGATAAGCTATTCAATCAGTTGACAAAATAAATAAGCTGATACAAAATTAACTTATTAATAATATCAACAGTTCCCTAATAGGAGAAACTAAAAAAATCCTTACAAAACGGAGTCTATAAATATTGTGGGGGTTGGAAAGTTGATAAACCCAAAATAGAAGGGTAGTTCAGCCCAAAATAAAAGTTCCACCACCAAGTGAGTGGCTAAAATAGGAAGTAACCACAATTGAACCACAAGACCAAAAGTTTTTATAAAGGTATGTTCCTCCAGTTGGTTTGGCCACCAATTCGGCAGTACGACCTCCTTGTGTGTGTGTGACTTATATTTGTTCAAAGCAGATGATAAAATGGTTACAAGGTGGCTTGAATAAGTTTTCTAAAGAGATTTATACAGAGTTTCTGTCAGGAGGAAGAAGGAAATTAGATCTTTTATATGGGCACAGTCCATTCCTATTTATAAGTATTGGCTAAGGTTTAAATTAGGGTTTTTACAAAAAAGTATATTACTAGGGAAAACTTGAGCACTATTCCAAGATCACAGTTGTCTTAATCAATATTGATGATTAAGCAATATCCATGTTCACACGTGGAGAACTGGTCATTTTCCATCAATTATCTTTCAACTCATCTTTTTTCTGTCTATTGGCTAAACATTGACGGCCACTCTTCATTGTCCTATTTATTTTACTTTAACTAAGTAATCACAGTTGGCTAATATAGGAGTACGTGTCACCGGGTCGGCTCAAGCATTTCTCTTAGGAGACTTGTGTATTCTTTGAGTCATTAGATATGATGGGCTTGCATGTTGTGGGCCGTGTGCCTGACTAAAAGCCCACTTATAATTTTGACCTCCCACAAATACATTACAAAAAGGAAACTTAAAGTACTATAGAGCATATAAGAAATTTATTGAATTGCAATTTGTGCACAAAATGTTACTCAATTTGGTACTTCTTCTAATTGTTTGTTAGCGACATTTGCAGCAACCCTGAAAGAAAAGAAGAAATAAATTAATAATTTAGAAATATTAATCGATTCAATAATACAAAGTGTAAATTGTACGAATTAATAAGTATCTAGAAAAGGCTTCTTTTAAATAAAGAATGAACGTCTCCTTTTAAGGGGTAAAATGATTGAATTTTTTGGTAAAATTTAGTTAATATAATTTTCATAATGAATAGATCGACTCAACCAATTTTCATAAAAAAAATTCAATCTGAAAGGGGGTTAACTAAATTTATATATATTTTTACATGTCTGTCTGTCCAAAGTTTAGATTCTTAATCATCATTTCTAACTGTAATATGTTTAATAAGAATATAAGAATGATCTAAAGTCAAAATTCTTTTGGTCTATATTTAATTATAAAATTACAAAACAAACAAACTATAATGAATACAACAAAAGTTAAACCTACTCTAATAACATCAACATACTAACAAACTCTTAAAAAATATTAGAAAACCAACTCTTTGAGAGACAAGCATTCTTTTCCTAAAAACACGAAAAGCTAGAGGATTAGCAAACATTAAAAAAGAGAGAAAGTATGAAAAAAAAAAAAAAAGGACATAGAATGGCATATAATCTGAATGCCTTTTTGAATTTTTTTTTACCCTTTGGAGTATTGTGTTATGCAAAGCCACTTATTAAAGATATTTAGTGAAAATAACTAATATGTCCAGTTGAAAACTCTTTCGGCAAGTAGAAAGAAAGCCTATGTTGAGTTTGATGAACAAATTGCATCTATCTTTTGCAAAATATAACCACTCAACTATAAGTGAACTCATTGTAAACTAAATTTTGCGTAGATCTTAATACAAACATAATTATAGATAACATTCACGCATTTATACAAATTAAGTTATGGATCTTGGATTAACATGATTCTACGAATATAATTTAACTAGAAAGATTCACTGACCTTATTCCGTAATCATACCAAAGTGATGAATCCATTGACGGTTCTTTAAGGCAGAACTCAAAACACGAGGAACATGTTTCTCCCTCTTGGCCCACACCTTTATGTGTTGTACCATAAGATTGGATACATAATTGATGGATTGTTGCGTATTATTATAGGCATCTAAGGACCTAATTCCTTATCTGTCTATGCCTCCTACCTACCATCAAAGTAGTATAGTTGTAACACTCTGTGTTTATTTTAATGTTAATTATGCTATGTTAAATTAACATTGTGTGGAATTTGTACTTCTAGAAAATTTTCTGTCCATAATTTAGAGAAAAGCTCCACCCTTAAATTATAGGTATCTGAATTATCTTTCTGTAGAGATGAAAATCATCTCAATCGGAGTTCCGAGCGAAAAGTTACGGCCAAAACAAAAACAGGGTTGCATGGAAGAAATTTGGCTTACGGATCGGTATGAGGATTTTGGCATACCGGTCTGGCATTTATGTTTTGGGGAAGTGATACACTGCGGACCGGTATGGTATTTCTACATACCGGTCCGACGTTTAAAAATCTAGATATTTTGTGGCTGCAGACTAGTCTCCCATTTTGGCATATCGCTCTGCCAATATGAACAGTGCACCGACTTGACTTGATTTACGTTCGTTTTATCCCTCTCCTTTACCTATTTTTCGACCAAAAACCATGTCCCATCACTTTAGAGAGTTCTAGAGAGAGAAAGCAAGGAAACCCATCCATGTTCCATCCTTAATCTGAGATTTAAGCTCCAAATCACTCGAATCTTCACCTTATTCACTATTCATCGTTTTCTTCGTGTGGATTGGTTGGAGAGAAGCCGAAATCTTCATCCTTCCTTCTTCTTCTTTGCTAATAAGTTAAGGGGTCCCTATGTTTTTAAAACATCAAAATATGACCTTATTGCTTTAAATTTGTGATATTTGCTTAATGTTTGGCTGGAAACTAAAAATATAAGGAAGTTTATGTAGTTTTGTGATTCAAGATGTTAATTTAATAATCTTTCTTATATAAACATACCCACGTATATATATATATATATGTATAGGTCACCACTAAATAATGAGTAAAAGGGCAAGCCTTATATAGGTAGTTCAAAATAGATAGCTAGTTACTCAACTTGTATTTCAATTTACAAATCTACTACTTAGTCTCCTGTTGATGGTTTAACATTCTCAACATCACACGGCATGAGTATAAAATAGGTCCAAGTGGGTTTCGTTGTAAACCCGCTTAACAATAGTCATCTTTGTTCCACATATATTTTTAGAGTGTAATTTAATCAATAGAAATCATTAATTTCATCATAAAATTCACCTTACTCAAAATCCCAAAACTCACGTATAAAAGAAAAGATAGGTTTTATACACTTTTGAGCAAAATCATCATAGGAGAATAAATAAGTAATACAAAAGGTTTAAGTAGTAGATTCCCACCTTATTTGGTCGATATTTTTGAGTTAGAAGCAACAATTTAGCCGAACAAAACTGAATCTGAAAAATCCCCAATCTCGTGCTTTAAGCTCTATCAATGGAGGAGTGAGAAATGAAGGTGGAGTATGGATTAATGTGTAAATAAGGTGTGAATTTTTGGTTTTGTATAACTCATGAAGCCTCCCCCTAAATCATCTCTTAGATCACTCTCTCTCAAGCTCTCGGAGGTCCTGTATGTGAATGAGAAAAAGGAGCTGACAGTGTATATAAAGTCCCGTTCTCACTTACGAGCACTATTCACTGTTCACGGTTAGCATCTTAGAACATGCAGCGCTGAATTTCGAACAACCATAACTTTTCGCTAGGAACTTGAATTGGGGTGATCTTTATGTCCACGGAAAGCTCATTCAATGCTCTACGAGTTCCTAAGAGAAAGTTTTCTGAAATTCTTGACGGATTATCCGCAGTAACGCGTCAAAGTCAACACTACGCACAAATTTACAAAATGAACAACTGTTAGTGATTGGTCTATTTCGCCCTCAATTTCGACCTAGTAGGTGTCTGGATTTGCCTTTGTCCAAAACACTAAAGCTGTATATTTCATGAAAATCTTGACACCTTCGCGAACGGAAGCTCAATTAGGTGAGAAACGAAGATGCTATTCTTCCTCAAAGTTGGCCAAAATTATAAAATCGCGTAAATCAAAAACTAATGATTTAAGGTCTAATTTTTTCTAGGATTGCCTAAACCACTTTATGGTCATACTAAAGAGTCATATAACATTATTATTTGATATAAGAAGTGTTAAAACTACTCCGGCTCACTAAATTTACAAAAATTTTGTTATCGAGGTTTTTCTTTTTTTTCCTTTCTACTTTGTTAGCGACAAGGAGTAATTCTTAACAAGAAATAGAGCAACGGGGTGTTACAACCTCCCCTCCTTTTAAAATTTTGTCCTCGAAATTAAAAGAAGCAAAGTTAGGATGTACCTTATTGAAATAAGTGCGGATATTTGTTTAAGATTTCGGATTCCAGCTCCCATGTGGCTTCTTCCATTCTATGGTGTCGCCAAACAATCTTCAACAATGGAATTACCCAGTTACGGATAATCTGTTCCATATGATCAACTACTGCTATAGGCCATGTCTTATAGGAGACATCTTCGTCAACTTCTAACTCCTCTGTAAGAACGACATGAGAAGGGTCAGGCACATACTTCCTTAGCATCGACACATGGAATACGTTGTGAATTCGCTAAAGTGACGAGGGTAGGTCCAAACGGTAAGAAACAAAACCAACATGTTCGGTAACCTCAAATAGTCCAATGTACCTTGATGCCAATTTTCCTTTATTGCTAAAGCGCACCACGTTATGCCGAGGTTTCACCTTAAGGAAGACGTAATCGCCCACCTCAAACTCTAGTGGTCTACACCTTCTATCTGCGTAAATTTTTTGGCGACTTTGGGCAGTAGCTAGGCGTTGTTTAATCAGCTTGACCTTCTCTGTGGTTTCTTGCACTAGTTACGGCCCGTGTAACGAAGCTTCTCCTGCTTCAGCCCAACACACCAGTGATCTGCAAGGTCTACCGTACAATGCTTCATAAGGTGCTATTCCGATGCTTGCCTAAAAATTATTATTGTAAGCGAACTCCGCTAGTAGAAAATAATCATCCCAATTCCCTCGAAAGTCTAAAACACAAGCTCTCAGCATATCTTCAAGGATCTGGATCGTTCTCTCTGATTGTTCGTTAGTTTGGGGATGAAATGCCAAGCTTAAATTTAGTTTTGTACCCATGGCTTGCTGGAGTGCTTCCCAAAATTGAGAGGTGAATCAGGGATCACGATCAGACATAATCGATAAGGGTACCCCATGAAGTCTGACTATCTCAATTACGTAAAGCCTTGCCAATTTTTCTAGGGAGTCCGTCTCACAAATCGGTAGGAAATGGAAAGACTTGGTAAGGCGATCCACTATCACCCATACCTCATTGTTTTTCCTATGGGTTCTTGGTAATCCCGTAAGGAAATCCATTGTAGTGTTTTCCCACTTCCATTCAAGAATAGGAAGTGGTTGAAGTTATCCACCGGGCTTCTGGTGTTCAATTTTGATTCGCTGACACGACAAACAATGAGAAACAAAAAGTGTGACATCCCGCTTCATTCCTTGCCACCAATAAGTACGTTTCAGATCCCGGTACATCTTGGCACTACCCGGATGAATAGTGAACCTGGAATTGTGGGCTTCGGCCAAAATATCTTACTTCAGTTCGTAGTCAAATTGTGGTACTATTAACTTTCCTTTGTATCTGAGTCAATCATCACTTCCTAAAGAGGTATTCTCCACTTGTATTTCAGACATGATCCTGTGTCGGCATTCCATTAATTTTCTATCATTATTTTGGCTTGCAATTACTCGTTAATGTATGACTGGAGTAGCTATTAGATTAGATAAGTAGGCTGTGTTTTGACTTCGTCATACTACCAAATTGTATCGTTGGAGCTCTTCATGCAGCTTCCGTTCTCAACACCTTAAAGCTGAAATAGAACCTTGCGATTTGCGACTAAGCACATCTACTACTACATTGGCTTTTTCGGGATAATATTGAAGTGTAAAATTGTAGTCCTCTAGGTACTCCATCCATCAACGTTGCCTTAAGTTGAGATCCTTCTGGGTGAATATGTATTTAAGACTTTTGTGGTCGGAGAACACTTCAAATCTTTCTCCGTACAGGTAGTGACGCCATATTTTCAACGAGAACACAACAGCAGCAAGTTCGAGAATCTTATGTAAGGTAATTTTTCTCATAAGTCTTCAACTAACGAGATGCATATGCAATCACATGATCAAGCTGCATAAGGACACAACCCAATCCTAGGCGAGACGCATCATAATAAATAACATAGCCCAAACCTCTTTCCGGTAAGGCTAAAACAGGGGCGGTAGTTAATTGATACTTTAGCTCATTGAAAGCTTCCTCGCAGCTATCATCCCATACAAAAGGTTCACCTTTCTGTGTTAAGCATGTAAGAGGAACAGCTATACGTGAAAAGTTCTTGACGAATCGTCTGTAATAACCTGCCAATCCGAGAAAACTACGAATTTCAGAAACATTGGTTGGTGGGTTCCAACTAGACACAGCCTTAACCTTGTTTGGGTCAACAGAGATACCTCCTTGTGACACAACATGCCCCAGGAATTTCACTTCTTCTCTCCAGAAGTCACACTTGGAGAATTATACATAAAGTTGATGATCTCTAAGCAGTTAAAGTGTAATACGAAGGTGTTTTTTATGTTCAGCTTTAGTGCGGGAATAGATAAGAATGTCATCAACAAAAACAACCACAAACTGGTCCAGAAAGGGCCAAAAAATGCGATTCATAAAATCCATGAAGGCGGTAGGTGCATTGGTTAGTCCTAAAGGCCGGGCATGACCAAGAACTAGAAATGACCGTAACGAGTGCAGAAGGCGGTCTTTGAAATGTCTGACTCGCGGACACATAGTTGGTGATATCCAGAGCGTAAATCAATCTTGAAAAAAAAAAGGCACCTCGAAGTTGGTCAAATAGATCATCTATGTGTGGAAAGGGATACTTGTTCTTTATTGTAGCTCGGTTCAGTTGCCAATAATCGACACATAGGCGAAGAGAGCCATAGCCTTCTTGGCAAAAAGAACTGGTGCTCCCCACGAAGATGAGCTGGGTCGTATGAACCCTTTAGTTAAAAGATCCTCCAATTGGGATTTCAACTCTTTAAGCTCCGCCGGTGTTAAGCGATAAGGTGCAATTGAAATGGGTGTAGTACCTGGTACTAATTCAATGCTAAATTCAATTTCTCGATGCGGAGTCAAACTAGGTAAGTCGTCTGGAAACACATCTAAGAACTTCTTGACAATTGGAACATCCTGGGGAGTCAATGGAGTGGTTTCAGCACTCACGATGCTTGCGAGCCAACCCAAGTAGTTTCGTTGTTCCTTTTTGTCCGCATATGTTATAGGGTATAGGTTGCACTCCCCATGGGTGGGAGATAATGACTTTCTTAGCCTGGCAATCGATTATAGCTTGGTGGATCAAATAATAAGGATTCATCTCCATGATAAAGAAATTGTCTTCCATGTGGCAATCAGAATGAAGAGTAATAATGGCGGTACAATATTGGTCTAACTGAACACTAGTACCCGTAGGTGTCCCAATGCAAATAGGAAATTCTAGCCTCATTGGTTTCAAACCCAAACTCATTACACAAACAATGGATATAAATGAATGAGATGCACTCGTGTTGAACAATACTCTAACACCAGTATTAAAGAGTATGAGACTACTTTCCATCATGGTATGATCCTCTTAGTCTGCTATTGGGGTGAGATTAAAGACCCGGCCACCTTGATTCCCTTGGCCTAGTGGTTGAGTTGAACGGTAGGTAGATTGTTGTTGTTGCTGAGGTTGGTAGTTTCCCTGGTATGGACTTCGGCCCAAGGTTTGGTCTTGATACGACGATTGAGATGGTCGGGCTCCCTGTCGGCCGGTCTGGCTCCTATTTCCATTCCCATTGCACCCACAGCCACTACCTCGACTAGCTCCTTCTCTTCGATCACGGTTAGGACAATCATTGTGGTAATGATCTCTGTCACCACAAATAAAACATTTCGTATGTGGGCCACTGCTACCTCCACTGCTTGCATTGGTTCCTTCCGATGATTTTGAGCTAGAGTGGGACTTCTTGCTTCTTTCCCACGTATTTCTTCGCTCATTAACCCTCATTTTTCTTGTGGTCCCATGAAATGTGCAGTTTGCTCGTACTAGCTATCTAGTTTCAAAGTCGCTTCCACACAAGCCTTGTACGAAGGAAAATTCGTGAAACCCATGGTCCGACGAAATTGAGCTCGAAGGGCATTAAGGAACCTTTCTTACTTCATTTGATCCGACATGCCTCCAACGTACATACTTAAATCTTTGAATTTAAGGCGGTATTCCTCCACCGATATTTAGCCTTGAATCAAGTTATAAAACTCATCCCTCTTCGCCCTACAATACGCATTAAACACATACTTGTCACGAAAAGCCCTCTCAAAGTCGGTCCACCCGGCAATTCCGTTGAATCTGCCCACATACCTCCAATAACGAAGAGTACCACCTTCTAGTTTCAAAGATGTAAATCCCATCCGCATGTGTTCGGGAGCATTCAAGATCCTAAGCTGGGAAGGAATATGGTAAAGCCATCCTTCTGCATCCTTAGGTCCGAACAAACCATCAAAATTTGGTGGTTGAAGACGATTAAACTCTTTTAAATAGTAGACCTCATCACCCTCCCCTCCTTGAGGGTTACGCCCAATGTTCTCCTCATCATCATCCTCATTCATGGTATTCTTCGAGGCTCGAGCACGGCTAGGTCCGACTCCACTAGTTGTCCCATGGCTGTTCTTCACAACTCCAGTGAGTTTATGGAAAAACCTGCTCATCATGGTTTCCAATCGATTGGCCAAATCTTGATCCGGGCCATCCCCGAAATTTTGGTTCTCGGCAGGAGCATCTTCATCTTGCTCATTACGTTGATAAACCGGCTTCTTACTTCCCTTCTTCAGCCCCATTCTATAAAAAGAACAAAAGTTTAATACAAGTATGATCCAATAATATGAAATTAAAAGACAAGCGAGAATTTCAAAAAGGGAATGGTTACGAACATTCTGGTCAAGATTCGATTCCTATACAAATCTTATAATTCCCACTGAGCCCGTGTTTGGCACACTCCCATTTTTCAAACAGTTTTGTAGGTATTCTTAGAGGGATGGCACGTGTGCGAGTCTAGAAAGCCGCTGATAGCTTAGAACACTATAGCCGTCCAAGGACGACTTAGTACTTGTATAATTTATGTATTTGAAAACCTTTTACCGTTGGTTTCAAACTATTTCAAATGTCATAATTGTTCTATAAATTGTTGTAAAACTTATTGATTTTGCTTGGGACCTTGTTAGAGGGATTTGATTGTACAAACATTTGTATTTTGATGGATGGACATTCTTATGTGAATGTTAGTAAGGATTTTGAAAAAGAAATTATTTTTTTGTATACAGGTTTTGGATTTGGTAAATTTATAGACTCCACATGCCAAAAACTTTCAGCACAAGGTTTTACATAGGAAATGTTTTTGGTTACTATATAAATTATTTTAATATAAACCCTCCGTCGCGTACGGCACCGTGATTAACCGAGATTCGGAGGTGAAATCGTCTTAACGGGATTTGGGACATCACAAATTCTTCGATCAAGGATGAAAATTACATAAAAATCTTCATATTTCTCTCTCTAGAGGTGTGTGGAAGTGTTTGGTCGAAGTTGGGGTGGAAAATGACCAAAAATAGCTTTAAAACGAGCTTAAGTCGATGTGAATAGTTAACTGAAGGACCGGTAAGAAAAATACCCAATACCGGTCCGCGGGGCTCAATTTTTCCAAAAATTTGCTGTCGGACCAGTATGCCAAAAACGTTATACCGGTCAGTGCTATAACTTTGGGGCTCTAGAGCACTGTTTGTATTTTAGCCATAACTTTTCGCTCAGAACTCCGATTGAGGTGATCTTTATGTCCATGAAAAAGTAATTCAAAAATCTACAACTTCTTAAAAGGAAGTTTCCCAAATTCTGGATGGATAATTCCTAGAAATTTGCCAAAGACAATGCTATGCCAAAGCTCTACTAAACGAACAGAATTTATCGATGGGCTAACTTCGAACCCTGTTTTTGATCAACGAGGAGTGCGAATTGGCTTTTGGACAAAATAAAAAAGTTGTAGAATGATATGAAACCTAGACACTTAAGAGAACCGAATATTAATCGGATAAGAAACGAAGAAATTACGATAGCTCAAAGTTAGCTAGAATCAACGAATCGCGAAGAACCAAAACTTCTTATTTACCAACTGAA
The DNA here is from genome assembly GCA_021464415.1 of Lonicera japonica. NCBI lineage: Eukaryota > Viridiplantae > Streptophyta > Magnoliopsida > Dipsacales > Caprifoliaceae > Lonicera > Lonicera japonica. The sequence goes on from CM038469.1 coordinate 17,298,022, forward strand.
ATCGATTCAAACCACCCGAATCACCAAACAATCACTCACACTAGTATAAATGAGTTAATACAACATAATAAGAAGTGTAAAAATACTATGAGGGTAATGATATGATCCGGGATCGCTCCAGTTTCTATTCAACCATGGTGATTCATGGCATTCCAAATGATGATCCACACATGATGAATTACAAGGATAGAGCATGGAAAATCAAAAGGAATTCCATAGAATTTCAAGACTCCTATATTATTTCCTTAATTATTTAGGAGTTTATTTTAGTTGTCTTATTTTATTATTCAATTAGGAATTAGATTAGTAGTTTCCTTTTTGAATAAGTTTCCTGATTATTTATTATTATTTTCCTTATTGTGTTAGGAATATTCTATGAGTTATTATTTTCCTTTTCTAAGTAGGAAATAGTTTCCTTTTTGAATTAGGATTAAGACTTTATTTACACCTATTTAAAGGAGGCACATTATTGTTTTATTAAAATAAGAGTTTTGATGATTAATACAATTGAGAGTTTTCTCTTTGTGCTCTCTAAGAACATGTTGAACATGTTGAATTGAATTAATTCAATTATTCTTGACTTATCAATCTAGCAACCACACTAGATTGTGGCGTCATTCATTATACCGAGGTTCACGCTTCTTTAAGCGTTGGGTTGAGGTTTCCGCCTTCCATCTTTCGCGTGATTCCAAGGTTTTAGTCTGTTTATAAACTACGGGTTGAGGATCCATTAGCCTGGCTAGGAAAGACGATTCGGGTTCGCGTTAGGTAACACCCCGTGTGTTTACTTAATTATTATCAAGTTAATCTTAGTAATTAGCCTTACTTTAGCCCATTTAGCACTTCGGTGAAGTTTTATCTCAATTGGATTCGAATTGGGCAAGTTCGGAACACTTTCGGCTAAGTTTAATCTCTTGGTCCAGGTCGGCGCCGGACCAGCATGACAAATCAAGCATACTAGTTTGCAGGTGCGAAACCCTTGGAAACTTTGGCGCCGGACCAGTATTGCCATTTTGGCATAGCAGTCCGCCAGTCAAAAACTTGTAAAACTTTGGCGCCGGACCGGTTCCCTAATTCTGCATACCGGTCCGGCATACGAAAACCTAACACCTCGTTTTTAACGAATTGACTCCTTTGACCCATTTTCAACACCTTTTCTTCCCCCATTTTAGCCATTTTCGACACAACTTGAGCTTAGAGCTATTTTAGAAAGATAGGGTGGATAATGGTGAGATTTTGAGGATTCTTGGCCCAAATTCAAGCTCTTCAAACTGAAAAACACAGATTTCTACTCTCCTTCGCATTCTCTATCTAATTCTGGGCTTGCATGTGTGATTTGGGAGATTACTAGAGCTCAGTCAAGCCATTCTAACCCTAGTCTTCTAGCTTTCCAAGTGGGAACTCCCCTCTCCTCTATGAATTGAGAAATTTTGAGTTGATTAAGTTGAAAATACTAGATTTCAGTGCCAAATTCATGTTATTCTCTTGCATGCATGCTGTGTATCTAGGGATTTAATCTTCTGAGCCTTGCTATTGATAGTAAACAGGTTGTAGTTGATAAAATTGGAGGCTGATTGTCTTGCATGTTGATATTCATATACTCATTTGAGAATTTGGTACCGAAAAGGCTAGAAACATCATATACATGTCAACTACTTAACATTTCTACAAAAATTCATAGATTTTTATATTATAAAACACTCTTAAACTCATATTTGAATATGTTGTTAGACATGTACACGATGTTGGATGATGATTCTAGATTGTTTAGTATTTTCTTCTCAATTAATTGCTTACGAGTCTGCATGAACTTGTTTAAAAACGTATAATTATGTGATTTTGAAATACGCTTTACTAATATACTAATCATTAATTGGTTAACATTATGATCATATAAAACAACCTTTGGAACGCCCCTTTTTATAATGTAATCAATTTGCTGTGATGTGACGAGGTTGTTGGAACCGGATAAGCATTGGTATAGAAATGTTTGGATTAATATTATTGCACAGACCCATGGGAAGATGGGGTGCCGTAGAATCTGGTTATCAGTGTACTGACCCATGGAAAGATGGGGTGCGTTTGAGTGTAGTAAATTCAATCTAGTACCGGTATTAGGTCAGGAGGAAAAGGAGGTGGATGGACTTTTATACAGTTATCGAGAGAGATATGCGTTGAAAATAAATTGACATACATTGTTACAAAAGAATGGTTTTTCTTATTAATTGATATAACATGGAAATCCTTCTCAACGATGAAAATTTATAAGTTTTTATACCATGACATGTATATGCATTGCATTTCCCTTTACCTTATAGTTCCCACGGGGCCAGTATTGGCTCATTCCCTCAGCTATATTTCAGGTATACCTCGTGCTATGGGTAGCGGTCGTGAAACAGGTCCGAGTTCGTCATAGAGCCACTCTGATGCCATTATGGAATTTTAGTTTCATTGTATTATCTTTGATTGTGGAACTTGTTGTTTCCAATGTAGTTGAGAGATTTTATAATATATATGGTTGTGTTAGCTTGTATTCCGAACTTGGACTTTATTTGGATTTCGGCTTGTCGGAGAATTATGATTTGTATTATCATGTGGGACTATTTCATATTTGGATTGTAATCAGATTGTGATGTTTTGGTTTATTAAACGGGGTGGATTTCGTAGTGTTTATGCATACTTCATGCCTAATTTTTGTTAGATTTCTTAGACTTGGTGTATATTTCTGCTTTAAATCATTTATCTACAATTTAATACAACATCCGTTAACACTTGATTAATTAGGCGGGTTGTTACAATGAGGCTCTAGTACACGAAATTTCACCCCTTTCTTGTACAAAGTTAACACTTAAGTTCTGTTTTTTCACCTTAACCAATATAATTAAATTATACTACACCTAACCCAATTAAAACACATTAACATATGGAGTATTACATTGCATGCCTTAAAAACATGTTTTTATAAATTAGCTCAAAAATTCCATTTGATTAAGAATCGTAAAACGTCAAGTTACGAATTTTTGCACCAAAACCCTAACGTGGCTGATTTGAGGATGATATTTATCCTCTAATTAGTTGGGTTAGTTTATTAAGTGGATTGGCTGTTTTGGCGCTAATTTTGTATTTATTCACGTAAGTGCCGAAAATGTCCTAGTTTTGACTTTCGGCATTCTTTTTAAGACGGATTTTATTTGAATCGCGTTCAAACATACTCAAACCTTATAGGAGTGTTAAGCTACTTATTTTTGAGAAGTTTAATCAACTTGGATTGTTTTTATCATGCACTAGTAATACTAGGTTTCAAATTACACTTTTTCAAAGTCAAAAGGCTTCACTATCGAATTTTATTGCTCAAAGCTAGTCTATATAGTCTTTGTCACGCATGGGCTATGATATGCTTATAGTAGCAACATAATTGGATGGTTGGAAGGTCTAGGAGCTAAATTTTAGAGAAAAATCTTGTTTAAACTTAGATTTGGATTACCGGATTGGACTAGTTTCGTATTTTCTAACTACGGATACCCCTAACATTTGTTTCTTATTGATTTAGGTTCATTTAATAATCTATTTAATTTAGTTAATATGTTGTTTTAATTAATTTATTTATTTTTAGTTCATTTGCATGTTCCCCTAGTGCATTTAAGAAACCTTTTAGGTAGAGAAATTGAACTTGTGTGTAATACCCCGTGTTCTATTCCCAAGTTAATCCTCTTCTTAAGCCCGGTTAATGCTTAATCTCCGTTAAGGCATGAACTTTTGCTTTTGGACCCTTGTTAGCTGATCCAACACCTCTGGCACATCATAATAGGTATATCAAGTTTGTGGGAACGATCGTTTCATAATTCGAGTGGTCCAAATCGAAATTGAGGCGTTAGTCGCGTGTTTTCACTTTGCGCGATTTCTTAATTTTTGCCAACTTCGAGGTATCGTAAATTCTTCGTTACTTGTCTGATTAAGCCATCGTTTGCTCCTATGTTTAGGCTTTGATACAACCTACAACTTTCATGTTTTAACCGGAAGCTAATTCACACTTTTCGTGGGTCAAAATAGTGTGCAAAGTACACGAGTTGCTAAAATTTGTTCATTCGGTAGCGCGTCGGCAAAGCGCTGTCTTTTACGAATTTATGGGAATTATTCATCCATAATTTGAGAATACTTCCTCTTAGGAAGTTGTAGAGCTTCGAATTATCTTTCCGTGGACATAAAGATCACCTCAATCGGAGTTCTGAGCAAGAAGTTATGACCAAAATACGAACAGTGCTCCAGATCCAAAATACATGTGCTGGCAGTGGACTCCATGATCGATCATGGGGAGACCATGATCGATCATGGTACAACAGTAAGTTATTTTTGGCCATTTTTAAGCCATTTTAAGACCCCTCCTCCCCCATTTTCGAGCGACAACTTTAAGAGGGAGTTAGAGAGAGTTGAGAGCTCATTTCTAAGGGGTTTCGGAGAGGTTCTCATCTATATTTCAACCCATAAACAAACCTCGATCTTCATCTTCTTCATCCTTCTTTTCTCCATGGCTAGGGCACAAAGCATAGGATTGGGGATTTTGCGATTCAGCGGTTCTTAGCTCGACTCAGCCCTTCAAGTATGACGACCTAACTTCCTTGAGGTGGGAATCTAACATTAAACTCTATTTTACAACTTATTATTACTTGATTAGCATTCCTCCACATGTTTATACACATATATACCTAGTTTTTACATGGGTTTTAGGAATTACGTAAAACTACGCCCTTACACCAAAATTGGTTATTCGGATAGCCTGTTTATCGTTAAAAATATGTGTTTCAACAAGAAATTGAAGCTATTCACTTGATTTTGCACAAAACCCATTTGGAGCCCATTTGATGGTTGATGAATTATTTTAATAAGCTTAAATGTTCACTTGTATGGGTTCAAGTGGTGATTTTATGTTCCTAAACCATTGTATATAAGTTATTAAACTATTTAGAATAGTTGATATGAGATTTCTTTCGTTGGTTTCATGTGATGTTATACTTAGTTATAGAAATGTAAAACGGGTTTCTTGAGTATATGTTGATGCGCCGCTTTGGTGTTGAAATTGATGATTCGAATAGCCTACATATATATTAAAATACCTGTTATAACAAGAGATTATGGCTATTCTCTTGGTTCACATGAAAACCCACTTAGAACCCTATCAATTGTTAATAATTCCTATTATAAAATTTAATATTTATCCTTAAGGGTTCAAGTGGTGGATTCTTTATGTTAAACCTTCGCCTACAAGTTGTTATGATGTTATAAATCGTGGATATGAGATATTTTCTATCGAGTATGCATTATACGCGGGTTTTCAAAGAAAAGGCTTCATTCTTAGCTACTATTTATATATACATATGTGAGGGATTCCATGTTATTTTACAAAAAGATTTTCTGAACATTGTCTTTTACACAAAGCCCATTATATATATATATGATTCCCACTAAGTCTGTTTAACTCACCCCAATTACTTTCCATCCAGATTTCTCTGCAGGTTCTTCTGGGAAATGGGAGAATGAAGATGCGTCCTCTTAGACTGCCTCTATACCATTACTATTAGAATTTTGTCAATAAGATGCGTTAGATTCTTGTATAAAACCCATGGTTGTTATATTGTTAGTGATACATGTATTGAACCCTTACTAATATTATTGTATGTGGAGATTGGAAAAACGTTGTACTTGGGACCTCGTTGGAGGCTAATTGTTGAATTGTAATGCCTCGTTTTCTTTTGTGGATATAGTTTGTGAACTGGAAATATTCTTGTCGTTTGGGTTGTGAATTTCTATGTTTTACACAGGAGTTTTGCTCAGTTAAAATGCCGTCGACGTACGGCACCAGTAACGAACCGGGTCCCGGAGGAGAAATCCTCTTAGCGGGATTTGGGGCGTTACATTGTGAATTCCCTTTATTTTTGCACCCTATATGCAATTATCATAAATACAAATTTTCAACTGAAATAATTATGAGACAAGACATGTAGTTCCACATACTTATCGAGACAAAATCATAGTTTCCCGATAAAAATGTGGCAATTAGTTTCTTGTCACATTTATCCATAAAACTTTAAAGTAACACTTATCAGAATTCTATGGTAGGACAACCCTGCACAAATGTTAGAAAATGTCTACCTTCCTACATAAAAGAAGTTAGTAACAAGGACAATATATACATAACAAAATAAACTGCTACAGTAAAAAATTGTTCGTTTCTGCCCAAACTGTGCGAAATCTTGGAAAACTTAAAACATGAAAAATGTCCAGAATGATGATTTCTACAAACACTTAATAAAGGTTGCAAAAATTGACCGTTTAATACCCCAAACCAGTGATTCAATGCAGACACTTTTCATAAACGACATTCAACCATTACTTCTAAATGATAAGGAATTAAAGAAAACTCAAAACATGAAAAATGAGCATAAACAAATTTCCTTCCAAGTTCATGTGCTAAAATTTTCATTTAAAGATCCAATAATTTGTACAAATTAAAAAAAGAAAAAGTCCTACTCTCCTAATTCACTAGACTTTTTGGTTCGCGTGTGCACCTTAATTACATACCACCTCGCCATACTCTCCCATGGCATACATAGATCATCCTGCCATGTGTCTCCCCGTATAGATAGCGACCAGTTCGAACCGGAACTCGCACGGGCATATCATCTAAAGTTCCGACCTTTTTCAGAGGGCTAACTATACGTTCGCGCGCTAAACACTCGCCCTTCTGCGAGAATATTGCAACTATCCACTCATCTAACCAACAATAGAATGAGTGTACAAACATCTCAAGTCCACATGAACATGTAAAAATCCATAAGAAATTTCCATTGGATACACCAACATTTTATTAAGTCAAAACAAAAACCATTAGGGACTTTCTCACCCAATTCTTTTATAACAAGTCCCAAATCCATAATATAAGGGAGCAGTGGCTTAATTAAGGAATTTTCCTAGGATTCTAATCAAATTTTAAGAATCCTATTCAAATTACCCCAAAATCATAAGTTAAATTGCACACAAACAAAGCAAGAACACAAACAGGGCTTATAATCAACACAACCACCAACTTCACATAAATTCTGGGAATTATTCAACATTCCAAAAATTTTATAAAAATTATACAATATATCCTAATGTGTTTGGAGTCATATCCAATTGGATACAACTAAAAATCATTTATATTTTAGGAGTTATAAATGTTTTGGTAACAGATATACAATTTGTCTAGCATCAGATTCTGCAGTGCACTGTTTTTGTAAATTTAATATCTCTCACCATAAAAATCCTATTCAGTCAATTCCAAAGCCTAGTTTCCCTTAACACATGAAATTAACTTCTCTAATTTTTCCAGAGTTTTACACGAAAGATGAGTATCTTAAACGAATTTGTATATACACATGTAAGACAATAATTTGATTAACACTAGGTATCTTAATACACTTGTTTTGTAAAATTTATATCTCCCAAATTAAAAACCCTACTAATTCAATTCCAAAGCCAAAATTCTTCTAACTCATAATATTAATCTATCTATTTTTCTTAGATTTTTAGTAAAAGCATATGACTAAAATTTCTTTATCAATAAACTTACAAACAATTGAGCAAAAACACAATAACCCTCATTCACAAAAATTAGGTCAAAAAAAAATCAAAACATGTATGAATAGAAACCACTAGAAGAGTGTGAGAATCACTCACCTTAAATTATTGATAAATGGAGAAAGATATCTTGAAACTAAGGAATAAGAATAATCGTTCGCAATCGTATCTCCTTCTACACCCTAGACCAAGTCGTCTCTTCCCCTTTTTCTACGTACGTTGTTTTCTTTTTCTTCTCCTTCTCCCAATATAACTAAATATGTTATTATTAAATAGGCAATGGGTTTAAGGCTTTAACTTAAATCTTATAAGATTAGGGCTTATACATACTAATTATATAATAAACTTGGCCCACTTCCTAATACATGTTGGATTTGGAAAACCAATTAAACTAAAATATAAGACTCACTAATCTATTATAGTAAGCTACAAAAATAATATTATATAGAACTCATCCAACTCATGAATGTAGAAAATAAATAAATAAATCGTAATTATAATTATGTAGACATCTAATTTGGCATTACCATCATACCCATATAATATGTATATATATAAGTAAAAACTAGAAATTTATGGGTCTTACACTATCTGCTCAACCTATCCTGTCCCTAAACTTCCAATAAAATACCCTAAGTCAAATATTGCATTACTAGGGAATCGTTGATATAAAGCAACATGAATTCGCTCTTAAGTGTAACTCAAGGCTATACTATGCTATCTGATACCTATACCGTAAGTTGTGACGATTGGCCAAGTATCCATTATTTTATCTTTAATTATAATACGTTATGAATTCCATACTTGGCCATCTATAAGGCTTTATCACTAGCTCATCCTCACCACCAAGCCACGTTCTCATGCTCGTATACCATGTTTCTAAAGGCCATTGGGGAATAATACTTTCCATTTTATGTGTTAGTACATTATGAGTGGCTAACACCTTCCGAAGTATATTATGTTCTTTACGATAATGTCTCGATCCGTATCGTATCTCTTATATAATACCCCGGTTTCACCCCGTGGTTTGACCAAGCCCAGAACAACGAATCCAGCAAGTCCTGAAAGATCCAAGGTTCTTGTCCATGTCTCCTCCAGGTGGGGTGGCGGCTCAAGGATTTAGTTCTCCAGATAAGTCATTCGGAGATAATCCACGTGATGGTCACTTTTCCAGGGACAACACTTTGAATAGTTAACAAGGAGAACACCCATATAAGCTTCCACAACACCCTAGAGGAACTACACCAGGAGATACCCTAGCAGGGTGATGTTCGCTAGTAGCCCAACTACTTCCCAGGGACTCACCATTTAGGTAAGTAATGGCACATGGGAACTGCTCCGCTAGCCGGGCAAACTCTATAGCCCAGAACATATAGTTCAACGAGAAGGCAAGATACACAGAGTGAGTTCTCCTTTGTGGGCTTCCAACCACGGGTGGAGTCACCTTCGGTTTTTTTCGTGCACGGTTTAGGGAATTTCACCCAGGGGCGACAAATAGGCGGCCCGTCTTCGAGTCACCGGGAGCTACCCGATGCTCGATCAATCATATCCAGCTCATATGTGTGATCGCAGTAACACACATTCATTCATTCTCACATGAATATCATTATCATCATCAATCATACATCACACATATGGCTAATCAACATGTATATACAATACAACACAGCCCACTATACATTTATCATCGCAAGCGTCGTCATCACACTTATATTCCACAGGCCTATCAATCCATGATTATTCTCATACTAAGATAAACTAGCTCATTAATGGTGAAGAAGTTGTTAATTCACTGCAAATCCTCCAAAGAAATTTTTTGGAGCATACTACATATCCTCCAAAACGATCAATCACCCTCTCTCAAACGCCTACACGAAAAGTCTTTGCAATTCTAGTGGGTGACGCTCGAATTTTTAATGTACAAATTTAAGCAATGATCTATCATTTACCACTAGAACGCATTCACTATTGTTGGAATCAGAGCATCCTTCGTTTTTTAGGTTCATATTAACCATCACTAATTGACAAATTTCTTTTAAATCTTTACGATAGTTGACTTAATCATTGTAACCTCGAGTTTCTTTAATATTTACTCCTTGCATGTATGCTTAACCATGATCAACACCAACCTTAGATAAAGTTAATCTCTTTAATGATTGGGATCAATGCTGGTTTTTTTTTTTCCTACCCTTACTTCATCATGAAGAAATGTTGAACCATGCATGTTATTCTTCTACCAAGTTTGGCAATGATAGATGTTGGAAGTTGGAACCATACCTATTTTGGAAAAAAAAAATATGTCTACCAAAAAATACAATCAAGTAGCCTTGTAACCTTTTAATAACTTTGATCCCTTTATGTGTATATAAGAAGGGTATCTTTCACATGAACCCCTACTCCTAAGGAATCACAAAAGCTGTTTGCTATAAACAAGGCATATGGAGCTTAAAGCACTTTTCAGAATAATATTGTACTGTTTGTGCATGATGTAGATATATTTTATTGGTCTTTGCAGCTTTTGCTAACCGGAAAATCTAAGGAAAAGAATTTTTTATTTTTTTATTTTTTTGTCAAGCCACGTAGTGTTCGGGCCATCTTTCGCGCACCTCAATTAATCTCTACTCACGATAGAGCACGCCGCTGGCTACCAAAAGTTTTTACAGCTAATAGGATTTAACTTAAGGAGATCCCAATCAAACCAACCGCTAATCCTAGTATCGCGACCACTGGATCACACTTGGTGGTTGGAAAATAATATTTCCGATATAAGCATGTTATGTAAATTTGGAATGACTTATTGTAATAGGAATGATTGTTGTTTTGTCCATGCCATATATATTCTAAATTAAAGTTAAGTCGGGTTTTATGGAGCCGTGTGTTAATTTTAGTTTGCGGGGAAAATGAATAACAAGTGGCTTATTATTTGCAAAACACGGAAGATAAACTACAACAATAACCCGTCTTTTAAAAAAAATTAAAAAGAAGTGTTATTTCAACATTACCTTAATATTGAGATTCAAAAAGTGACAAATGACTTTAAATTAGTGCATTGGTAGGTATACGAGAGTTCCACACTTTTATCGCTCCACCCATAGATTAATGCATTAACACATTTTCTAAATCACTTTAAGCATTAGTCAATTCCGAGTCCCTTTAAAATTATTACGGGAGAATTCTTTTTTTTTTTTCTGTTTTGGTAAAACAAAATAACAACATTTATAATTCTATCTGCGAATATATGTAAATTAATTTAATACTTCCAATTAGTTAGGTTTGCACCAATTGATTACTTGTATATAAAATTTGTGTGTTTGCTTTTGTGGGTATTAACGAATGAGATTGGATTTAAAATATAATTAAGTTCGTGATGTTTACAGAAGGTTAACGTCATTCTAATCTTTATATAATTAAAATTGAACAAGTTTTATACCTTAACCACAAACGAGCCTAGGGAACTTGAAGATCAAAACCACCAACAGTTGATTATGTCGTGAGTGATGTATTCATGTTTAAAATTATGATTTTACTTTTACCTTTCAGGCATTTTAAATTAAGATTCAGTGTTCATTTCAACACACATATTATTAGTATATATATCAAATTTTAGTATCATTATATAATATTCATTTTTCTTCTCATATATTTGACATAATATACTGACATGCAGTATGTCTACCAAGTATTAATTAAAATGTACGTGAGTTCTATATGGAATTCATCTTTATAAAAATACTTCCCAACTAATGTGTGATTACAAGATCGAAATGTCAATCTATTGGTCAAATATGATACATATGTCAGTGTAGAGAGACTCCGTAATGTTTATATTAGTATATATATATTCTATCTCAAGTTGTTGCTCTCACTTAGGTTTAATATTTTTTTAAGGAACACCAATTTTAATCCAATAAAAATTAAAAATACAACTTATTTTTTATTATAAAATTTAATATATTTAACTATGTCAGAATTACAATAAAATAAAACTCTTAATTAGATATCCTGAAAAAGAAAGTTCATACTTTGTAGGTAAATCATTGTAAAACTAGCTTTAAGAGTAAGATAAATTGAGTCACTTTTCAGATCATTACTAAACAATTCTCAAAATCAATCCACATGATTAACAAGCTAGCTTACTTAAATTGAGTGAGATTTCTTAAAAAAGATTAAAATCTAAAATATTTTACATAAAGTTGATTCACAGATACTCTCAAAAAATTTATTTATTTACCCTCTCAAAATGATTGGTCCGCATTTAAGGACCAAAATTTTGGTCCTCTTAAGATCCTTCCCCTATGTTTATATATATATATATATATATATTCAATTGATTTTAAATTAAGCTCAATTATTTTCATCAATGAACAGAACTCAGTGGATTTGAGTGGGCGATCTAATACAATCACAGTCATTAGGTGTATGTTTGGTTGGGTTTTTTAAAAAAATATTTTGGTTGTTTCTAAAAAGTTAAATAATGTTTTGTTTACCCATTTAAAAAACTTCATTTAAATAAAAAGATGTTATAAAAGTATTGATCTGTGGATGTCCGTAAGTAATATTGTGAGATACAATTTGTCCCACATTGATTTTGTAGAGAAGTAAGGATGTTAGCTCTTAATATAAATAGAGCTAACCCCTACCCATATTGATCATCAGTTAAATAAGAAGATCTCTCTTATTCTCTTCATTCTCTCTCTTTATTATTTCAACATGTTATCAGCAAGACTACTCTACAGTCAATTGGTGGCAATTGCGAAAGCAGGCCACCATAGTTAAAAAAAATTCCTTCTTCTTGAAGGAATTTTTTTCCTTCTTTTTGAAGGTCGGCAATTGTGAAAGCAGGCCATTATAGTTAAAAAAAATTTCCTTCTTGGAGGCTGTTGGAAAGAAGGCGCGGGATTTTCTTTTCATAAAGGTCAAATTTACGCCTGTCTTTTCTTTTATAATACTTTGATGATTTATATTACTTTTAAATATTTTATTTGGTCTTTTATTATAGATTTAAATATTTTATTTCATAAATAATTTTAACTTGAAATTCCATAATCATTATTCTAAACCTGAAGATTCAGAATTTATATTAGGGACCTGAAGTTCTCTAACACTTATTTGGAACCTGAAGTTCTATAATCATTATTCAGGACTTGAAGATCCATGAATTATATTAGGGACCTGAAGTCCCCTAATTTTTATTTGGAACCTGAAGTTCCATAATCATTATTCTAGACCTGAAGATCCATAAATTATATTAGGAACCTGAAGTTCCCTAATTTTTATTTGGATCCTGAAATTCCATAATCATTATTCTGGACCTAAAGATCCATAGATTGTATTAGGTACCTGAAGTTCCCTAATCTTTATTTGGAACTTGAAGTTTTAATAAAAACATGCTTCAATAATTAAACCTACAATTTTGATATTAACTTCGAGGCATAAAATCCTAAAATTTTTTATTTACTCTAACTTAATAAGTTTTGTCTAAATTGCATGTACATATGTGAGCACTATTGTATATTCTACCCTTCTTCTTTTAACCTTAATTATTAAACGACTACAAATACAAGGGATCAAAATAAGGCCATATTTTACAAGCCTAAAGTCTTGATAGAACTTGAAGTTCTATAAAAAAAATTATAAGCCCGAAGTCTCATATTTGTTTTTAAAGCAAGAACTAGAAGTTCTAAAATTTATAATGAGCCAAAAGTCTCATAATTCAAGAACCTGAAGTTCTTATCCATGAAATTATAATTAGCCAAAATATTTGACTTTATTGATCCTTTATTAGTAATTAATTTATAATAATTCTCCTTTGCAATCATAATGTCGAATATCACTAAAGTTGAATTTAAGACCCTTGAGCTTAATGGCAACAACTACTTAAACTGGCAATTTGATGCTAAACTTCATTTAACTGCCAAAAATCTTGGTGATGCTATCGTGGAAGGAAATAAATTGTCCTCACAAGACAAAGCCTCAGCTCTTATCTTCCTACGTCATCATATTCATGATGATTTAAAAAATGAGTACATGACTGAGGAAGACTCGTTAGATCTCTGGCAATCCTTGAAGGATAGATATGACCACCAAAAGTTGGTCATATTACCTAGCACTCGTAATGAATGGATAAATATACGATTTCCAGATTTTAAAACAATGGCCGAATATAACTCTTCACTTTTCAACATTATTGCTTGCCTGAGATTATGCGGTGAAAAAGTTACTGAAGAGCAAAATGATTAAGAAGACTCTTTCCACTTTTCATGCCCAAAATGTGCTCCTGCAGCAACAATACCGAGAACATCGTTTCTCAACATACGCTAAACTGGTAAGTTCTCTCCTAGTTGCAGAACAAAACAACAAAGTTCTAATTAAAAATCATAATTCTAGACCAACTAGTTCTGAGGCAATTCTTGAAGCAAATGCCAATTTTGGTCAAAATAGAGGTCGTGAAAACGGGCGTAATAATCCCTCTCGGAAGAGGTGGATACAAGAACTCCTCCGAAAAATGTGGACGCAATAACTACCCCAGCAGATGTGGTTACAAAGGCCCACGCAACAATACAAAATTCAAAAACCACCATAAGTGGTCCGGTAAAAAGAATGAGAACTAGAATAAGAATCAGGATCAAGATCAGAACCAGAATCCACCAAATAATAATTGCAATAAATGTGGAAAAGGTGGGCATTGGTCACGTGCTTGTCGTGCACCAAAACATGTTGTGGATCAATTCAAGTCCTCTATTAATGCTATGGAGACAAACTGGTTGGACGGGGAAGAGAACGATGCAAGCATGTCAGCCACTGGTATCATTCAGTTGAAATGCAATGATGTTTTTTAATATGCTGATGGCAATCCTGTTACTAAGGAAAAGTTTGACGAGATGTTGGGAGCAGCACCTAGCTAGGTCCAAAAGACCTAAATTATTACTACTTATTTTATGCATTTAGGTAGTCTTAGATATTTGATTATTTAATTATGTTTTAGGAATTGCTATTTTGTTTTGATATTTATCACTTTTGGTTAGAAACTATAGTTTGTTTTTATATTCATTGATACGATAAATTAATTGTTTTCATAATATGTTTGGGTTATTAAATAATTTATAATATTTCTTTTAAAGGTATGGATTATGGAATGCATGATACCGAGAATAATTTTTGTCTAGTAGACAGTGGCACAATACATATTATATTGAAAAATCATAAGTTTTTCTCTGAATTAGTGTTTAATACACGCAAAGTATCCACCATAGCTGGACCTGCGCAAATAATTAAAGGCTCCGGAATAGCCCATGTGATGTTACCAAATGGTACCCATATATTTATCAGAGATGCATTATTTTCAAGTAGTTTCAGAAGAAACTTGCTTAGTTTTAAAGATATTTGAATGAATGGGTATCATATTGAAATGATAAGTGAAGGTAACAAAGAATTCTTATGCATCACCACTAGTGTCACGAGTCAGAAGCTCCCACTAGAAAAATTAAGTTCTTTCTCCTCGGGTCTCTATTGCACAACATTATCTAATGTTAAGTCATACTTAGTTATGAGCCAGAAGCTCAAGTCTAAAATATCGAAACTTAGTGATCCCAAGGCCTTAAGATTGTAGCATGATAGATTAAGACATCCAGGACAACCATGTTGAGAAAGATAATAGATAACTCTTATGGGCACTCATTGGCAAACCATCAGCTGACCATACCAAGTGGGTATTTCTGTACCCCTTGCTCACAAGGTAAACTCATCACAAAATCTTCTTTCCTTAAAATTTCTTCTAAAGCACCATCTTTTCTCCAAAGAATACATGGCAATATAGATCCCCCAAGTGGACATTTTAGGTATTTTATGATTTTAATTGATGCTTCCACCCGTTGATCAAATGTAAGCTTACTTTCTACTAGAAACATTGCTTTTTCACGCTTATTGGCACATATCATTAAACTTAGGTCGCAATTCCCTGATCGACCTATTAAGTCTATAAGACTTGATAATGCAGCTGAGTTTACTTCTCAAGTTTTTGATGATTGTTGTTTATCCATAAGAATAAATGTTGTGTAACACCTCAGTCCCACACCAATGTGATGTTGTCCGCTTTGGGCTACATGGTCCCACTCACCCTCACAGTTTTGTTCTTGGTAGGGCTACATGGTCCCACTCACCCCCCAAAAGGCCTCACACTAGTTAAGTACCGAGGTGCACATATATGGGTCTCAAGGACTCCCCCACTTTTCGATGTGGGATTTACATCCTCCCCCCTTAAGGAGACCGACGCCCTTGTCGGCATACCGTACTTTGTGGGGTCCTCTCTGATACCATTTGTAACGCTCCAGTCCCACGCTAGTGTGATATTGTCCGCTTTGGGCTACATGGTCCCACCCACCCTCACAGTTTTGTTCTTGGTAGGGCTACATGGTCCCATTCACCCCCCCCCCCAAAAAAGCCTTACATTAGTTAGGTACCAAGGTGCACATATATGGGTCTCAAGGACTCCCTTACTTTCTGATGTGGGATTTACACGTTGAACACACCGTCCCACATGTCCACACCCAAAATTGTTTAGCCGAATCCTTAATTAAGCGTTTTCAACTTATTGCAAGGCCTTTACTCATGCAATCTAGGTTACTTGTTAGCGCCTGGGGACATGTTATATTGCATGCATTAAAACTAATCAGAATTAGACCTACAGCCTATCACACATTTTCTCCTACACAATTAGTAACCGGTTTTAACCAAATATATCACATTTACATAAATTTGGTTATGCAATTTATGTTCCTATTTCGCCTCTTCAGTGCACTAAGATGGGCCCTCGATGACGACTAGGGATCTATGTAGGTTTTGATTCACCTTCCATTATTTGGTATTTAGAACTAATGACAGGAGATGTGTTTACTGCACGTTTCGCATATTGTCAATTTGATGAGATAGTATTCCCGCCGTTTAGGGGAGATAAGAAAGTTCCTACAAAACTACCCATTCCAAAAGAACGGCGAGAAATATCGTGTAATAATCTTACTTTGTCTTATCTGAACCCATGAACATCAGAATGTGAGAAAGAAGTACGGAGAATAGTACATTTGCAAGAAATTGCAAGCAAATTACTTGATGAATTTAATGATGCAGCAAATGTAATAAAATCACATGTGCCAGCTATGAATGCACCTGCCATAATCAATGTCCTTAAATGACGAAATAAAAATATGGAAGCTAATGAATTTGCACCACGCCAGAAGCGTGGCAGACCTATAGGTTCCAAAAATTTAGATCCCCGAAAGAGGAAGATTGAGCAATCATGCCCTAAGAACACTACTGAAGAGGTCCCCCATTTCACTCAAGAATAGGTCATGGGAAAATTCACTCTCTCTAAGGCCCCAGAAGAGTTCATTGTTTTAGAAAAAGTCTCTGAAGAGACTATAAAAGCCCCTGAAGAGGTATTGGTACAAAATAATGAAGAGATCTTTATACTTTACACTTATTTGAGAGAGATGTGATAGAAACAAAAAGGTCATCAATGACGTATTTGCATTTGTAGTAACTACTGAAGTATCAAAGGGTAATGATGAAAATGATACAGAACCACGTACGTTAAATAATGTTGACAAAGAAAAGATTGGACAAAATGGGAAATTTCCATCAAGGCCGAATTTAAGTCTCTAAATAAACGTGGTGTATTTGGACCTATAGTACAAACCCCAAAAGGTGTTAATCCTATAGGTTACAAATGGGTGTTTGTAAAGAAAAGGAATGAGAATAATGAAATCATGCGATACAAGGCACGACTTATGGCCAAGGATTCCTACAGAAACCTAGGGTTGATTATGATCAAACATATTTCCCTATTATGGATGCAATAAATTTCAGATATCTGATAAGTTTAACAGTTATTGAAAGCTTAGATATGAGACTCATGGATGTTGTAACTGCTTCTTTATACGGAGACTTAGACACAAACATATATATGAAAATCCCAGAAGGATTTACTTTGCCTGAAACAAATCCAAAGAGTACGTACTCGATACAACTAAGACATTCACTATACGGACTTAAGCAATCCGAAAGAATGTGGTATAATCGTCTTAGTCAGTATTTATCTAAGGAATGATATGAAAACAATCTCATTTGCCCATGTATCTTTATAAAAAATTCTTAAAAAAATTATATAGTAACAATTTATGTAGATGATATTAATCTAATCGAGATTCAAGAAGAGCTCGAAAAAACTGTTAACTATTTGAAGAAGGAATTTAAAATGAAGGACCTTGGGAAAAAAAAATTTTTCTCCGCCTGCAGATCGAGATAAGCACTAATAGGATATTAGTCCATCAATCAAACTATACTGAAAATGTATTGAAATGTTTTGGTATGGACAAAGCACATCCACTAAGCGTTCCCATAGTTGTCCGGTCTTTAGATGTAAAGAAAGATCCATACTGTCCTAAAGAAGATGATAAAGAAGTATTAGGTCATGAAGTACCATATTTAAGTGCAATTGGTGCCCTATTATATTTCGCACAATGTACTAGGCCGGATATATCATTCTTTGTTGATTTACTTACTACATATAGCTCAGCATCAACTAAACAACATTAGACTAGTATTAAACATATCCTCAGATATTTACGAGGAACCACTAATTTAGGATTATTTTATTCACATAATTCTAATGGTTCTGAGTTAATAGGATATGCAGACTCAAGATATCTTTCTGATCCTCATAAGGCACGATCTCAAACAAGTTATGTATTTCTTAATGGTAATACTGCTATCTCTTGGCGATCTACTAAACAAACTTTAGTAGCCACTTCTTTTAATCATTATAAAATTTTAGCTCTTCATGAAACTAGTCGAGAATGTGTGTGGTTGAGGTCTCTAATCGATTCGTAATTCTTGTCAGTTGTCTTCTATTACAGATGTTTCAAGTATTATCTGTGAAGACAATGCAGCACGTATAGTACAAATTCAAGAAGATTTCATCAAAGGTGACAGGACTAAACATATTTCACCTAAGTTCTTCTTCATTCACGAGCTTCAGAAGAATAAAGAGATTGAATTCAAGCAAAGCCGTTTCACTGACAACTTAGTTGATCTGTTCACAAAGTCATTACCGAAGCTGATATTCCAGAAGTTAGTTTATGATATTGGCATGTGTTGACTTTATAATCAAACTATATAAATGTTGTCATTATGGGTAGTAAATAATCAAGGGGAGCATCCTAAAGTATGTTACATAATATTTGCACGCTGCACTCTTTTTCCTTTAACTAGGTTTTGTTTCATTGGGTTTTCTTAGTAAAAGTTTTAACAAGGCAACATATTGTGCGTTTGATGCTAGTTTAATGATCCAGAAGAATGTTGTACTCTTTTTCTTTCACTTTAAATTTTTCCCACTGGATTTTTCCTTATGAAAGTTTTAATGAGGCAACTGTTATTGAATTATGGCATAATGAATATCCAAGGGGAGAGTGTTATAAAAGTATTGATACGTGGATATCTATAAGTAATATTGTGAGATACAATTTGTCCCACATTAATTTTATGGAGAAGTAATGAGATTAGCTCTTAATATAAATAGAACTAACCCCTACCCATATTGATTATCAGTTGAATAAAAAGATCGCTCTTATTCTCTTCATTCTCTCTCTTTATTATTTCAACAAACGAATCTTTCTTATTTATTTTTTCTTTTGCATTTTAAATTTTTTTTAAGAACTAATGTACTGTATATAAAGATTATATTTTTTGTAAAATTTTATAAATAGTGTACTGTATACAAATTGAATTGTAGACCAAAAATAATTTATTGAATTAAAAAATAATTTTTAACAAAATATACTTTAAAACAAATTTTAAATTAAACATTTAAGAACTCTAATAAAACAAATCTTATTACTATTTTTTATTATTATTTTATGAAAACGACTGCAAGCCGCATGAAAGCCATATTATTTTCATCGGCTAGACAAGTGTACCGCTTAACTATCGGCGCGCCAAGTTTAAGCACTAGAACCAACGTGATTCCACATAAGCTACTCACTTAGCATTGGCTCCTGACATGCTTACCAAATAGGGTCTCGACACGTGTAAAGTAAATCCCCATCTGTTTTTGTTCCTTTATAACTAAGCTTAACACCAAATATTTCACAATCATTCACAACTTTTGAGAAGGGAAAAATATTGGAGTCGCATTATTGTTGAAATAATGATTTATTTTTCTAAAATAATATATAATTTTTTAAATATATATTATAATTTTTTAAAATTATTATATTATGGTAAAGAAAATATTTCTTAATATGACTACCTAAATTTTATTACCAATTTTGTTTTTTGGTAAAATAATTACCAATTTGATATTGTACCAAAAACCAAACCCTTGATCTACTGATATAAGATTGTTATCGGGACAATCTTGAAATTGATTTAATATTTTAAAAATCGATACTTAATTTTGTTAAAATAACGCTCGACTAGCGGCAGTCACGCAATACAAGTGGGGATTAATGGAGATGCAAGAAAGAGAATCCAAACATCATTTGAGGCAACTCTCGAACCAAAAAGATATTGTACATACTAAATATTTTTAAAAATTATTAATTTATAATTTTTATAATTCACGCACTGTTGTATTCAGTGTAAATACTTCAACAAGTACAACATTAATTTTTTTCAGAATGCAATTACGTGATTTTATATGATTATGGTTGATTTTCAACCAAGTTAGAATGTTAATTCCCCAGACGATGTAGTCAAAGATCTCATGGGGGATATGATTAAAACTGCCTCCCCTAGAGGAAGTTAATTTCTGTTTTGTTTTCTGTGTGCACGTTGAACTCTCTTTGTTTTCTTCTTACTTTGTTCAACCAAAAAAAAAAAAAAATAAGAAATTTATAGAAATACAAAGTGATATTTGGTTAATATTTTGATTTAAGTTTTTAAGATGAGTTTTTAAAATCTGGTATTTGGTAGAATTTGGAAGTATGTTGAAAAGTAAATTTGGTTTTTATTTGAGATTTTTTCAACCAACAAAAAAATCTCATAAAAAAATTTCAAAAAATAGTCAATGGATCTTATTTTATAGATCTCGACAACTATGTTTCAAATATATATTTTTTGTCTAATTTTGATTTTTGGATTTTAAGTTATGGTGTTTTAAAAGTTTTTTTAAAGAGAGAAAATAAAGTAAAATAAATTTTGAAAAGTGTAAAAGTAAAGTTGATTTTAAGTTAAATTTTTAAAATTTTGAGAAATAAACACCTACCAAACAAGGCCTCTAAAAAAACAAAAAACAAAGCTAAGATATTATTATATACAATTACGTACTCATTCTTAAAACTTTCTTCATAAAATGAGTAATTTAATCTCAATTTAAATATTTATCCATGAACTTACAAACAATTTTCTCTATTTAGATTTCCATCATTTTGGACATCACAATTTAATAATCTTGCTCTTTTCCTATTGGAACATACATAATCGATATATCAAATAGCAAAATAAAAATAAATTATACTATCGACTATATATAAATTAAGTTTAGATATAAAAAAAATATAAAAATCTAAATAAATATGGTACGACTATTAGTTTTCTAATTAAAAAGTGTCATCAATGTATGAATATTCGCTAAAAAAATTACACACAGTGTCACTATGATAAATTTGGAAATTTAATGTACCCAATTAGACTGGTAATAGTGCTTAATATAATATAAAATGATATGCTTAATTTTAGGGGGCTGATAAATGCACCCCTATTTTTGTCACAGACACCCTCTAAAACTTTTATTAATATTAAACTAAAGTTTATTCCTACCACCCTTTTATTTAATTTTTATAATATAAATATTTACTATTAACTATTAACTAATAATGTAATTAACTTAAGCAAATAAAAAAAACACCCACCACCCATTACAACTCCCACTCCCGAGTAACCACGTGTTCTGTCGTAGGTTCCATCTCCACCCACCAAAAATCTCATTTTGAACAAGAAATCAAATACTAACAATATTAGTTTGAGTGATAAAGCATAAAAAATCATGGTTAATGAGTTTAATAATATAGAAATGGAAGTCTTGAAGAAGTTCAAAGATGGTGCTGAAGTAGAAGAGAAAGATAAATATGGTGTTATATTTGGTGACCTAAATGATAAAGATAGATCAAAAGAGGTATATTTGTTTCAGTGTTACCTTATATTTGTGCATTTTAATTTTTCATTTGATGAATATTGTAAAATCATAATAAAAAAGTTTGTCCAAAAAAAACAGAAGTAAACACAGAGCTAGGGGTTTTAAACCCATCAGTTGCTCTCCCCACATTGGCTGAGTATGTGCTGCTGCTGAAAAAATCTTAAATTGATGTAATAGAGCTCTGTATTAGTATTTTCAGGATAATTTCTTACTTATATAATTAAAATATTGCAGGACCCAAATTGCTTTGATTTTTCTATTTGGAACAATATTTCTCTTCTTGAAGAAATTGATTTCACCGCAATTCAATTAGAAACAACTAGTAAAGTTCTTTATCCCAATGTTGATGAACAAGCTATGAAAATAGAGCCTCATTCTCAAATCCAAATGAAATGTGCTGACCTTAATTTGGATGGCGACGAAGGAAAGAATCTAATTGATGGAGAGCCTAATAATCTGAGTTGTGGTGACCAATCATTTAATGTTAGTGTGTCTAATAGTTTTAATATTTTAGATTCTATGGAGAACGATTATAACCCAACAAAATCTATTGACGTGGCACATGTGTTTATAACAGAAAAAGTAAGTATAATGAGTACTTAACTTACAATTCTACAGTACTTATTTTCCTATAAAATTTAAAATCACTAATTTATTCAATTTTGGTTTTGATAGATATTTGAATCTCGGCATACTCTAGTAGATTGGTGTCAAAGTAAAGGAAAGGTGATCAACACTATAATCGTGACCCAAAAGTCGGACCACGGTACTAGTAAAAGGAGGTCAATGCTATTTTTGGGTTGTGAAAGAGGAGGCAAATATCGTAATAATCGCAAAGAGGGAAAAAAATGAACCGAAGAGAGATAGTGCTACAAGAAAATGTAATTGCCCATTTTTAATTCGTGGTTTGAATCTTGGTGGGGATCGATGGAAGGTACATGTGAAATGTGGAGTTCATAATCATGAGTTACCAAAAACTTTATTGGGGCATACATATGCGGGAAGATTGAACAAACATGAAAAGAAAATTCTTAGTGAATTAACAATTGCTGGAGTAAAACCGAAAAAGGTTCTTTGTGGAATCAAAGGTCGTCATGAGGCGAATGCTTCCACGATAAGGACTATTTACAATGCGAAGCCGAAGATGAGATTGCATGCTATGGAGGGAAGGAGTGCCATTCAACAATTGATGAAAATTCTAGTGGATAATCATTATGTTTATTGGCACAGATATAATGAAACTACTGAAGAGGTTTTGGACCTCTTTTGGGCTGAACCTAATTCTATTTTGTTGGCGAAGCAATTTTTCTCCGTGATTATAGTTGATTGTACTTATAAAACAAACAAGTACAAGATGCCCTTATTTGCTGTGGTGGGATTTACATCGACAAACAGAACGTTCTCTATTGCCCACTGTTTTATGTATAAGGAGAAGGAGGAGAATTATGATGCAATGGAAATGAAGACCATATTATTATTTTATTGCTTTTTATTTTAAATTTATTAATTAGGGTAAATAGTTTCTTTATTTATAGTCTTTTTTGAAATTTGAATTTGAATATTTGTTTTGGTAGGTTTTAAATATAATTAGATTATAATAATTCAATTTCCTTATGTGAAGGATTTTTTTTTATTTGAGGTAGGTTTAGGATTTTAGATTTTTTAGTATTATAAATAATGCTTATTTAATATCATTGTAACCAACCAATTATGAATTAATAACAATTATGTGAGAAATCTCTTTGTTCTCGAAAAATTCTATGAATTTTCATTTTGTTCTTGTGAAATCAAGAGCCCAAGGTTGAAGACGGTGTTCTTTCTCCTTCCTGCCCGCTTCCGTTCTACATCAGTTGGTATCAGAGGTAGGTTCCAAATTCAAGATTCGCCCTATTGCTATGTTAACTTATGTTGCGACTAGCAACCCTCTTGTTGACGTTGATCGCAAGGGCCATTCATGTGTTCATCACCGATCACGAGGCGATGCGTTATCCCACTACTCTTACGAGTGTGGTCAACGTGAGTGAACACCCACATTACAAAAAAATCAATGGCGTATTTTTAATGGCCAATTTAACAAACACAAGTTTGTAGATTGGTTATTAAAAATCGAAAGGTATTTCTATGATTTTAAGGTGTCAAAAGTCGAAGGTGCTAAGTATATTTATGGTGCACTTACTCGAAGTGTACAATTATGGTGGGACGAATTTCAACGTGATCGTCGTAGATTTGGTGGTCTTCCCATCAATACGTGCGGATTAATGGTATTTCTTTTGATTGAGGAATACTATTCAAATGATTTTGAAGAAATAATGTTTTCCATTAACAAAAATTTTAATTGGGTTTATGATGATTTTGAGGAAGTCTATATTAAATCAAGTGAAAATTGCGTTAAAGATGTGCCAAAGGAAAATGAAAAAACAAAGTTTGTTGAAGTATTGAAATATTCCGCCTCACCACTTGTACATGTTATTGTCCCACATCAAGATATGAATAATCTTCCAAAACTTGTTGAAAATCTTAAAAGTATGGAAGATTCTTGTATAAGAGGTTTGAAGTTATTTGAAAATAATTATCATGAAAAAGAAATTGAAGAAAGTTTGGAAGACGTCGATTTTATTGGCGTCAACATGTTCATCACTCCTCTTGGTTCCCAAGTAGCACAATATTTCATGGACAACAAGAAGGAAAAAAAATTTGGGGGAAAGATTAAATGTGAAGAAATTTGTGATTCGATTGTCAAACAAACCAAATATCTTATCGGCTGGTACGGACGACAACAATTTTCTTCATTAAACTCGAGGACGAGTTTTTTTGAAGAGTGGGTGAATGATGCAATGGAAATGAAGACCATATTATTATTTTATTGCTTTTTATTTTAAATTTATTAATTAGGGTAAATAGTTTCTTTATTTATAGTCTTTTTTGAAATTTGAATTTGAATATTTGTTTTGGTAGGTTTTAAATATAATTAGATTATAATAATTCAATTTCCTTATGTGAAGGATTTTTTTTTATTTGAGGTAGGTTTAGGATTTTAGATTTTTTAGTATTATAAATAATGCTTATTTAATATCATTGTAACCAACCAATTATGAATTAATAACAATTATGTGAGAAATCTCTTTGTTCTCGAAAAATTCTATGAATTTTCATTTTGTTCTTGTGAAATCAAGAGCCCAAGGTTGAAGACGGTGTTCTTCGTCCTTCCCGCCCACTCCCGTTCCGCTCCCGTTCTACATCAAATTATCATTGGGCTCTTTTAATGTTAGAAAGGTTGTTCGAGCCCCATGAACTTCCAAGCGTCTTTGTAACGGATAAGGAGTCCGCTTGTATTAGTGCCATCGGTAATGTTTTCCCGGATGCCCGTCGCATGTTATGCTCATTCCATATTTCAAAAAATGTAGAACAAAGATGTAAACCTTTATTTTAATAGGGTGTTGTTTGGAATTCATTCATTAAAGGTTAGAGTAGTATTATGATGACATCGTCGAAAGAAGACTTCTTTCTAAGGTGGAAAGAATTCAAGAAAGACTGGAAGGAGTTTCCAAAGGCCATAGAGTATTTGTCGGACAATTGGTTTCAACAAAGAGAATTATTCGTGTTAGCATGGACGAATGAGATAAAACATCGTGGAAATAGGACGACGAATAGAGCCGAAGGGTCGCACGGAAAGTTGAAAAGGCACCTTGAGTCGGGTGAGGGAACTTTCTCAACTGTTTTTGCGGGGATGGCCAATATGTTGTATTTACAAATTAATGAAGTTAAAGCCATTTTCGAGAGAAGTCTTGGTGCGATAAAAGAAAGACACGGCAATTTTTTATTGAAACAACTTAGGAGAAATATTTCACTTTTCTTTAGACTTGATAAAGGATGAGGATGTTAGATCGAATGATATTGGTATAGATCCATTGTCATGCGATCACGTGCTTCGTACGGTTTATGGTTTGCCATGTGCACACGAGTTGGTGTTATATCGTCGTGCAAATCGGCCCATACCATTGAATACAGTTGATGATCATTGATAAAGGTTGACAATCGTACCAAAAAAAAGGAGGGTGGATTTGTTGAAGAAGATCTTTTTAAAACGGCCGAGATTTATTTGTTAAAGAAATTGTATGATCAATCGACGTCGGATGAGAAGAAGGCAACTTTGATAAAATTAAAGCTCCTCGCTATGCCATTTTTAACATCACTCAAAGAGCCAATCCCCGTCATTCCAAAAGGTAGACCACAAGGGAGTAAGAGAAAATTGTCCCGAAAGGAAATGAAACATGAATCATCAACAAAACGGAATCCATCAGGGTTTGAGTATGCGAAGACCAAAGAAGAGGTACGATTAGTCATTACACAATCATCCCAAACTAATAAGGCAAGGAAGTTGTTATAAAGAAGAAGAAAGAAGAAGGGAAGACCGATTTTAGCCAAACTTTTTTCGAACGTTATCTCCAATTCATCCCCAAAATCATGCATCCATTTATCGCAGATATAAAAAATGTTAAAGGTGATGGTCATTGTGATTTTCGAGCCATTAGTGAACACATGGGTGGTATGAGGATGAAAATGGTTGGTTGCTAGTAAGAAAGAACTTGATTGCAGACCTAGAAAGGTACAAGCATATGTATGACAGCATGTGAGGAGATTGGTTTTACAATGATAATCGATATATACTTGAATTTTTGAACCCATATGCAAAGATGACAAGCACTGGATGGTGATGCCCGATATAGATTTCCTTACTGCGTCGGCTTATAATTGTGTTGTCGTGATGTTTTCAGCAATACAAAGTCTTACATTTTTCCCGCACGATGAGGGCCTGTGGGAGGGAAGCGACATTTGTGTCTTAGTAATAACACTTGTACATGAAAATCATTTTGTTAAAGTTCATTTGAAGGATGATTCACCGCTCCCACCTGTTGCGAGCATGTGGAATAGGCTTCGAACAGAAGAGGTGGCCGCTTGGGAAGAAACTCTTGCTAATAGACTCATATTGTATAAAGAAATGGGTAATTATGGGGTAAAAGCAAAAGATTGTCCAATCATAAATAAAGGATTATGATTGGACAATCTTTTGTGAATTTGTGTATCTCACATATAATTTTTTGTCAATCTTAACTCTCATGTAATCCATATGATGATGCAAATCTCGTGTAATTTTTTATAAATCTCTAACTCCTGTGTGTAATTATTGTGATGATGTATCTCCTATGTAATTTTTTGTAAAGATGTAACTATCATGTACCTTTTTGGAAAACTAATGAACAAATGGTCAATGTGTACCAGGCTCGGAAGTTATTAAAGTTCCATATGGTTAATGTGGAGAGAGTATCAAGCTCGGCAGATATTAAAGTTATCAAGTTCCATATGGTCAATGTGGAGTGGGTATCAAGCTCGGACGTTATTAAAGATACATATCGTGTTATTAAAGTTCCATATGGTGTACCAAGATCGGATTTTATTAAAGTTCCATGTGTAATTATTGTGATGATGTATCTCCTATGTACTTTTTTGTAAAGATGTAACTATCATGTAACTTTTTGGGAAACTAATGAACAAATGGTGTACCAAGCTCGGAAGTTATTAAAGTTCCATATGGTCAATGTGGGGAGGGTATCAAGCTCGACAGATATTAAAGTTATCAAGTTATTAAAGTTTCATATGGTCAATGTGGAGTGGGTATCAAGCTCGGATGTTATTAAAGATCCATATGCGATGGTACCAAGCTAGGAAGTTATTAAAGTCCATATCGTGTTCACTAAGCTCAGAATCTTATTTCACTCGGTAATAAAAAGAATTAAATTTTTAATCGTGTTTACTCGGCAATTCACGTCGGCACTTCATAGAGGTCGGATGGCTTTAATTGGAGACTGGGCCAAGGCGCCACGTGGCGCCTCGCGGTTGGCTCGTACTTAGAAAAAGCCGTCGACAGCATTGAAATGATCCATATTAAATGCAATTTCATCATTAGGGGCGATTATAGAGGGGAAGCACGCCGTGTTGGACAAAAACTGTCCAACTTACCCACTTTTCCTTCTCATTTTTCAAAATCACAAACTCTTCCTCTACAATTTTCTTCCCTCTTTTCTCTGTACGACCGACGAACTATAGTTACGATCTGAAATCGCGATTTTCATTCCTCGAAGTTTTTCTCTCACTGTAAGTCTTCCCTATCACTCACTCTAATATCGTCGTTTAAATTTTCTTTCAGAGGGTTAGGGTTTAGATAGACTAGATGAGTCTATGAAGGTATTTAGTTAGGGGGACGAAGAACTTGCTGCCTTTTCTCAGCGATTTATCCCCGATGGGTGTACGGTGAGGCTTCCAGAAGTAAACGAGGAGCCCATTATTGATCCAAAAGATGGGGAGGTTGGCATATATACTGTCCTATTTAAACAGGCGGGATTGAAACACTTCCCTTGGACCCCTTGTTGTGCGATGTGTTGAGACGATGCAACATGGCGCTATGTTAACTGAGTCCTATTAGGGTTAGAGTAGTCTTAGGTTGTGCGACCCTGAATAGATTGTTGGGGGTGAATCTAACGTGGAGGGAGATTTTCTGGTGCTATTCCCTCTATAACAATCTAAGCGATCATTCTCGCTATTACTTCCGAACTCGGGTTAGGGCTCCCGATTTGGTGAAATGTTTGAAGAAGTCTGAAAAGGATATAACGAGGGCTTGGTAGTGGTCGGTGGTGCTTGGAATGATGGGAATATACATAAGATAAAAAGATATATACATCACCGTGTTAGTAGAAATTTTAGGTGTATTTTTGTCATCCATTTCGTGTTTTATTCTGTATTGAATTTTTATACAAATCTCGTGTTTGTTTTGCAGTCAAGCCCGCTCGTCCGAGCAGTAAGGTGATCGATTGGGACTCCATCAATCTCGTGATAAATTTCAACGGTCCAAGGGAGGTTGGTGTTCTTGATCACCCCCGAGCTGCTCACAACTTACTCGGTCACACCCCCTAAGACACTGATTTTTTGTCGGAGAGATGCAATCAGCCAGATTGGGTTGGCAACACCAAAAGGTCGAGCAAACTTGAAGATAGGCAAAAGGTTAAAGTCGGCCCACAATCCCGGCCTATCATTCCTACAGGGATTGTGATCAGGCAAGGCCCTGTTGAAAGAGCATGTGTCACTGTAACTGGGCTGGTTGCTGATTTGGGTGGACCTAGCACGTCAGCTCTTTTTGAAGACAAGGGGAAAAGAAAAGCTGTCGAGCCAAGTAATAGCAGCTCGGACACTTCAACTGACCTTGACCTAGTCCAGCTTTACAAGGACATAGAAGCCACTAGTTACCGAGCTATCAAAGATCTTGCGGAGATGGCTCCAAAGAGAAGGAACTTGAGCCAAGCTTTACAGGATAACGCCAACGCGGGGCAAGTTGCTCATCGTCTCCTCAGAAGAGGCCTCGCTATGGCTACAGAGCTGTGGTGACTACCCCACCATCCTCTCCCTCCGTTGGTTAGAGAATAGAAGCCGCCGACTTTCCAGCTGAAAAAGATCAGCCCCAAAGGGTTGAAAGTCAGGTAGCCTAACAGGTAGAGAAAGAGCCAGACCGTAGTTGGCGTCCTGTGTTTCGCTACCAGGGCAGTGAGTTGCTGAAGTCTGATTCCATATATCGCTCCCCCTCCGTTGCAGCCACCATCATGTATGGTATCACAAAGGCTGATGATGTTTTCGAGCTCAAAGACATCCCAAATGTTCAACTCAGGAATAAAGCTCTGCAGGATATGTTGAAGGTGAATATCCAAGCTTATTTCTTTTTCTGATCTCAATTCATTTTGTTCCTTATCATTTTGTTTTTCTCTGAGTAGGATGCCCAAAAGTTCATTGTGTTAGACGATAGGAGGGCTGTCATGAGCAGGAACCAGAATGAGGCCCTCATGCAGCTGGATGTAGAAAAGAAACGCCTGAATGAACAGCTGAAGGAAAAGAAGAAGGAGCTAGACACCGCCAACGGGCTGACATCTAGTTTGAACTAGCAGTTAGGGAGTGCTCAGGGGGAGGTGTCTTTTCTGAGGTCAGACCATCAGCGTCTAAAAGAGAAAGTTGAGCGCCTGATGAAAGAGAACTCTGACCTCAAGGTGGAGAAGGACTAGGAAATTGCTGATGCCAAGCAGAGGGGCTATGATCTATGCTTCAACGAAAGTGTTGCCGAGGTCAAGGCAATAAAGACGAAGCTGTACCAGGCTGGGTATGACCGGGGGCTTAATGCTGCCCAGGTGCCTCCTATGAGCGATCTGAGAGTTCCTGTTATCATTCCTACTGGCTTTCAGTATGCTGTAGAGGCGCATGCGGTCGAGGCAGCTGAGGTTGGCCAAGAAGCTGAGGGCAGGGAGGTGGTGGAAGTTCAATCCCCTGTTGGTCAGGCTGCTTATAGCAGGGTTGGTGATGAGGAATAGGCTGGAGAGGGTGAATTGGAGGATACTGGTGCTCATGACCCTTCTATCCCACTAGATTAGGCTTTCAACTATTTTTTTCTTTTTATCTTTTTGTAATGGACTTTTTTTTATCAAATGCATTGCTTTTCTTTCATATATGTTGTGTTGATTGCTGTTTCGTTTTATCGGAATGTTGTGTGAATAATTTGTTCGCTTCAGGTGGTTTATAAGCTCGAAGTGATCTATTTAATTAAAAGCTCGGCCTAATGATAAAACATTTCAACGTCATTAATAATTTTAACATGCTTCATAACTTAAACTTTTATCTTTAATTAAGAAAGATGCTTATAAGAAAGAAGAAAGAAGCTTAACATGGTCGATACCATTTATAATTTTAACATTTTAACGTCGAAAGAAGAAAGCATCTTTACAAGCTCGGATAAATTAGTAAGCTCGAGAACAGTATGAAACATTTCTCAAGTATTACAGGCTTCATAATACAGCTCGGGAATAGTATGAAACATTTCTCAAGTATTACATGCTTCATAATAAGCTCGGTACACTGTATAAGTTGAACTTTTAACTTTCATTTAGGAGATTCATAACTGACTTAATGAAATGTTGTAATGAAATACCTTTTGCCGAGTATATTTTCTTTATGTATGTAGTATAAATCCTTTTTGCCGAGTATATATCTCTTTATTTATGTCATACTTTGATCTATTGATCTATTGTAATTATGCCCCCCAGTTGGCCACGTGGCTTTTTTCTAATGGCCACTGGGCAACTAATGCGAGGAGTGTTAGTATATTCCCAAGGTGTTTATGGGAATGAATATAATAATAAATGGTGAATGTTCTCTCGTATTTCAAGGATATTCATTGCACAGGGTTTTCTGACCCCCTGTGTAACTCCTATCCTATATAAATCGGACTTTTCACTGTTTATAGCTCAGAGTTCCATTTCAATGGCGGATCTTAATAATGAATCCGTTTCCGATTCTGCTTCTCCATACGCTGAAAGAGTAGGCGCTACAGAAGTGGCCAACATGTTAAGGGCCTTTCTTCGCCTTAAACGAAAACACCGTCGTTTGAAGAAGAGCTATGACAGTCTTGCCGGTCGATTTTTTCGTTTGAAAGAACGATTTGCTTCTTTCAAGCGCAGGAGGCCTTCTTGAAGAGAGTTTCAACAAAATTAATAAACAACTCGAGAAGGTCATGAGAGTCGTCGAAATTGAACCATTAAGGCTCTTGACACCGAAGGAATTTTTGAAGAAAGCATGTCTTTTTTTTTCTTTTTATCTTTTTGTAATGGACTTTTTTTTATCAAATGCATGCTTTTCTTTCATATATGTTATGTTGATTGTTGTTTCGTTTTGTCGGAATGTTGTGTGAAGAATTTATTTGCTTCAAGTGGATGTTTATAAGCTCGGTGTGATCTATTTAATTAAAGCTCGGCCTATTGATAAAAAATTTCAACGTCATTAATAATTTTAACATGCTTCATAACTTAAACTTTTTATCTTTAATTAAGAAAGATGCTTATAAGAAAGTGGCTAAGCTTCACAACCTTGATACGTTTAATAAGTTTGACATTTACTAAGAAAGAGGCTATATACACAAGCTCGGAAATAAATTGAGTTCGGCATTCATATTTAATGAGCTCGAAAATAAATTGAGGTCGACACTGATTTTTTTATGAGAAAAATTAAACAAATAATAGAACAAATTTCTTAATGCAAATATAATTTTATAAGTTTCACACAATCCAACAAAAACACTTATTACAATTACATATTACACTTAACATCTCACGAGATTTTATTTTTTAAAAAATTGCAAGACATCTTCAATCTTAATCTCGCTAAAAATGTGTACGTCACTAAACAATCATTTATAAATTCATCTCCATTTCTATTAAGGCATGGAAAAATATATATGAAAAATTCTCTCTCTAGAATTCTGTTTTCTTTCTCTTTACATTTTCTTATTCTGCTGCTTCTCTCAAAATTATCTTCTAGATCTCTTCTTCACCTCTAAACTCTCTCTTACTCTAGAATTTCTGTTCCTCTCCCCAATTTCTTTATATTCCTTCATTAGTCTGCTTTATAATTTTAGG
Source organism: Lonicera japonica (assembly GCA_021464415.1). Lineage (NCBI taxonomy): Eukaryota > Viridiplantae > Streptophyta > Magnoliopsida > Dipsacales > Caprifoliaceae > Lonicera > Lonicera japonica. The sequence goes on from CM038469.1 coordinate 17,330,326, forward strand.
TTCAGGATCTGTTCAAGCCAGATCCTGACATAACCACTCTCTCATTTTTTTCCTCTATCAAGGACACTAAATTTGGGGGAAAAATCGAACCCATACAGTTTGGTGTTGTGCTTTGAACCGCCTCACAGAGAGAAAAATGTGAAGTGAGAGAAAGAGGATTGACTACCTTTGAACTTTATCACAGATAGAGGAGTTTTGTAGGTGATGAAGTAATGAAGGACGGGAGAGTGTTAACACTCGTACAGAGATGGGTCGCCAGCAATGGTGTGCGTAGCGCCTAGTGAGAAGGGGCGAAGGAGAGATGGAGAAAGAGATCCACCAGTAGAGATGGAGAATGAGAGAGACTGGCGGTGGAGACGGAGATGATGGGAACAACAGTGGGGATGGAAGTTTGAAACTAGAGCACGGTAATAAGAAAAAGAATGGTGTGTTTGAATCCCCTGTTATTCTTCTTATTATTTTATTTTATTGGTTTAGTTCAATTTTAATTTAACTTTATTAGTTTAATTAATTAAAATTATGGTTGTTAATTGGAGGGTGGTAAAGGAGGGTGTTTGTGATAAATTTTTAAAAACTTGGGGGTGTAAGGTGTATAGGGTGTTTGTGAAAAAAAATGGGAGTGCATTTATCAGCCCCCTAATTTTATGTGGTTTTTTGAATGTATAAATTAATTTGGTACCACTCAAATAAATTAGTGGGGCCACTAATTTAATATATAATTAGTATCATATCTACATGTATAATAAAATTAAATAAATATTAAAAAAATTTAAACTAGTCGATCTACTCAATAAAAAACCACTAGCAAGTGATTTCGCTGTAAATTGGTAAAGCATTAAAATTAGCATTAAATTCTACTGGAAGCTCCACAGCATAAATTTTGACCATCGCCAAAAAGTTATTAAAATTCACGAAATTAACTCGAACACCCTATGGTAATAAAAAATGATTCAACCAAAAAAAATATTTTTTATCCAATAAATAAAACTCTTAATTTAAAATATATTGTGAAATCCACAATCTTATGTTACCTCCATGTCACTCTAAAAAGCCAAGGTCTACCCCACCCACTTGGTGCAACTTGACTCAAAAGCTAAGCCTTAAATTTTGTTTTATGACTAAAATACCCTTCCGTGGGTCCTCTCCCACCCCATACACTCGTCCATAAATACAAATCTCTTCCCACTCCTTTCTTCCCTTTCCTCCTTCTACCTTCCTCCCCTCTCATAAGCGGTTTTCCGGCCATGTTGTCCTTCGACAGCCTCTCTGAATACCATTTTCCGGCATTCGATGGGGGTTTTCCCCCTTGGGATTTCCAAGACCCCCCTTTTGTATTTCAACAACAGGACCCCTTTATATCCCCAAATCACTCCCCCGAACCAGTTTTTTCAAACCCAAACAGCTCAAACTCCGGTTCACCAGAACCGAACCGGTCAAACTCCGGTTCAGATGAACCGGACCGTGTCTCGAAAATAGACGAGCGGAAAAGAAGGCGGATGCTGTCGAACCGGGAGTCTGCCCGCCGGTCCAGAATGAGAAAGCAAAAACACCTGGAGAATCTGAGGAATCAAGTGAACCGGCTTAGGATTGGGAACCGGGACATGATGAACCGGCTGCGTTTGGTTACGCACCAAACCCAGTTCGTACGGACGGATAACGACCGGCTCCTGTCGGAGTCGGCAATTCTTCGGCAGAAACTATGGGATATACGCCAAGTCTTGCTTGTCCGTCAACTACAGCAGCAGATTTCTCCCTCTGCATGGCCATGCAATAATTTCACGTCAATCAATGAACAAAATCTACCACCATTAACTACATAAAATTTGATAATAAAAATAAAAATAAAATGATGGACCAAAGAAGGAAAAATATCTCTTTCTCTCTCTATATATATAAGTTTCTCTCTTTTTCTCTCTTCTCGTGGAGTAATAGGTATTAGTGAAGGAAATATTAGTAGATTTAGGAGGTTTTTGATGATTTTCGGAAAAGGGTAATTTTGGAAAATGGTGGTTTTGGTGAAAATTATTATGTAAAGATTCAATCAGTGTTTGGTTTATTAGATTTCTTAAAAGTATTTTGGTTGTGTTAATTATTATTAATTAATTAGTTGAGTTTTGATATCTCAAAGTCTTCTGATGATTGAAATTTTGTTTGAATTTTATGTGTGTTATTAATTTAATATGTCCCCCAACCAGAGTGCAAGTTGTGAATGACATAGTAATCATTTTTGCCAAAGAGCAATTCGTATTGAAATATAAATATGAAGTCTTTATACCAAGGTAACGTTCAATCAATTAACCAGAAAGTTTGGTCATTATGTTATAAGACAAATTAGGATGCCAAAAGAATATTTGACTATTATCATAAGATTAATAATATATAAAGCAATATGTTAACCGGCCTAAATGATGTATTAGAATTACGTTTATTTTAAAATATTGATTAATATATTTTTTGACATATTATTTAAGTCATTATAAAACAAAAACTTGATATGATGATTATTTATAATATTATTCAGCAATTAATATATAGATCGAATTAAATAAATAAATTCTTTAAAATTTGATGCCTAATTTAATGTAGAAATAGTTAAATTAAATTCCTTTACTATAAACTACCCTATAAGAAAGAGCCAGGAATATACATATATCATCTCACTATTTATTTTCCACTAATGAACCAATTCCATGATATTTCCAAAAATTTGAATTTAAGTGCCACTGGGTCCTTGACAAATGGTAGAGCAAGGTCAAATAGGTAATAATCCAGCAACTTTGAGTGCTTTCCTTTACAACCTAGCTCGGATTTTACCATAATGCCCTTGTCCAAACATTAAAGTGGAAGTATGTGTTATATTTTGTCAACCGCCTTATAACTCGTTTGCTGTGTCTTTCATTGGTGAAATAAATAATTATGAATTTAGTCTATATGAAAATAACTATTTAACGTAATATTTATGTTGTAATAGGAGTAACTTTAAAAAAAAATTACATTATGAAATATTGGTTTGTATAAAAAAATAAATTAAAATAGAATTATGAAAACTTAAACAAATAATTAATTTGTTGGTGGAGAAGGAATTAATCAATAACAGGTTGAGAATATGGTTTTCTTCTGTTCACAAGAAAAGCAAGTCCACATATAGATAACACCTTTTATTGGTGAAATTGATTGGTTTTGGTTTTAAGTACAAAGAGGATGGGAGCTTTAGTGTATAATAATGAGATTATGACTTTAATTATACAAAAACTTGAAATATTTGGACCCACTTTAATATACTTTATTAATCCAATCAACATCCTAAGAAAAAGAGTTTTGCTTACGTCACCCCACTTTAATTAACTTTGAACTAAAAGTATTCTTAATTAAACCACTAAATAATTATAAATTTAATTCTTTAGTGGGCAACTATATATATGCAAACAGACGCATGCTAATGTTACAATGGATATTTGTTGCATATTGATTACGATTAATTAGATCTTAATCCGTTTCTTTTATTTTAATTTTATCATTAGTCAGGGCAAAGCAAACTTTTCTCTCTCTATAGTTTTTTGTTGCCGGTTGCACTTTACTTGACGTGGTAATATTTGCTTTCTAGACCATAAATACGAGATCTGACTTTTATTATGCGTTCTCCAATAATTTCTCAACAAAACTTGTATGGGTTTATTTGATTCGAAATTTAAAAATATATCGAATATTTTACATTTTTGAAATTTTTTTCTTATATTATAGCTAGGATGTCTTGCCATATTTAGTTTGAATGATAATTTATTCTTTTTTAAAATGTTGAACCACCTCTTTATATTTAATTCAAACGAGAATATAAATAAAATACTTGTTAATTACCAAAACAAATTTCATTTTGTAAAATTCGTTGTTAAGAATTATGAAAAGTCGTTGTATGTATTTAATAATAATATAAAAAAACACTAATAATAATAAAGAGAAAAAGTTTAATAACAAAAAAATTCTTTTAAAAAGAATATAAATTGGAAAAAAGAAGGGGTTGTATTGGCAAGTTAAAAGGATATTTAGGTCTTAAGTGAAGTTTGGAATAAAATCTAAAAGAGAATACTTAGAATAATCATTTATTCTCATCCATTTCAAAAGGAAGGACATTGAAGAAATATTTTATTTTTAGAATAATGTATTTTTAACCAAAAGCCTAATCTATTTCTAAAAGTGAAAACATAGAGTAATGTTTTGCATATATTTGTTGCATATTGATTACGCTTAATTAGATATTAATCCATTTATTTTAAGGGTGATTTTTATTTCTATCCACGATTTCTTGCAGTTAATCCGCGTTGCCTACTAAATTAATCTACGAATGTGGATAGACTGACAAAAAATATTATTGATTTAATTTTATAAATATTATTTTATTAATGATTTAATATTAAAAAATCCACTAGATTAATAACTACATCCACTTTAATTAAATAAATAAAAATAGGGACAATTAGTTTTAAGGACGAATATTCCTTTCTCTGTCTATTTAAGAACACAACTTTTATACTGATACTTTAAGGTCCAAAGTTTTGTTTAAAATATAAATTTTTACAGACAAATAATTAAAATTAAATTAATATAGCTACAAAACTAATTTATATTATTGTTATTCCTATAATGTCACTATCATCTAATTGATTATTAAACTAATCTAAACTTTTAAAATCTTGTTAGAAACTAATATCCATAAAATCAAATTCGAAATCTAAATTTAAACAATCAAATAACTTCTAACAACTTAATCAATTACTAAAATATAGAAAATCAAATAATTCAAAATTTAAATTTCAACAATAAAAAAAAATTAAACAACCTAATCAATTTGATTAGTAATTAACAAGAGTGATTTTATTTATATCCGTGAAATTTGTCAGTTTATCCCTCTTTTTGGGTTTTACTGAGATAATCTGTATTGTTCACTAAGTTTAACCACGTTGTTCGATAAACTTACAAAAATCAATATTGACATAATTTTTATAAAATAATGATTCTTTTTAATTCAATTGTAGATTATCCACCAAATTTTTACTTTTATTCACAGTCATATAATATATCAAAAAGTAAACATAAATTGTATAATAAAATAATATTTCTAATATATATAATTTATTGTTAATTATATTCACTTTCTGGACTCGATATTAGACTATAAGATTAGACTATAGTCTACGATTCATATTTGTTTTCAGAATTGAGATTATACAATAATTCACATTAGTCTTGGAATAGTAATTGAACAATAAGTATAGTTTGTAAAATTTGTAATACATCTACAATTTAGTTCCTACTTAGAAGTAAATAAAAATTATAACTTTAATTACAGATTTATCATGGCAAACAAGAAAACAAACATATATTATAATTGAATATTCTTCCTTTGACTTGAAAACATCTTTTTCTTCAATCTCAATTATTCATTAGTATTATGATGTAATAATATAACTTCATTCCGCCCAGTTTTGTAGTGTTGTATATTTTTGATGAATAATAAATCTATAGTACTTGCATCAATATACATTTTAACAAATTAAAAATATATATTTTTAAGGAAGTATATTCCAATTAGGTAACTAATTTTAAAAGTAAGGAAGTATATTCTAATTAGAAAACTAATTTTAAAAGTAAGGAAGTATATTCTAATTAGGAAGCTAATTTTAAAAGAAAATACATTTAAAAGGATTATTAATTGGTGAATATACTTCTTAATTTTTATAAAGAAGTTTTAAAAATTTTATTTTATTGTTAACATAAATCAAGAATGGCTAAACTACAAAAAGTCGCCGATAGAAATAAAATTAACCTTGTTTTAACTTTTACCTGTCTTGGCAAAGTAAACTTTTATTTCTATGGTTGTTAGTTGACAGGTGGCACTTTACATGACATGGTAATATTAATTTACTTTGTAGATAATAAATATGAGATCTGACTTTTATTATGCACTTTTTAATAATTTGTCTATAAAATTCTCAACGTGTTATCTTATTTTAGATATTTTGCATATTTAGTTAGCAATATTATTTTTGCTTCATAGACTCCCATCAAAAAAATATAATAATTATTTATCAATCTTTCGACGTATACATATAAATTTACATATGCAACAAAATATAATTGTGGGTTCCATGCTTTTTCGTAGATATTAATATACTATTGTCAAAGTAATAGTTCGCAATTAGAGAAATTTTGTCTTATTTAAAAATCATAAAAATTAAAGTTGTTTGCTTTGAAAAAAATAATATTTGCTATCTCCCTAATTTTATTTTGACATCATATATATTTGACTATTCACATTTTTTATGAAACTTACTACATGTATAGGGAGAGTTTTATAGACAACGTAAAAATAGTTATTTTACTATATCATATTCATAATGAACCTCTATCATCCATATGTACTTTCATAAACAAATCATTGAATAAATAGACCTTCTCCGATAATTTTTTTTTTTTACAAGAATACCTATAAGTGAGAGTTATGGCCGGATTGAGAAAATATATCTTTCCTTATATATAATAAATTGAAGGAAAGATATTTTGGTTTACTTTCATTTCCTTCAAACCAGAACTATATATTATATAAATTTTGGTAATAAATGAAGAACTATCCCAATGGTGTAATGCCTCTTTTTCTAACTTAGAAGTTATGGATTCAACTCTTAACAAACTATTTTTTTTATTAAAAAATACAAATGCAGGACAAAAATAAAAAATACTAAATTTATTATTATAATCAAATGCGTTAGCCTTTCAATTTGTCTATATTCCGTGATTTGATACAATCTAGCTTTCTTAAACAGTCGATAGCAACGAGCGCTCTAGAATTTCTATGTAGAAGGCAACAAACACTACATTAAATTTCGCTAATAGACATGTAAATTTAGAACATTTATTAACCATACCATATTTAGGCAACTATTGACATATATTTAGAATGGTTTACAAATGTATAGACATGTAAATGTTTTGTATCTGATCCCTTGATTTACTGTTCCTAAATCAAACCAGACACGTGGACAAATATATTCTTGACACATGGACAAATAATAACAAGACACATGGACAAATAGATTCTTGACACGTGAAAGAATAATACTATGACATGGGGGCAAATAAATACAAAACATGAACCAACAAAACTGAGACATGTGTCAACTATTTGTTCCATTCCTAACAATTCCATGTTGGTAAACATGAGAACCCTTTGACCAAGAAGTAGAATGTATTAGGGACGGTTATAAACGGTACCAAAATAATTGATTTGCTGGTTTGCGTCTCATCTCGAAACTGTTCCAAATACGGGCATGGTTTATAATCATGCCAGTTTGCGAGATTTGGTGTAGTGAAAGAGAATTTTAAGGAACAAAATTTCTTTTTTTTTATGAAAGAAAACAAGAAAAAATTCATTAAGGGACTAAATCAGCCTGGAAGGGAGGTAATAGGAAATCTGGAACCTCCTCCATCCAACAACTATAATCGGATATCTCTTTGACATATTTAGCTAAACAATGGGTAACATAATTATCATACCGACAAATAAAAAAATTATTACAGAGTCTAAAAAATTTCTAACTTCCTTCAAAAGAGTTCTCCCTGTATATGTAAAAGCTCCATATTATACTTTCTAATTGCTAGCTAGAATTATTTACAAGGCATTATTGGTTATGCCTTTTTTAATGGCTCATCTATATAAGCCTACCTATCATAAGTGTCAATAAGGGCAAACCTAGGATTTCAGTCGGGGTGGGGGGTGGTTTCAAAATTAGAAATGCATTTAACCATGGTAATTAAAAGCCAACGTACACCCTTAACCAATAAAACATCTTTCATCATTGTTAAATTATTTCCCTCATATTATATATCTAAACAGTACATAACTTGAATGTATAATTAATCTAACCAAAAATAATTGAAAATTCCAAAAATTTCAATGGAGCATCTCCACATAACTCTGCCCTTGTGTATGTCTAGTTGGCACAAGTTTTATTTTCATAGACACCCTTCAAAAAAAGTTTCTCTCTTTATATATATACACACACATAAAAAGTCATATATATAATAAAAAGAGATAGTATATGGACATAAATGTGGGTCCAATTTATTTAGTGCCACATCATATGCACATTGTTTATGAAACTCTCTAAACAATATGACAACGATTATTTTGCCATATCATGTCCACAATGACATAAACAAGCTAATCATTGGAAAGTGTTTTTTCCTTATCTAACTCTCTATTCTCAATCATAACAGAGTGGCCCAGTAGTTAGGCACTCTGCATTTGAAAATTTTGATTCAACTGGGAGCTTTCCAGCTTGAGTTCTATCAGATGCAAAATCTCTAATGGTTAGCAGTTGGTAACCTCCGCGAGGGGAATTAGTCATAATGTGCGAAAGGTGACCCCTACATTCCTGGCAAAAAAAATATAAAAAAGTAAAAAATGAAAAAACCTCACTCTATTCTCAATTGATCCATCTCGGGATGGCAAAAAACCCCGACCCGGTGGGTTTCCAATCCGAATTGGGTGGATTTTTTTGAGACCGGGTCGGGTTTGGGTGTCAAGAAAAAACCTAGACTGAGTTCGGGTTTTACTCTTAAAAACCCAACCCGACCCGCATCAAAATATATTAAATGTATTATAAATTTAGTAAACATATATAAGTGTTTTAAAAGTGTAAAACCCCAGTCCTTCATTGTTCAATCTTTCTCCTCGCCTGTTTATACACTACGATTCTTTCTCCCTCTTAACTGTGTCTCTTGCCAACTACAATTGCTTTCCATCGAAGAGGTTCTTGAGTTCTTCCGGTCAAACAAGCATTAAGCTATAATATCTCCTCGTTGCTCTCTCCACCCTCTACTAAATTGTTGCTTTGTTGTTTATTGTAGTGTGGGCAATGGGCTACATCTACTATTGAATGTTCTTTTATAATTGTGGCTCTTCTTGAACTATAGACTTACCGCTGAAGGGGTGATTATTCGGGTCAGGTTCGGGTTTTAGGAAATAGATGCGAAGCAGCTATCTCTACCCTCTACTAGATTGTTGCTTTGTTGTTTATTATTGTGTGGGCAATGGGCTACATCTACTATTGAATGTTCTATAATTGTGGCTCTTCTTGAACTATGGACTTACAGCTGAAGGGTTGATTATTTGGGTCGGATTAGGTCGGGTTTGGGTTTTAAGGACAAAAATTCGTGCCGGATTCGAGGCGGGCATCTTCATGTGCAGGGCGGATTCGAATTTTGAGAAACCCACTCCAAACCCGATCCGTTGCCATCCCTAGATTCATAATAGAGAAGCCATTAATTAAAGAGGCTTGTGGTGGGTTTTGGCTACTCTACTGTTTGTTGGTGATGGTTAGGTAAAGATTATGACCCAATATATGTAACTTTTCTTCATCAAAGTCTAAAACTAAAACCTAGATATAAAATTTTGGGCCATGATTAGGAGCAAATATTAAAGTAGGGCTAAATTAAATCAAAGGAGAAGTATGTGGAAGGGGGTAGCAAGGGGGATGGTGACATTGAATTGTCTCTTCATTTCTTCAGTTGTAAGTTATAAAGACACTGGACCTAGCTCTATGTTGGCTAGATTTTCAAATATACGAAAGTAAACATACATTTCTCTGATTTTTCTCCTACAAAAGAAAGAAAGAAAAAAGAGCAAAGCATCAAAATTAAAGGCATTTGTAAAAGCATGTTGTTATATTTTAACATTTTTTGTATGACCTTAGAATCTCTTGTCCACTGTACGTGTCCCTCTCTGGGATGGCTGTTTAGGTACAATTATTGGTTTTCTGACATACTGATTCAGAATTCTTTGATTGTCTATATTATCAAGAAAATGACATTATATTATCAAGAAAATGACATTATTAATTCTATTATGATACTCCGTTTATATTTTATTGTCATAAATTAAGAACCTTACATTTTTAAAGATATAGTTTTACTCCAAAAAGATAGATAATTTCTCTAGCAAAAAGATATGTCTATTTAGAGGGATAAAAATATGAATTTTTTTATTTAATTTGACAGACTTGATCTCCATATATGATGCGGGTATATTAATTTTACAAAATTTATCACATAATTCAATAATAAGTGAATGTAATAACAAATTAAGTGATATATATGTGCATTTTTTAGTATGAAAATTTTGATTGTCGTATCAATCACCCATAGATCATATCTAGTGAATTTTGTCAAAAAAAATTAATTATTTACCACTCAAAATAAATAGTCATTTTTTTTAATGAAATACCTCTTGTTTAGAGTAGAGCAGTCTAAAAATATACTAATTATTTTTAACATAATCAAATATTAAGACCAACTAGTGGGTGTGATGTTTCATACCCGTGAGGGTTTTACTCCTCTTTCCCTTCCTACTCCCTTTCATTTAAACACCAGATCTATTCTCTGTCAATTACTTGTATAAGAAGAAAAAAAAACATTATCAAAGCTTAAAATAAAATTAGTTAACTATATAAATGATATTTGAAAATTATGAATTATTTTGTAAACCGGAACTATTACTTAAAAACATGCTAATATTGTGAGCGATATACAAAATTAAGTACATCAAACTATGTCACAATTTTATTTCTGCATTTTATTTGTATATTTTTCCTATATAAATATTTAAAAATGTACATATGAGAAAATTACCCTTATGTTTTAGTTAGTCGAAATAAGCGAAAAGCAATTCGAATACCCCTTAATTTAAATAAAAATAAAATAAAATAGCCAGTCGAAGTAGTTTCCGACCATTGTATGATTTTTACTTGTTATTTAATAAAAAATAATTTTAATATGTCATATATAGTTTTGCGATACATGGGTACATACACCATGAAGATGAAAAAAATTAAATAATTTTCAAAAAAATGAAAGTTTGATTTTATTTTTGACCAAGACATGTGATTGTTAGAGAAGTAGGGCGGTTACTTGTTGAGAGTATCATTTGACCTATCAACATTGCTAAGAGGGTCAAGTTATTGTTTGCTTTTAGAAATTCAAAAATAGAAATAATTGATTAATCCCACTAACGCCAATTCGAAATAAATTGATATACTGTGCTTTATCAGTTAAGAGATCATTTAAAGAAAAATAAAATTGTGGATGTTTAATTTTTTTGTGAAATAATGTTATATTCTGAACAACATTTTGCTGGCAGAAGCGATATAGGACATAAGCCTTAACAATATTTTATTCTGTAAAATCAGGAGGTGACACAATTTTTTAGACTACCACCATTTTCAAGAAAAAAGAGGTTGTCATTGCTACACATTGAAATAACTTTTAATATTTTATTTCATTTATTCGGCGTTGAGTATTGAGAATAAAAATTAGGAATTGAGTCATCGTTTAGTTAAAAAAAAATTATACTAACTTAGTCTCTAGACACCAAAATATACCCATATACTCATTACTTAAAGGTCGAATTAATATTAGACTGTTAATTTAAAATTATTTTGGTGTATGAAAATAATTACCCTTATAAAATAACATGTCAAAGATCTTTTCACAAACTTGAACGTGATTTCATTTTACTGAGCGGAACTGAAAAACGAAATAATTTCTCATACTGCCACATTTCCACATAAAAGTAATCTGCCAAAGGTTTTTCATGAATCTCAAGATTCTCAACATGATTTCATCTTTGTACTCCAGATGTCCCACGTCTTTTAATTGAAAAACACTAACGTTTATAAGAAAGTATTCAACATAATTCAAAGGCAAAAGGAAAAAAAATAGGGGGGACGCAAAAGGCATGGATAGAGGTCCACGATGGGGTTAGAGATATGATTTGACATAAAAAATTAAAACACGTCAATAATTTAATGCATCACTTATTACAAAATTTAAAAAGGGTAGAGCAGCAACAAAGAAGATATGATGATCAACATCTTTGTGCTTTATGAGAATTTGATCTAATCTAATTACATTATAATCCAACTGTAAATAATTGCATTCATTGAATTAAAACACATTGTTGTGTGTGTGTTTCTTTCAACACCCTCTAAGAGAATTGTTTGCTTTGTACTTTAAATTAAGTCTTCAGCTTTCAACACCTAAAGAAAAACAAAGTGGTCAGGCACATCATTACTACCCTAACCATCTCTCTCTCTCTCTCTCACTCTCACAGAGAGGCATATACAACCACTAAGAGTGGTCTAGTAGCCGGCCACTGTTGAGTTCAAAAAATCAAATTCGACTGGGAGTTTTTTAAATCAATTCCGGCAGGTGCAAAATCTTTAGTCCCCACCACAAGCGGGAATTAGTTGAAGTGCGGTTTGGACACCTCGTAAAGGTTAATCCTCGAACCAAAAAAAAAGTGTTTATATATATAAGATATTATAAAACGTGGCTTGTTGTTTGAGATAAAAGTCTGTAAAAGAATCATTAAATAATATTTTTTTGTAAACTGGGAGCCTATATTTGACTAGATTCCAAAAGGAGTGTAACATTATCTCTGCAGTAGATTTTCGAATTGCAATATTTTATAATATCGTGCAAAATTAAGTTTGCACTGCATGTTTTTTAGTATATTAACATTTCTAAGTGTTTAGTTGATGGTACTTTTGAGTTATTTCAACAAATTACAAGTTTAAATCTATTTATTTATAAGAATATATATGATAATTTTTTTGAGTTAAGCACCCCACAAAAAATGTACTCTAAGGGCCTGTTTGGTATCTGTTTTTTTTCCCTCAAATTTTAAAAACTCAACTCAAAATTAACTCTACTTTTACAGTTCCCAAAATTTATTTCATTTTACTTTCTCTCTCTAAAAAAACTTTTAAAACATAATAACTTTAAATTCAAAATTCAAAATTAAATAAAAAATATGTATTTAAAACATACTCGTCGAGATCTATAAAATAAGATCCATTGTGACTATTTTTAAAAAAAAAATTATGAGATTTTTTAGTTGGTTGAAAAAAACTCAAACAAAAACCAAACTCACTTTTCAACATACTTCCAAATTCTACCAAACACCATATTTTAAAAACTCAACTCAAAACATCACCTAACACTCCAAAATCATCTTTAATGACAATAAAGTGTTCAAAAGATCCATATAAAGTGTCACTAAATATGATTTTAGAGTGTTAGAATAATTTTGTGGGGGGCAAATATCATTACATTTTTTAATACATTACTGTGTATTGAGATTTATTTGACATTACTTTATAATAAAACCAGTGACACATAAAAATATACTTGTTAAAAAATGAAAACACACCATGCATGCAAAACAATTTTGGATTATATTTTTTGAATTACAAAGTTAAGTAAGAACAAGACATAATTTTGTACAAAGTTAAGTTTGCACAAAATATAATTTTGGTCAAAACCCTCATTTTAAATCATAATTGATAAACATGGAACTTACACTAATAAGACTAAAAAAATAGGCCCTTATTTTATAAAAATATTATTCTTTTAATTTATTTATTTTTTCAAAAAATACTCTTTAACCCATTTTTAGTTATATATAAAACAAATGGTTAATGCTATGAGCATATCAAATTTTTAATTAGGACACTTTCAATTAAGTTAAAATTTGTCTTTTACTATGCTAATTTACTATTAGTAATGGCACACTCTATGCTACATAATTACACTATTTCAAATAGACAACAACATTATTTGAGACCTTTTTTCTATTATAACATCTCCTTTAGATCCATCCTTACAAATCTATCTACAATTAATCTAACTTTTGTTTTCTTCCTGATGTAAATAATTGAGTGTGTCGTAAAAGTAGCTTGTTATCTAAAAGTCATAAAATATCTACATGGAAATATTCCATAGCTAGATGCATATATAATTTTACATGAATGTTAAACCTATTGCAATTATATTAAAAGGAAAAAAAACATGATTATAGTTACTCAAAAGACGTTCTTCAATATTCTCCCTTAAATATTAATTGGTGTGTTTCTTTACATTGGCGTACAACTAAAGCATAAGTTGATTAGTGTGTAACTAAATTAAAAAAAAAATTTACCTAGTAATGTTTGTGCTAGTAATTGGTATAAAATTTGTCTAAACTAAACCGGTATAAAGTGAAATTTTAGATGGTAATTAATGCAATCGTGTGAACAATGTATAACAATTAATTTCTTATCATTCACTTTATTTTTCCATTATCATTATTTAATTCCAAGAAAGTAATTCTTCTGAAATATTAAGAGTCTACAATTATAGCATACAAAATAATAGATACCCCCTCCCCCGGCCCCCTTTTTTTTCAAGTATATATAAATGCATCAAATAGATGGGTGCATGATTTCACAACCTATTGTTAGTACATTAAAAAAAATGATTATATATTACTTAAAATGTAATGCCCCGTGTTCCAAATTTGAGATAATTCGTCTCTAGAGCCCGATTAAGGCTTAATCTCCGTTAAGGAGTGAACTTTTGGTTCCCTTCTTAGTTGATCCAATACTTCTAACATGTCATATTCCTCATATCGAGTTTTCAGGAACAATTGTTTCATAGTTCAAGTGGTTCGAATTGAAGTCGAGATGTCAATCACGTATTTTCAATTTACACGATTTCTTAATTTTTGCTAACTTTGAGATATCGTAACTTCTCCGTTTCTTACCCAATCAAGTCCCCATTTATGCTTATTTGTAGGTTTTGAGCCATTCTACAACTTTTGTGTTTTGATCGAAAGCCAATTCATTCTCCTCGTTGGTCAAAACAGCGTACGAAACAAGCCGTTAAAAATCTTATCGTTTGGTAAGGTGGTGGAAGACTGCTGTCTTTGATGGATTTATGGTGTTAATCTAGCCACAATTTGAGGAACCTTCCTTAAGTAAAGTTGTATATCTTTGAATTATCTTTCAGTGGACATACAGATCACCCTAATCCAAGTTCCAAGTAAGAAGTTATGACCAAAATACCAACAATGCTTTTTACCTGGACCAAGATCGATCTTGCTCATCAGAAATTGTTAACAGAACACACCAGAATGCTTTTTCTTGGACCAAGATCAATCTTTCTCATCAGTACAGGCCTATTTTGACCACTTTTGACCCGATTTTTCTCACTTTTAACCTATCTCCACATATTCGAGCATTTTCCACCTAAAACCATTCAACAGAGTTCTATAGAGAGATAGATAAGATATTCTTGAGGGCTTCAGTGGATTCTCCATCTTCAACCAAGAATTGAGCTACAAAATCCTCACCTCATTTACTATTCATCATCTTCTTCACACTCCTTCCCCCATTAATGTTTGGGAGCTTAGAGAAGGAGCTGTGGTAGCCACCATTGGAGCTTCAAACTTTTGAAAAATCATCATATAAGGTGGGAACATTAATACTAAAGCTTGAATTTCAACATTTACTTGCTGCATTATGATGAGCCCAAGGATAGTACTGGGGCTGGATCATGGAGTGAAGACTATGCAGAGCCGATCCGGGTTCCAGGTGGTCCAATCACCCGATCTAGAGCCAAGAAGATCAAGGAAGCACTTATGGCCATGGTCCAAGAGATGATGAGCAAAGCTAAAACATGGATGAGCGTTGAAGGGGATTGGACTCCAGAATGGAAGATATTTCTTAAAGGCCCAATTGAAGATGCTACATTGCAAGCCCAAGTCAAAGAGAGTTAAAACGTGTAGTTAATAATGGGTTGGGCTAGTCTTTATTTATTTTATGTTTATGTTATGTTTTAGCTTTGTTTGGGCCTAATTGTGTGGAAAACCCATTAAATTTCATTTCTGTTTATTTTCCTAGACCTAGTAGGTTTAATTACTCATATTTAAAGGAGACAACTCTTTTGTTTAAGCAGCCTTTGATTTATGAATTTAGAGTGTTTTCACCTCTTGTATTCTAAGAACATATCGAACAGCTAGAATAAAATTCTTGTTGTTCATTGGCTTAGCAATCAATTAAACCATCGATTGATTGTTTGTCTTTGACTATACCTAGGTTCATTCTCGTTCTAGGGATTGGGTCGAGGTTCCACCTCCATCAACTTCACGTGATTTTAAGGTTCTTGCGTCTTCAAACGTTAAGGGTTGCAGATCCATCTTGTTTTGGATTGAAATAATATCACAGTTCATATCAATTGGTATAAGAGGGACTTTTCTATCCAAGTTTTATCTTCATTTGATTTTTTGCTTTGTTCTTCAATTCATGCCTACTGTTAAAATTTTGCACTGTTTCGTATCTGCTTGAATTAGGGTTTTATAGGGTCCAAAGATTCCAAAAATCCAGTTTTCACGAAACAGAATTTTCGCTCATTTTTCTCGATCTTTTGCTTCGTATTGTGTGTATAATTCGTTGGGATTCTTGTTTCTTGAGTTCTTTGTGAAAACGTACTTGTCCTAGCATACAATTGATCTGTTTGGGTTGTGATTGGTCTGTTCGGGAACCAAGAAAAGAGTTCTTACTTTTCAATTCGTTTGAAGTTCCAAAAGGTGAAAATTGAGAGGTATATCATTACTTTTGAGAGCTAAACACGAGCAGTAAAATCAGCGTGACATATTCTGAGCGAAACACGTAAGGGAGTGTAGTGAGAAAATTTTTATTTCTTTATATTTTGCAGCAATATGTCGAGTTTCGATCTTAAGTTATTCCAAGAAGCCCTAACGGGTACATTATAAAACATGATGAGAGAAGAGTTGGGTGGCTTTAAAGAGCAGGTGGATGAGATGAGTGAGGAGTTAAGACAAATGCGGGTGAAAGTAAATAGAGTTGAGAGCACTCAAAATGAATAATCTGGTAAATCACGTAGTGCTGAAAGAAGTGGTAAACTGCAGTCTAGATAAAGGAGGGCTGAGAACGATCCTGATAATTTTTTTACCGAGATAGCTTTGATGACGGGGATAGCGACGTTGATTCTGTAATTGCTAACCGACAAAATGGTAGGTGGGTTGGTAAAGGATTTAATCGGGAGGATGACAATATGAATGGGATCAAAATGAAAATTCCATTATTCCAATGGAAGAATGACCCCGAGGCCTATCTTGAGTGGGTCAAGAAAGAAGAGTTGGTGTTTGCTTGCCATAATTACTTCGAGTCCAAGAAGGTCAAATTGGCGGCTATTGAATTTTTCGATTATGCACTTGTTTGGTTTGATGGGTTGATGACAAAGCAAAGGCGTAGTGATAAGGGGCCTGTCGAGACTTGGGATGAGATGAAGCAACTAATGAAGAAATGATTTGTACCTGATCATTATTATCAAGAATTATACCAAAAATTGCAAGGACTTACACAGGGAAATCGTAGTGTTGATGAGTATTACAAGGAAATGGAAGTGGCCATGATTCGGGCCAAGGTTGATGAGAATAAAGAAGCTACCATAGTGAGGTTCTTGAGTGGTTTAAATTGAAAAATTGCCAATGCGGTTGAATTGCAGCCTTATGTCGAGATTGAAGATATGGTGCACACAGCAATTAAAATAGAGAGACAGCTCAAGAGGAGGGATAGTTTCCAGCCAAGCCAAAGTTCTTATTCTACTCCATAGTCCGTGAAAAAGGATGACAAAGCAATCACTCTGAAATCGAAAGTTGATTCGAAGCCGAAAATGCATAGTGGTAGTTAAGCTAAGGCAGCCTCTACCACCACTAATACTCCTACTACTCGAAACAGGGATATTATTTGTTGGAAGTGTCAACGGAGAAGCCATGTTTTCACTCAATGCCCGAACAAACGAGTAATGATGCTTCTGGATAATGGGAAATATGAGACGGATGAAGAAGGCGCTGAAGCTATGCCACCTTTGGAGGATATTAAAGAAGAGGATAGCGCTATCCAGGGCTAGTTGTTAGTTGCAAGAAGAGCCCTTAGCGTGCAAGTAAGAGAGGATGAGGAGCAGCGAGAGAATATCTTCTATACTAGGTGCTTAGTGCTAGGCAGGCTGTGTAGCTTGGTGATAGACGGAGGTAGTTGCATTAATGTGGCTAACACGACAGTGGTGGAGAAACTAGCATTGCACACGACTACGCACCCAAGGCCTTACAAACTGTAGTGGTTGAATGATAGCGGTGAAGTGAGGGTGAACAAGCAGGTTTTGGTGTCCTTTAGCATTGATAAGTACGAGGACCAGGTGCTTTGTTATGTGGTTCCCATGCAAGCTGGCCATATGTTGTTAGGGAGACCATGGCAATATGATAAAAGAGTTAAACACAACGGCTTCACAAATAAATATGCGTTTGAGATGAACAAGAGAACAATCATTCTTGCACCTTTACCGCCACAGCAAGCCTATGCTGATCAGTTGAAATTGCAAAATGAGGAGGAGCAACGGAGAGCTGAAAAGAAAAAGAGAGTGAGTGGTGAGGAAAAGAAAGAGAGTGAGGAAAAAAAATTGAGAAAAAATAAAGTTGAGTGGAAAAACCAATGACTATTGAGAGCAAGTTTGAGAGGAGGCAAAATAATTTCTATGCGAGAGTTAGTGAAGTGAAAAGAGCGATGCTTTGTAATCAACTTCTTGTATTTGTGTACAAAGAAGTGCTTTTGAATACTAACGAATTAAATTCTTCTTTGCATAGTGTTATTATCTATTTGTTGCAGAATTTTGGTGACCTTTTTCTAAAAGATACGCCAAGCGGTTTATCACCCACCTGAGAAATAGAGCACCAAATTGATTTCATACCCGGAGCATCCATTCCAAACTGGCCAGCCTATAAGAGTAACCCGGAGGAGACAAAGGAACTTCAAAGGCAAGTAACAGAGTTGCTGGAGAAAGGATATGTGAGGGAGAGTATGAGCCCATGTGCGGTGCCAGTGTTGCTAGTGCCGAAGAAAGATGGAACGTGGAGAATGTGCATGGACTGTCGAGCCATAAATAATATCACGGTAAAGTATCATCACCCCATTCCACGTTTACACAATATGCTTGATGAGTTACATGGATCTAGTATATTTTCTAAAATTGATTAGAATAGTGGATATCATCAAATTAGGATGAAAAAAGAAGATGAATGGAAAACAACCTTTAAAATAAAATATGGGTTATATGAGTGGTTAATTATGCCTTTTGGTTTGACTAATGCTCCTAGTACCTTTATGCGCTTAATGAACCATGCTTTGAGATCATTCATTGGCAAATTCGTTGTGGTCTATTTTGATGATATCCTAATTTATAGCAAGAGTCTAGATGATCATGTTATCCATTTGAAATCTGTTTTAGATGTCTTGCATAGGGAGAAGTTATATGCTAACTTGAAGAAGTGCACCTTTGCACGGAT
This sequence comes from Lonicera japonica, assembly GCA_021464415.1. Lineage (NCBI taxonomy): Eukaryota > Viridiplantae > Streptophyta > Magnoliopsida > Dipsacales > Caprifoliaceae > Lonicera > Lonicera japonica. The sequence goes on from CM038469.1 coordinate 17,349,560, forward strand.
AAGCTTGTATTTCTTGGTTTTGTTGTGAGTGCACAAGGGATTTAGGTTGATGAAGAAAATATGAAGGCTATTCAAGAATGGCAAAGTCCTACAAGTGTTGGACAAGTGAGGAGTTTTCATAGACTTGCTAGTTTCTATTGGCGGTTCGTGAAGGATTTTAGCACAATTGCTGCGCCATTAGCTAAGGTGATCAAGAAGAACGTTGGGTTCAAGTGGGGAGAGGAACAATAGAAAGCATTCCAATTACTGAAAAGCAAGCTAAGTAATGCCCCCTTGTTATCTTTACCTAACTTTTCAAAGACTTTTAAAATTGAATGTGATACTTCAGGAGATGGAATTGGTGCTGTTCTTATGCAGGAAGGGAAGCCAATAGCATACTTTAGTGAGAAGCTAGGTGGAGTGACCTTAAATTACCCTACCTACAACAAAGAGCTTTATGTATTGGTGAGAGCGTTGGATACATGGCAGCACTATCTTTGGCCGAAGGAATTCGTGATTCACATTGATCATGAATTGTTGAAGCACTTGAAGGAACAACAAAGGTTGAATAAGCACCATGCCAAATGGGTGGAGTTCATAGAGACTTTCCCATATATGATTAAGTACAAGCAAGGCAAAGAGAATGTTGTAGCAGATGCTTTGTCGCACATGTATGCTTTAGTTGCTACTTTAAATGCTAAATTGCTTGAATTTTGAGTACATCAAGGATTTGTATTGTGATGATGCTGATTTTAGAGATATCTTTAATGCATGTGAAAAAGTGGCAATTGATAAGTATTTTAGGCATAATGGATTCTTAATGCGTGAAAATAAACTTTGTGTGCTTAAATGTTCATTGCGTGAATTGCTTGTGAAAGAGGCTCATGGTGGGAGTCTAATAGGACACTTTGGTATAGCTAAGACTTTAGGAGTATTGCAAAAACACTTCTTTTGGCCTCACATGAAAAGACATGTTGAAAGAATTTGTGAGAGATGTGTTACTTGTAAGAAAGCAAAGTCTAAGTTAAACTCCCATAGTTTATATACTCCATTGCCCATTCCTAGTGACCCTTGGGTTGACATTTATATTGATTTTGTATTGGGTTTGCCTAGGACTAAACATGGGAATGATTTTTTTTTCGTGGTGGTTGATAGATTTTCTAAAATGGCTCATTTTATTGCTTATCATAAAATTGATGATGCACCACGAATTGCTAATTTATTCTTCAAAGAAATTGTACGATTGCATGGCATGCCTAGAACCATTGTTTCTGATAGGGATGCAAAGTTTTTGAGCTACTTTTGGAAGACTTTGTGGGGAAAGTTGGGTACTAAATTGTTGTTTTCTACTGCATGCCATCCCTAAAATAATGGTAAAACAGAAGTAGTAAATATAACTCTGTCCACTTTGTTGCGTGCCATAATCAAAAAGAACTTGAAAGAATGGGAAGAATGTTTGCCTCATGTTGAGTTTGCATATAATCGATCTGTTCATTCTGCATATAAGTTTTCTCCTTTTGGGATTGTGTATGGTTTTAATCCGCTAGCTCCTTTGGATTTATTACCATTACCTATTGAGCATGCTAACCTAGATGGTAGGAAGAAAGCTGAGTTTGTTAGACAGATTCATAAGAAGGCGAGGTAGAACATTGAAATAAGAACTGAGCAGTATGTGCAACAAGCAAACAAAGGAAAGAAGAAGGTGGTTTTCGAACCAGGAGATTGAGTTTAGTTGCACCTGAGAATGGAACACTTTTCAGTTCAAAGGCGTTTTAAGCTGTTATCGAGAGGAGATGGACCATTTCAAGTTGTGCAAAGGCTCAATGACAATGCATACAAACTTGATCTTCCATGTGAGTATAATGTGAGTGTTACATTTAATGTTGCTGATCTAAGTTCGTTTAGTGTAGGTGACGAATTGAGGACAATTCCTTTTCAAGAGGAGGGGAGTGATGAGTCAAAGGATAGTATTGGGGTTGGATCATGGAGTGAAGACTATGCACACCCCATCCGGGTTCCAGGTGGTCCAATCACCCGAGCTAGAGCTAAGAAGATTAAGGAAGCACTTACGGCCATGGTTCAAGAGATGATGAGCAAAGCTGAAGCATAGAGGAGCGTTGAAGATAATCGGGCTCAAGAATGTAAGATATTGCTTAAAGGCCCAATTGAAGATGTTACGTTCATATATTGCAATAGCCTTCCGAAATTGCCGATAAAATCACCATGATGCCGGTTGACACAATAGTGATATGTAATATGCAAACCATGTTATTTAATAAACATATGAAGCAATTTGTGCCATACATATTCAAACAAGTTTCCCTTTCATATCCCTTAGTATGCTTAATTCATCAACTAACCATTTTATCAATAAACATCAGCCTTACAACCTAGGAATATCTTATGTGATTCAAATAACACTTAATATCAAGTGTGGATGGCATATCTCGCCTCAAATCAGGCATACATAGCTTTAAAAATTACATAGCATCATGAACTTCCTTATACTCAAGTTTTCAAACAACCACAAATCAAATACAACGATTATCGAGTAATAAAATTGTATTTTCAAGTTTTGGAAACAAGAGAACCCCTACCTCGAGTTTATTAGTGATGAAGAAGAAAGAAAGATGATGATCCAAGCTCCTTCCAAAGGAATCCTAAGGTTAAAGACGATGAATAATGAATAAGAAGAGGATTTGAGTTATTTGACGCTTTAATATCGGATCGATGTTGAAAAACGTGTAAAAACCCCTTAAGTTTCTCACCTCTTTCTCTCTCTAGAACCTTTTAGGTGTGTGTGTGGGTATTTTTGGTCGAAAATGAATGAAAAGAATGGATAAAACGCATTTAAAACGAGTCGGTGCCCAATTTTAACTAGCGGACCGGTATGCAGAAAATGGAATGCCGATTCGTAGCCTACAATTTCTCCAATTTTTAAACGCCGGACCAGTATGCCAAAATCTCGATACCGATCCGAGGGTAAACTCTGCCCTATTCTTGTTTTGCCATAACTTTTCACTCAAAACTCCAATTGAGACGATCTTTATATCTACGAAAAGGTAATTCAAAGGCCTACAATTTTCGGAATAAGTTTTTCCTAAATCATGGATATAAAAATTTCAAAAATACAAATTTTCACACAATATTTACTCAATACAACATAATTATCATTATCATAAATACAAGATGTTACATCTCATGTCTTTTTTCTCTAGGATTCTGCTGCAACCTTGACATCAGAAACAAAATAATCTAACTAATCTTTATATATACCTTTTTCTTACTTATTTTGATACAAAAGTGGAGTATATATATATATATATCTATGCAAGTAATATCCAGATGGTTCGAGGAGGTAAAGGGAAGTAAAGATATAGCTTAAATTGAAGTACTATGTGTGAATACTCAGATCTTCTATCACTAAAACTTAAATCTAAATATACCTAGCTCTTCAATTATTAAATTATTTGATTAAAAAAGCACATATATATTACTAAGACTTTATACCCCACTTCCAAAAATAAATACTAAAATATCTGCATAATAGTAATCTTTGGTTAAAGATTTGCATCTGCTCATTTAAAAACATTACTACTTTGACTTACAGTTTCTTTCTCCCCCCATCTAAAAGTACTTGCATGCCCTTTATCTAATCCACCGACACAACTATGAATAGATGTATTAGCAAAAATAGAGGAAAGGAAGTGTATGATTAGAATACGTTGATTATAAAATAGGAAATAATTAACTTCTACCAGATTAAGTTGAAATAAATATTTTCTTAGAAATTACCAAATTCTAAGGTTCTGTTGGATAACATAAAAAATAGTAAGAAAAAACAATTAATTTATGTGAGAAACTAAAAAAGAAGTTAAGACATCTGGTGATACTATTATTTTTTTGCCTTCCTCCATGAAAATTTTTCTTCGAGACGTTGAAAAATAGGGCTTGTTTGAAAAAGTTTTATATAAAATAACCAAGGAATCAGATTTTTGTAAATTAAGCGCCTATATTTGACCAAATTCTAAAAGGAATACAAAGTTAACTTTGCATTATATTTTAAAATTGTATTTTTTTTATGAAATCATACAAAATTAAGTTTGCACTACATGTTTTTTAGCATATTATTATAGATAAGTATTTAATTGACGGTGTTTTAGAATAATTTTAACAATTACATATTCAAAACCTATTTATTAATAAAATGTACATAATTAATTTTTTTTGGAGTTATGCAAAGTTAAGTTTACACTCCTTATTTTCTAAATTGTTTTATATATTTGTGTTTATTTGATGTTGTTTTAAAGTTTTATAAATGAAACATAAGAATATATTTGTTAAAAAATACAAACACATCATGCAAAACAAATTTGCATTAAATTTTTTTTATTGCAAAGTTAAGTTGGCACTCAGTCAAAGTCCTTATTTTAAAATACGTACAATTGATAAACAAACCCTTATTTTAAAATGATAATGATATCTAGGTCCTTATTTCTAAAAAATATTATTCATTGATTTTTTTGTGAAAAACATTGCCACACAAGACTTTTTATCTCATTTTCAGATTTTTCTTTGCGGGTGAGAATGAATTTTTTTGCACATAAAATAAAGATTGATGGAAGACATCTACTTGTAAAAAAAAGAATAAGCCACATTTCTAAACATATTTTTTAACTTTTCACACATTTAATTAGTCCATGTTGTAATTATACCTCGCATTTGAATCTCATTCATTTGAATTATATGTATGGAGCTACTATTTTGTCAAGATTCAAGAGGATTAGCTGCTGTAGGTGATGCTTTGGTGTACCAGAGTAAGTCCGGCCCAGACTGGAAAGAACAATCACTGGATTCTTTTCCTCTCCTTCCTCTTGTTTCTCTCATTCCTCTTGTTTTGTGAACATCCTTTGCTATTTATACCTTTACATTTCGTGTTTCCCAAGATGGATTAGGTCACCAGTGAAATTACCATCCGGGGCATCTTTCAGGGTTTACGTGGCACCATTCCCTTCCTCCATCTGTCAGGGAGACAAATATTATAACTAACCTTCCTTCACTTTACACGTGTTGATTAGCTATTCGTTAGTACGATAATCCTTCATCGTAGGGTATCGTCTGCAGATGTCCTTTTCTTATTGATGAGCTGGCTTGCACGTACACGCCCTTATCCACATACCCGAAGTTACTTATAAACATATCACTTTTGTTCGGCGAGACTTCCTTATGATCAGCCGATCCCTCTTTTTGCTCGGCGACAACCCATTCGGTTCTTTTCTGCTATTGGGTTTTATTTGTGATCTTTTTCATTCTTTAGGATATTCGGGCCCCGTTTTATATATTCGGCCCATGAGGGGACATTGGAACTAACTCGGCCCAAAAGCAAAATGTTCAAAACTATGCTCCCACAATTGCCCCCCAAGCCTTCAAGTCATGATAATTCCATGAGTTTGGAGGCTTGATTTCCTCTAGAACGGTTCCTTATTCTTATTCTATTTTATGTTATATATATTTTTTCTGTAAAGTTTTGAAATTTGTGGACGGGTTCCACGTGTCAGATTGTTAGTCGCTGATTCTGGTTGAGCATTATGAGATAGCTGTTAAATCTCATTAATTGAAGGTCGTTTCCTGCACATATTTCAATAAGGCGAAAACGTCTCTTGGAGGGAAACAAAGGAAACATCTTTTTAAGAAAGAGGTATAATTCTTTCAACCCTAACTCCTACTTCATCATCTCCTCCGTATCTCTGCTGAATTTTTTCTTTTTCCTAACATTTGAATTTGATTGTTTCTTAGTTCGTTCCGTTGAATTCGCTGTTCATCTTGTTCGTCAGCAGTTCCTATTTCTCTGTAAGTTCCTAACTTCTCGTTCCTTATTTTCTCTTTTTAATTTTTCGTGAAACCCCAGTTCTTGTTATCGTCGTTATTCGTTGATCGTTATGAGGGGAAAATACGCCTTGAACACCGATGTGGATAAGCTGGAATTCGAGAGGGTCTATATCCCCAATGGGATTTCTTGGAGAGAATCGGGGCCTCGTGAGGACGTTTTTAAGGATATAGAAATAGGTTTGCTCCCGTTTCACAATGAATATCCCATTTACACATCCTTCTTCAAGGTTGCTGGATTGAGGGTAGGATCCGGTTCCAGTTGCCGAGATAATCATATATGGGCCTTCCCAATTCTGCTGGAGTTTTCCCTGACTGGGCTTGATTGCTGTGCCGAGTACCTTTCTCAAAACCAATTTCCCTGTCTTGAATTCTCGTAATTGGGCATTTGCTTTGTACTATTTAGCCAGGGTATTTTGATAACTCGCCAGATGGATTGCAGCTATTTCCCTTCTTGATTCGGCCAGATCTAATGTTTCTTCCATCCCCTGATCGTTGTTTCCTTCTTCGAACTGGGATGTTTTCAAAGGAGGTAAGCCGACTTCCAGGGGAATGATTGCCTCCGTTCCATAGGTTAAGGAGTAGGGGGTATCTCCTGTTGATCGACGCGGCGTCGTCCAAAAAGCCCAGAGTACAGAGTGTAGTTCTTGCGCCCATTTTCCTTTCTTTTCTTCTAATCTCTTCTTCAGGCCGTCCAGGATTATTTTGTTCGATGCTTCAGCTAGGCCGTTGCCTTAGGGATAAGCCACACTAGAAAAGTGTTGTTTAATCCCGTAGGTTTTGCAGAATTCTTCAATCCTTTGGTTCTTGAACTGAGTGCCATTGTCAGAAACTAGTATCCTGGAATACCGAACCTGGTGATGATGTTCCTCCACAAAAAATTTCTTACATTAGATTCAGCTATGTTCGCCAAGGGTATTGCCTCTATCCATTTTGAAAAGTAATCCGTGCCGACCAAAAGAAACTTTTTATTGCCTGGAGCCCTAGGGAAATGACCCATAATATCCAAACCCTACATGGCAAAAGGCCAGGGGCTGACAATGGGATGAAGGATACTAGCATGTTGATGAATCATTGGGGAGTGTTTCTGACATTTGTCGCACTTCTTTACATATTCTACGGCATCTTTCTACATGTAGGGCCACCAATATCCTTGGGATCTGACCCTGTGGGCTAGGGATCTGCCTCTTATATGGCTACCGCAACTTCCTTTATGTAATTCAAAAAGAGTATTCTGAACCAATTTCGGGTGAACACATCTGAGGTAGGGCCCTGAGAAGGATCTTTTGTACAACTTTTGCTCGGCGGACAACCAATATCTTGTAGCTTGTGCTCTGACACGATAAGCTTCAGTACTGTTACCCGGCAGTGTCCCGTCTCTTAGATAATTAATGATTGGATCCATCCAATTGACACTCAAGTTTGCTTCAATGTTGCACACAATCGGTCGTCCATCAACTTTTATGCTCGGCGTTGGCACAAATTCTACCTCTACCGTTCGCTTTATTTCGGAGTTTACTGCTGAGGCCAGAGTGGCTAATGCATCCGCATGGGAATTGTTTGCTCTGGGGAACCTTTCAATATTCACCGAATTAAATTTCCTTAACATCTTTCGAGCTAAATTCACATATGCTGCCATTCGTTCATTTTTCGCCGCATATTCCCCGGTCAGCTGATTTGTCACTAACTGAGAATCGCAATTAATTACTAAATCCTGAATCCCCAGTTGTATGGCCCTTTTCATGCCCAAAATCAAAGCTTCGTATTCGGCCTCATTGTTACTTGCTTTGAAACCTAGCCGAAGTGCCTGTTCGATAATCCCTCCTTCTGGAGTTTTAAAGACGATGCCGACTCCGGAGCCACTAATTGCTGACGATCCGTCGATGTTCAGGTGCCACGGAATTATATTTGGAGGGGGGGATGATGTCATGATCGGCTCACACTGTTCTGAGGCAGTCATTTCCTCACCCCGACTCTGCCCTCGGCTTAATAACTGGCTTTGCGCAGGAATTTCAGCATTCCCCGTGAATTCGGCAATGAAGTCAGCAAGTACCTGCCCTTTGATCACTGACCGGGGAACGTATTCAATGTGGAATCTCCCCAATTCAACTGACCATTTCTCCATTCGTCCAGACAAATCGGCTTTTCTGAGGGTTTGCTTTGATCGAACTGTTGGTGAGCACTTTGATCGGATGGGCATCGAAGTAGTGCCTCAATTTCCTAGATGCTGTGATCAATGCTAATACAAGTTTTTCCAGAGGCAAGTAATTTAATTCTGGCCCTATCAAACATTTACTAGTGAAATATACAGGTTTTTGCACGCTGGCATGCTCTCTGATTAGGGCTGAACTTACTGCCCGATCAGAGGAAGCTAAATATATAAAGAGTTGTTCGTTGGGATCAGGGATGGATATTAGTGGCGGACTGTTCATATATTGCTTCAGCTCGTCGAGAGCTTGATCACATTCTGAGGTCCATTCAAACTTTTTTGTTCTTTTTAAAGATTTGAATAAAGGCATGCATTTATCAGAATATTTTGAGATAAATCGGTTTAGAGCAACAATCATACCCGTGAGTTTTTGTAGCTCATTCAGGGTTGTCGGCTTCTGAATGTTAGTAATTGCTTGTACCTTTTCTGGATTTGCTTCAATTCATCGGCAGTTGACCAGAAAACCCAGAAATTTTCCCGAACTAACCCTGAATGTACACTTTGCAGCATTCAGCTTCATCTTGTAATGTCTCAGTATTTCAAAAGTCTCACCCAGGTCATTGATATGATCGGCTTCCTGTTTACTTTTCACCAGCATGTCATCTACATAAACTTCCATGGTTCTGCCGATTTTGTCATGGAACATTTTGGTAACAAGCCGCTGATAAGTAGCTCCTGCATTCTTGAAACCGAAGGGCATGACTTTGTAACAATATAATTCCATTGTGGTGACGAAAGCGGTGGAGTCCTGATCTGGACCGTACAACGGGATTTGGTGGTACCCTGAATAAGCGTCCAAGAAACTGAATCTTTGATGACCGGCTGCCGAGTCTACCAGTTGATCGATTCTGGGCATTGGGAAGTTATCTTTAGGGCAAGCCTTGTTCAAATCGGTGAAGTCAACACATACCCTCCATTTCCCGCTCTTCTTTTTAACTACCACGGGATTGGATATCCATTACGAAAAATTGGCTTCTCGTATAGCTCCTGCCTTAAGCAATTTTTGGACTTCCTCTTCCACAGCAATAGCCTTTTCAGGCGATGTTCGGCGTGGTTTCTGTTTAATCGGCTTAAAAGTGGGATTTATATGTAGTTTGTGACACATTTCGCCCGCTGATATTCTAGGCATCTCATAGGGTTGCCAAGCAAACACGTCAATATTTCTCCTCAAAAAACCAGTGAGACTTTGCCTTTGCTCCGTCGTAAGACTGCTGCCGATCAAAAAATATTTCTCCTTCTCGCCCGACCCTTCCACGATGGAAATTTTGAGTAGGTCTTCGAAAACCTTTTCTCCTGGTCGTCCCCTGACCCCATTATCGACAGGGGGACCGTTCCTTGATTGCTATTGTCAATGTTCCTTGCCCTTCCTCTTGTCTGATGGTGTAGACACCCCGATCCGTGACCCCCACAAGAACCCTAACGACCTTCGAGAACTATTGTTTTTGGAGTCCAGAACCCACCTGAGCACCCGAAACTACCCCGAGGGGGTTTGTTGCGCGACAAACCTATTTTCATGAAGGATTGTCGCACAACATATCACATTGTCGCGCGACAATCCCTGATATGTCGCGCGACAATCCTGCTATGTCGCGCGACAATCCCTCTTTGCACCCGACCAACCACTTTCTGACACATCACAGTGTCAGAACCCATCACTTCAGCCGTTTGTCGCGCGACAAACAGATATGTCGCGCGACAAACAGGTACAGTGAAATGGATTGTCGCGCGACAAAGGGAAATGTCGCGCGACACTTGCCCTTTCAGGGGGAATGTCGCGCGACAATCTCTCCCGAGCACTATAAATAGGCCAACACCCCCGAGGGTTCTAGACGGCAACTTCTCGCCACGGTTTCTACACCAAAACGCCTTATTCTCTCTCATATTTTCTAATCTTTAAGCCTTCTCCGAAAGCATATGTGATAACATTTATTTCCGCAAGAGTCTCGGATCTAATCTTGGCACCCAGAGTGCCACCTTCTAGAGTCAGACCGCCGAAATATCTCTAAGAGGAAAGCTGATATCCGTCAGAGGTCTTCTCTGCTGTATTATATTTTCTCTCTTATTCTTATTATTATCGCCGGGAAGGTAACTAAAGTCTCTTCTAGTAATTAAATAAGATATTTGTATATTAGTTTTATTGTAAACTTGTTTAAAACTCGATTTTTCTAACGCGAAGTGGCGACATAGTTGTGGTAGATTCCTAACGCGCTCGAAAAACAGGTTTTCATTAGTTATTTCCAAAAAGCAGTAGAATATCAGTAAAAGCATCCAAGTTTTCCAACATAGAATAAACATATAAGACCACTAGAGACCGAAAGGGCGGAATGGGTGCTTAACACCTTCCCAAACCGTAATATAGTTCCCGAACCCTATAGAATCCTGGTTTCGTAGACAAACGTGTAAGGAAAGGCTTATCTGCAGCCTTCCCTCTTACACAATCATTTTGTCCATTTTCTCGTAAAACGTACTGGCGACTCTGAACGAACCCTCTTGCATCTAGAAATAGGATAGAGGGACACCCGATATGAATTATCAACACATAGAAGCAAATGGAACAACGGAATCCTTTCCAATGTTTCAGACGCCCACCAACGGGAACGAGAACCCGGGGGTCGCATTTGCAGATTCTCACAGAGGGTTCGGGCACATCATTTTCCTTCCCCATTTCTTGGTTTTGTCGCTCAATGGTGTAAACTGATCTTGATCCTTCAGGGTGAATTACTTCCTTCGCTTCTGGCAACGATCCTCTGATTGCCAAATTGAAACAGTACCTAGCATCTTTTTGTTTGCCTCGAACCACACATACTCCTTTGGGAGTTGGGAATTTTAGTTTCTGATAGAACGGCGAGGCTACCGCCCTCATTTCTCCCAGCCAATTTCGTCCGAGTAAGGCGTTGTATGGAGATTCGATATTCATCACGAAAAAATCCGTTACTACCACCATTTCTCCGATTCAGACCGGGACACTGACAATGCATATCGGCCAGATCGCGTCACCACTGAAGTTATAGATATGGGAGTCCACTTGCCGAACAGACTTGTTTGAAATGAACGGTTTCAGCTCGTTGTATGCTTTCAGATACATTACCTCCGAAGAACTACCCGGATCAATTAACACTCGCTTGACATCAAAGTTGCAAATATTGGCCATTATAACTAATGCGTCATTGTGGGGAACGTCTATTCCCTCTAAATCTTCCTTCAAGAAAGACAGCTGATAGATAACATTGTTCTCTCGATCTCGTTTCGGAGGGGCTGATACCGACATGACTTCCTTAATAGGATGAGCCTCTGCCCATAACCTCGCTCGTGCCAATCGTGCTCGCAGATGGTTCCTCGTTACTTCCGTGCTATTAACAATGCCATGTATAGCTTTGATTGTTCCCACCGTAGGTTTGGCCACCTGAGCCGAAGCGCGATTTTCCTTGTCCATCCTTGGTTGCTCACCGGACCTTATTTCATCTCGTTTCGTGTACTTGGTTAATCGGCCTTGTTCGACCAATTCTTCCAAAAATTGCTTCAAGGTTTTACAAGTGTCTGTGGCATGTCCATGGTCATTGTGATAAAAGCATTTAAGCGAAGAATTTCGCATTTTGGGGTCGCCGAGCATAGGCCTCGGCCACTTAAAAAACCTTTCGTCTTTAATTTCCTGCATGATTTTGCTAATTAGCTTATTAAATACGGTGTTCACGCCTTTGAAAGTGTTTGATTTCTTATCTTCATCGACATTGTCCTTTCGATCAGTATCACTTCTGTTTTTCTTGTCCCGACTATCATCTTTCCGATCGTCGTTCCCATTTTTGTCTCTTTTGAAACCCTGTTGCTTGCTCATGGCCTTATCATCATCTTCCACCCTCAAGAATTCATCCACCCGTGCGAGCAGATCGTTGAATGTTTTAGGAGGTCGGCGAGTGAGGTCGTTGTAAATGCCGTTGCTATCATATGGCAAGCCGAACTTGAAAGTGCTAAGAGCGAATCTTGGGTCACAGTCCTCGGTCTCTTGATACAATTCGAAGTACCGTTGGGAATACTCACGCAAAGTTTCACCAGGTTTCTTCCTGAGTTGAGTTAGTGCTTCGGGACCCTTGATCATCCTGCTATTGGTGATGAATCGAGCGGTAAATTGCTCGGCCAGCTCTCTGAAACTATCGATCTTGGCAAGTGGCAGCTTATCAAACCAACGTAATACTGTATCACCAAGACTTGCTGGAAACATCCTACACATGAGGGCTTCTTCGCCCCTCCAATAGGCCATAACTTGCTTGTAATGGCGAACATGATCGACCGGGTCAGATCGGCCGTCGTATATGTTGAATATTGGTTGTCCGAATTTTTTCGGGGGCAGTGCGTTCTAAATTCGTTCGGTAAAAGGGGAACTGTTGTCTTCTCCCAGGGCTCTCCTTGCCAATTGCGCAGCCGATTTCTCATCCTCCGTCTTATCAGCAACTACTGAATGAATTAGGTTTCGCAAATCCTGCTCGGCCCAATTGTTCAATGGGTTTTCATTCCCTTCGACTACTTGGACTGACTTGGTCCCCCTATTATTCTTACAGACTCCCTTCGTCCTCAACCGTTCAAAAACGCTATGATGCCCTGAGCGGTTCAGACTGACTTGACGCTCCTTTTCATTAGCAATCTCCTCTCGAAACCCTCTCTTCGAATTAACTTCATCATAATCATCCCTCGAGGAAGAGAAGACAGTCTCAGCCTCTCTCAGTTCGGTCAACTTAAAAGGTTCACGTATCGTCTTCTTAAGCATTTGCTCTTTAAGGAATTGTGACAGTATTTCGTTTTCTCGCCGCAATTTGGCCATTGCGGCAGGTTCGTTTAGAGAAGGGGTGTCCTTTTCGGGATAGTTGGGATCATAAAGATTGTTAGATGAGTGGGTTTGTGAATGGTCTAGGTTAGGTTGCCTGGGTGCCGTAACCACTGGCCTATTTGCCATCGGATTCATATTTATGTTGGGGTTTGGGTCTGTCACTGGGGCTATATTTGAATTGTCATCTATTTGATGACTTCTAGTTTGAACCATTTCTAAACAGGCTATCCAAAAGATTTTGAACCAAGTTTTAAATTAAGCAAAACGACTAGAATGAAGAATGGAGCAAAGGAGTAACAGAGGTTGAAGAAGATAGTGAAATGATGAGAAGTAGAAATCCGATTATCGGGAAATGATAAATAGCTTTTTGTTGCGGTTTCCCACAGACGGCGCCAAATTGTAGGTGATGCTTTGGTGTACCAGAGTAAGTCCGGCCCAGACTGGAAAGAACAATCACTGGATTCTTTTCCTCTCCTTCCTCCTGTTTCTCTCCTTCCACTTGTTTTCTAAACATCCTTTTCTATTTATACCCTTACATTTCGTGTTTCCCAAGATGGATTAGGTCACCAGTGAAATTACCATCCGGGGTATCTTTCAGGGTTTACGTGGCACCATTCCCTTCCTCCATCTGTCAGGGAGACAAATATTATAACTAACCTTCCTTCACTTTACACGTGTTGATTAGCTATTCGTTAGTACGATAATCCTTCATCGTAGGGTATCGTCTGCAGATGTCCTTTTCTTATCGATGAGCTGGCTTGCACGTACACGCCCTTATCCACATACCCGAAGTTACTCATAAACATATCACTTTTGTTCGGCGAGACTTCCTTATGATCGGCCGATCCCTCTTTTTGCTCGGAGACAACCCATCCGGTTCCTTTCTGTTATTGGGTTTCATTTGTGATCTTTTTCATTCTTTAGGATATTCGGGCCCCGTTTTATATATTCGGCCCATAAGGGGACATTAGAACTAACTCGGCCTAAAAGCAAAATGTTCAAAACTATGCTCCCACAGCTGCCAAGGGTATCTATGCAGCAATAGATCCTTTAGATTCAACATCAACTATGCTACAATCTAGAATCGTTGGTTCATAAATTTTTTTCGATCAAACCAATGGAATTAGATTTTACTTTGAGAATTTTGATATTTTTCTAACTCCCGTCTATCTATTTTCTTTAGTTATTCACCAGAGCAGTTATGATATGAAAGTCGATCCGAAGTAAGTGTTCAGATCTATTATGACATACTTATTCTTATGACAGAGGAACCTCGTGTAAATACCATGGAATAAGGTTTGATTCTACTCATGGAGATTCCGTAAATCTTCCATTCCAAAAATGGAAAGTTCAAAACAATTGAGATTTTTTTGGAAATGGGACGTAGTAACTAATTTATGATTTAACATGTACAGAAAGAAAACTTCTATCTCGATTCTATGAGAATTTTGATCATTTTTCATGTTGTTATCAACCGAAACCCCCCGTTTGATAATAAGGATGAAAATAAAAACAAATCAATTGATTTGTGTGAGAAGTAGGAAAATAATTTGAGAAATTGGTAAAATGTTCTCCCCCACGTACTCATTTTTATACGTATATGTTTACGTCCACCTTTATCTTTTTGTAAAAAAAATTTCTTCACCACCACCCAAAAAAAAAATTTCCCATGGAAAAGACATCAAATCACATTCAGCGATCAACTTATTTTCTAACTTCTCACAAAATAACATTGATTTTTCTACCGGTTTCCATCTTGTTATCAAATAGAGCATAGGAGTATCAATTTAAAACCGAGGAAAAATCACGTTTTAGTAGGTACAAAATAAGAAAAAGCACAATCGAAAACGAGGTTGAAAGAAGCTTGGGAATTTTTTTCTTCTACTACTGGGTACAATCTAAAGCAAGTGTTTTGATCCAACTGTTCCAATGTAAAACTAACCAACATTACAACAGAAATGGTGCTCTATGGTTACATAAATCAACAGACTATGAATTAAAAAAAATAAAAAATTAAGAGATAACCAAGAACTGAGAATCAAAGTACCTGCACTAAATAAACTTAATCTTTTTAGCAACATCCAGAGCATTATAATCTGGTGATAACATAAGAAAAGCCTTCTTGGTACCGTCACAGTTGAGTAAAGTATTTACTTTCTTGGCCCTGATTTTGAACATATTTTGAAAAGCCTCCCTTATATTTTTCTTGTTGGCACGCGTGTCCACAATAAAGACCAACGTGTTGTTTTCTATGATCTGCTTCATTGCAGCTTCAGTAGCGAGGGGATATTTGAGGACCTCGTAGGAATCGAGCTCGTCCTTCAGAGCAGAAGGAATTTGTGTAATCATGGAATTCATTTCCTTTCTCACTGCGCTAAGCTGGTTAAATGATAATGTCTGAATCTCCTTCTCCTTCTCCTTCTCCTTGTATTCTAAGGTTGATGGAATTGGTTTCACTGCCTCGGCAACCTTCAGTGGTGGTTCATTTCCAGTTTTTGTATTTTCCTGAAATCATAAATTGGTAATTTCATAAACAAAGTAGACTTTTGCGTAATTGCTATAACCAAAAGAAATTGATGACAATACAAATAATAATGGTGATGCAATTGGTTGATCGAAGTAGTCAAATTCCAAAGGAAAAATATATCGAGGAATAGTTTTCAAAATATCAAATACCCTGTTTTGTTTCCCATTTCAAATCATAAATTATGACAAATTTCACCTATGACGTTTTTGATACCTAATATGGTTAAATATTTAGTCTAAGAAACTATATCAGATTAAACTGATGCAATAGTGCATACAGAAAAAATGGTAGTAAGATTACATACACTGCATTGCACTTGATCCAGATTTCCCTTCAAATAAGTAGCCTCTTCAACATCGCAATGTTACGTGCACCACTAGACACTTCAAGAAATTTCTCTCTAATTTCATGTGATAATTTTGCTATCCATTTTTTTTTTCTTTTTAGGTTAAAAAATTGTGCACAATATGATGAACATGATTACAATTTGAGTCCTAATAAACATGCCATAACACAAGAAAAAACAAAAGGTTTCACTAATTTACACCCAAAAAGACACCATCATGGTGTTGCTCCAATTTCATCTTGGAATTTGGACACGAGCATGACTTCATTAACTTATATGACAATGTCATTTTATTCCATGTCATTTCATCGTGTTTGTCTCTAAAATTGTGAATCCTGCTCCGTCCCCAATCAATAGTCATGTTACCTTTTCATAACATATAATCAATGTACCTAAACACTAAATCCCTTTTTCTTGTTAAAATGTATGAACGTCAACTAGAGACTCTTAATTAGGAGGGTGGGAGAATATATTCCTCAAGAAAGTATCATACACTGCAGCGATATTAGCAGAAAACCTAGCCTTGTGAGCTGGCCAACAAATTAGGTGAGAAAAAAAGTTCCAAAGGGATCACCACAACCTCAAGCAAATGTAGGGTGCCAGGTTCTTTAGATCCTTGTAAGAAACCAAAATTGATTGCAACCAAGAGCTTTTCCCCTTAGCTCTTAATTCATCCCATTAACTCCGAATATGCATACATACCCATCATCTTTAGGAGAGAGAAAGCATTTTCCACAAGCCATATAATCAGAGTTAACAATTTTTCCATTTCAATTCTTATCAAACCACATCATGCTATCAGTAGAGATGGCAAATGGCCCGACCCGGTGGGTTTTTAACCCGCCCTGACCCTAATGTGTGGATTTTGTTCGAACTGGGTTGGGTTTCCCAGAGTAAAACCTGCGCAAAGTTGGGTTCCGATTCAGGTAACATAACATAGTGTTCCCCTTTAATACCCTTTACAATATCTTATAAAATTACACCCCTGCAGCTCAATGCGGGTTTGGGTTTTAGTCAAGTAGCAAGCAGGACGGGTCAGGTTCCGTTGCCCTCCCTAAAATTAATGCTAGGCAAATACAAGACCAACTCAAGCACAAACACAAACAGGTAGCTAAGAAAACAAATTGAAACGAAAAAAAAAATAAATAAATAAAGCAAATCGTACTGCCTCAGTCAAGTAGGAGTGGATGGTGAAAGAGGAAAACTTCATCGAAGTCAAGGGAAGCTTGAAAGAGGGATAGACGTTAGTTTAAAAGGAAGCAGATTCCTTTTGAGTGAAATTGAAGAAGAAGAATAATAAGGGGGAGATTGAGCCTTAAGCTGGAAAACTATATTTTGAGAAGCAAAAGCCAGTGACGAATCAATTATAGCGGCCATGGCGAGTGAAAGGAGATGGGTTTCCTTTTGGATGAAGAGCAATTAGGGTTTTTTTGGATTCAAACACACATACCAAATTGGGGGCAGGGAAGGAGAAGAGTTTTTTACTTGGCTGAAAATAAATTGACATGGTAAATTTTGGTTGTATTGGAGCGACTTGACTCTCCTTCATTACTCTTCATTTCAATTCCGTATAATGAAGTTTAATTTGAGTGCTAAATGGATGAATTTTTTTATAACATTTTGTGCAAATGATCTCTATAATAAGTAGATCATTTTCACAAAATTTCAAGAAATTCAAACTGGAAGTGGGCGTAATAAAAATTCAATGCATACTTCCATTTTCAACCATTAAAATGTTAAGTGATCATATCACTTGCTTCTAGATTGAATCTTCTGATGAAGTTTGGAGAGATGATGAACTTATCGTAGAGATTATCCCCACCAATTTTCATGAGAAAGTTTATATGTTTAATCCTCGAACTAGACCTATTGTACGGAATTGGACCAAAAGGATTATGGAGAGGAGCCAAGTCCATATTTGAGAGAAGCCAACATCCACTTCTCTCTCCACAAATTAATACAACTTAAAATTTGAAAAAAAAAATCAAGTTGAAAAAACTAATTTCATATGAAAAATTTTAATTTTTTAAATTTATTATTCAACCAACTCCGCCAGTGTTACTTCAATGCTGCCGGTCCCAAGCCCGGGTAAAGGAGGAGGGTTGTGTTAGGCAGTCGGCAGCCAACGTTAAACTTAGTCGAATCTTTATGACATGGACAAACGATATAAGAGTGTTAATGCTAGGTCGTTGCCCAGAAGCAACGCGCTGGATCGTCCGAGTCCAGTGACAAATGAGCAAGGGCCGCTACATCGCCGCCTGGGTGTAGTGAAAAATAAGCAAGGGTTCCCGCACCTTTGTGAACGGGTGCGGGTAAAGAAGCTAGTTCATGATAGGAGGATTCGTTTTGGGACTTGGAATATAGGCACACTCACAGGAAAATCGATGGAAATAGTTGACACTATGATCAGGAGGAGGATCAATTTCATGTGCCTTCAAGAAACTAAGTGGGTTGGAGCTAAGGCGAAGGAATTAGACACTTCGGGTTTTAAGCTTTGGTACACTGGCAAGGTTAAATCGAGAAATGGAGTGGGTATAATTGTCGACAAATGGTGGAAGAAGGACATTGTAGATGTAAAGAGGGTAGGAGATAGGATCCTAGCCCTAAAATTCGTAGTGGAGCAGGACACTTTTAATGTGATAAGTGCTTATGCACCTCAAGTCGGGTGTGAAGAACACCTCAAGATAAAATTTTGGGAGGACTTAGAAGGCTTGATCCAGGATATACCACTTAGAGAAAAGATTTTCCTAGGAGGGGATCTGAATGGGCACGTAGGGAGCTCTTCTGAAAACTATAGGGGGGGCATGGAGGTTATGGCATTGGGGTGGTAAATACCGAGGGAAAATCTATCCTTGATTTCTCGTCTGCTTATGATCTTATGGTTGCCAATACATGTTTTAAGAAGCGGGAGGAGCACCTCATCACATACAAGAGTGGGGCAGCATGCTCGCAGATCGATTTCTTCCTCTTTAGGAAAGGAGATCGAAAGAGTTGTATGGACTGTAAAGTCATACCTGGAGAGAGCTTGACTACCCAACATAGAGTCCTGGTGATGGATATACGAGTTAAGGGGAAAGTGAAGAGAAGGGGCCAAGGTAAGGTTTCAAGGATTAGATGGTGGCATTTGAAGGGTGAAAAACAAAGGATCTTTCAACACAAGGTGCTGGAGGGAGGGTTTTGGGAGGCAAACGGAAGCGCAAATGATATGTGGGACAAGGCGGCCGAGGGGATCAGGAAGATAGCTAAAGAGACGCTGGGTGAATCAAGAGGGTGTGGACCTAGGGATAAAGAATCTTGGTGGTGGGATGATAGTGTACAAGATAAAGTTAAGGTAAAAAGGAAATGCTTTAAAGCTTGGTCTCTATGTAAGAATGCGGAAAATTGGGAATCTTACAAAGAAGCAAAGAAAGAGACTAAGAAGGCGGTGAGTGAGTCGAGGACTAAAGCTTTTGATGGATTATACCAATCTTTAGGCACCAAAGCTGGGGAAAAAGCTATTTACCGACTTGCTAAAGGTCGAGAAAGGAAGACAAAAGACTTGGATCAAGTGAGATGCATTAAGGACGAAGAAGGTAATGTCTTGGTTAAAGAACAAGACATACAAGAGAGATGGAAGAACTATTTTCACAAATTATTTAATGAAGGTTACGAGATTTTAGCATGTGGAGATGAGCTGAACATGCGAGAGGATGACCAAAATTTCACCTTTTATCGCAGAATTCAAGAAAAGGAAGTGAAAGAAGCATTGATACGAATGGATAGTGGTAAAGCAGTTGGGCCAGATAGTATACCTATTGAGGTTTGGAAGGGTCTAGGTGATAAAGGCATTGGTTGGCTCACAAGGTTTTTCAACAAGATATTGAGGTCAAAGAAGATGCCGGAAGAATGGAGGAGAAGCACCCTAATCCCGATTTATAAGAATAAAGGGGATATACAAAATTGCGCCAATTACAGGGGGATTAAACTCATGAGTCATACTATGAAGTTATGGGAAGGGGTGATTGAGCGGAGACTAAGAAAAGAAACCAGCATTTTAGATAATCAATTTGGTTTTATGCCCGGAAGGTCGACCATGGAAGCAATTTACTTGTTGCGGCGTTTGATGGAGCAATATCGGAGGGATCAAAAGGACCTACACATGGTTTTCATTGACTTGGAGAAGGCGTACGATAGGGTACCCAGAGAGATTTTGTGGAAAGCCCTAGAGAAGAAAGGGGTTAGGATTGCCTATATTCGTGTTATCAAGGACATGTATGAAGGAGCTATGACTAGTGTGAGAACACATAGTGGGTCCACAGAAGATTTTCCTATAACTATAGGACTACACCAAGGGTCAGCTTTGAGCCCTTATCTGTTTACCTTGGTCTTGGATGTACTCACGGAACACATTCAAGAGCCAGCACCGCGATGTATGCTGTTTGCAGATGATATTGTCCTAGTGGGTGAGTCCAGAGAAGAGCTAAATGGGAAGGTGGAAACTTGGAGACAAAATTTAGAAGCGCATGGCTTTCGTTTAAGCAGAAGTAAGACAGAATACATGGAGTGCAAGTTCAATAAAAGGCGGAGCACTACTAACTTAGAGGTAAAAGTTGGGGATAATGTCATACCACAAGTCACTCGGTTTAAGTATCTTGGATCCATTATACAAGAAGATGGGGAGATAGAGGGAGATGTAAATCACCGGATTCAAGCAGGATGGTTGAAATGGAGGAAAGCTTCGGGTGTGTTATGTGATAAAAAGGTACCACTCAAGTTAAAAGGAAAATTCTATCGTACCGCGGTTAGACCAGCAATGTTGTATGGGACTGAGTGTTGGGCGGTCAAAAGCCAACACGAGAATAAACTAAGTGTAGCTGAGATGAGAATGTTGAGATGGATGAGTGGCAAGACTAGGAAAGATAAGATCAGGAATGTTACCATCAGAGAGGGAGTTGGGGTGGCACCTATTACAGAAAAGATGGTTGAATCTCGACTTAGATGGTTTGGGCATGTATGGAGGAGACCTGCAGATGCCATGGTTAGGAGAGTTGATCATATGGAGGAAAGCCTAGTTGTTAGAGGCAGAGGAAGACCTAGAAAAACTATAGGTGAAACTATTAAGAAGGATTTAGAGGCGAATGGTTTCACTAGAGATATGATTCACGACAGACCACTATGGCGTCGTTTGATCCATGTAGCCGACCCCACCTAGTGGGATAAAGGCTTGTTGTTGTTGTTGTTGTTGTTGTTATTATTCAACCTTTTGACATAAATTATAAAAGTATATGAGTGCCATTTTATCAATTTTATAATTTAGAAACAATAAAATTTTGAATTAAGCAGGCGCTAAATGGTATGATCGGTTGATTCATATTAGTGCATTTAATTTTTATATTTTTATATTAATTACATAATTTCAAAATATTTTGTTTGATTGAATTCTTCTTTTAAATAGTGAATAGTTGTACTTGTGTTAATGGAGGAACATAAAATGTAAATGGCCCAGCAAATCTATTGGAGCTGAACTCCCGAACTATTCCCCTAAAGTCGAGTAAATGGGGCCTTGTCTGAACTCAACTAAATCTTCTTGAGGCAGTTAACAAATGATAAGGAAACTAATTCATATTCAAGCTTTCCAGAGGGGATGGTCACAATCCCGGGATCCAAAGAACTATCACAAATAACTCCTAACGTATAGGACTTATCCTATCCCTTATTTTTACCTTACATGTATTTTTTCTACCATATACGACTTGTAAACCACAATCCTATACACTATAAATAGGAGAGGGGTACATTCTTAGAGGGATTCCCAGCACACGAATCCTACACGCACAGTATAAGAAAAGCACTTCGTAATTTTTCAACACAGTATAAGAAAAGCACAACCCAGAGGGTGGACATATACAAGACCTATTATTAATTGGTTGGGGGAACCATCCTATAACAAAAATATGTCTTATTTGTGTGCATTTGGTTCATTTTATCATCCTTACGATCAGTCAACTAGATTCTAAGCATTCAATCTTCATTATTGTGAGAAATGAGTCCAAGGATTTGTTGACCTTACGATTGTTGCCATCTGTGACAAACAAGTGCTAGTTTAGTTGATTCCTCCAAACCTAATACATACAAAAACCAAGATTCAGACTCGAAACCAGTATAAAAATGCTGCGCAGGATGAGGTTCAGACCTTTGATGTAGCAATTCGCCAGGGGAGAGGCACAAGTGCCAATGATCTCCCACCTAGGAGGCCCGAGCGACATGCCACTACACGGAACGATCAACCTGCTGGTGGGGATCTTGATCCCAATTATGGACAATAGTAGCACTGTGGTTTATTCCCATAATACATAATTTCTACAGCCAAACCCGCGCTCTGACACCAAGGAGCACAATTCCTATGTCTCTTCCATAAGAGAAAGGGAACTGCTGAGAATACGCGAGGACGGCTCAGAAGAAAGCAGGGCCAGAGGGGGCCGAGAAGAAAACCAAACACCCAATCTCATTCATCATTACTAAAAATGATGTCCACCTACTATGTCTTAGAGATCTAAGATGATTAAATATTTAGTCAAAGACACTATATAAGATTGAATTAATGAAATAGTGCATATAGAAAAACTGGTAAGATTACATACACTATACTGCACTATCCAGATTTCCCTTCAAACAAATAGCCTCTTCGACTGCACCGCTAGAAACTTCTAGAAATTTCTCTCTAATTTCATGAGATAATTTTGCTATCATTTTTTTTTCTTGTTAGATAAAAATTGGGGCTCCATCTCCATATGTATCATGTTGACAAAAATAAACTTCAAAATTAATGGTCACTAATACATTTAAACCTTACAGCATTAGTTCCATGAAAAGAATAGATCAGGAAATAAACAATACTCCCTCCGTCTCAAAAAGCTATTCCATTTTGACTTGAATACATTACAAGGAAACATTAGTTTCAACCTAATCAATGGTCAAGACTACAAACTTAGTTTCTACTATGAGAAGGAAATGGGACATCTCTTTGAGATGGAGTCGTGTTTGGGCGTTATGTGACAAGGCAAGGAATATTTAGAAATGAACATATACGACACAACACAACCCATTTAAACACGATATGATGGACATGATTGCAATTTTTGAGTCCTAATAGTCATGCCATAGCACAAGATAAAACAAAAAGGTTTCAATAATTTACATCCCAAACGACACCATCATCGCAGTGTTGCTCAAATTTCATCTTGGAATTTGGACACGAACATGACTACGGGTAATTTAAACAACAATGTCATTTTTTTCTATGCCGTTTTCTATCATGGTGTCCCTACAACTGTGAGTCCTACTCCGTCCCAAGTTAATATCCGTGTTACCTTTTCATAATATAATCAGTGTAACAAATCACTACATTAATTTTTTTTTCTTTTTTAAATATATGAACGTCAAATCATGACTCTTAATTAGGAAGGATGGGAGAATATATTCCTCACGTTCTATTTATATCCTTATAACAAACTAAATTAATTTCATCCAATTAACACCGATGTTACGCAAATAAAAGACCGTATCGTGTTTTCATAAGCAATATAATCAGATTGCCAATGTTTCCGATTAGATAATTATCAGAACATATCATGCTATGCAAATACAAGACGAATTCAAACACAAAACAGATAGATAAGAAAACAAAATTTGAAATGAAAAATAAAAAAACAATAGAAGAAATAGTACCACCTCAGTCAAGTAGCAATGGATTGTGAAAGAGGAAAGCTTCTTCATGGAAGGAGAGGCGGAGACTAGTTTAGGAGGAAGGAGAGTCCTTGTGAATGAAATTGAAGAACAATAAGGGGCAGATTGAGGCTTATTAAACTGGAAAACTACATTTGCAGAAGCAAAAACCAGTGAAGAATCGATTACAGCGGCCATGGTTTTGGGGTCAACTAGTGCAGAGGTGAGAGAGAAAGCAGACTGGGGTTTTTTTTGGAGGATGAAGGGTTAGGGTTTTGGATTGAAACAGAGACCTTCCAAATTGGGGCAGGGAGTGAAAGAAAAAACTATTTTACTTGGCTGAAAATTTTGAAGTGATGTGGCAAAACTTCTGGTTGTATTTGAGAGTCCAATTTGTGGCCAATATCCACTTCTTTGCCAGTAAAAACAAATGTTTAAATTATATGTGTTATTTTTTTTTACACAAAATTTGAAATCAACAAAAAGTTAGTTTCATGGTAAATTTGTAAATTCTTATGTAAAATTTAAAATAACCCATTAAACACCAACATGTGTTAAATGTCATTTTATTTAAATTATTTTTTTTTGTTAAATTTTTTATTAATAATTTATTAATCACAATTGATTGTTTTATAGATATTTACGAGTATATTTCAAATATTTAATTTTTATTAAAAGTTATTATATTCTTATAAAAAAAATTACGAGAGAAAGCTGATGCGGCGGTATAAATTGATTGTGTATTACACATCTATTTTACACAAAACTTAATTTTCCATACCCATGGGAGCTTATTTTTTTACAAATTGTGTATAATTTACACAAAATATTTTTTTACACTACCTTTGCAGATACTCTTAAACGTTGGGTTAGTTAGATCAATGTTGGAATAAGCTTAAGTTTTCTTCTGTTAAACGTGATGGAAATTTAGTGGCCCGTGCTTTGGCCAAACTTGTTAGGTCTATTCCCGACTTTTGTTGTTTGGTTAGGAAATGGTGAAAATTAGTGAATTAATTTACCCTCACCAACCATGAGCAGACACGTGGCTTCCCACGTCAACGGCTTAATCTGCTATAATGAAGGTAGCTCGAGAGCTATGCTTAAGTGCCACTTGGAGGCCAGAGCTCCAAAGGGCATGAGTATTTGACCTAAGGGTTATTTTCATACGACAGACTACGGAGCTCGAATACCAGAACTATTCCAATGAGTTCCGGAGCTCTCTGACCATCCACTGTGTTAAAGAAAATACATACAGCATGAGCGATTGTTGCCCACTCCACCAACGCCGCATAACATCCCTCAACTTCATTAAATGTACACCAACTACGTTTAATGCATCGGAATCCATGGAGGAACAACGTCAAAGTTGGTGATGACTAGGAATGGCCTCAGACCTGCTTTAAGAGCTCTCTCACACATTTCATCTCTGTCATATATATTTGAAAAGCATTTACGTTCCTCAATGACTAAGAACAACCAAGAAACAGTGAAGCAAGAAAGTAATCAAACCTTTATTGTAAGAGTTTTACTACACCTCAACAGTACTAGTGAGGAGTAGAACTTTAAAGCGCACGACATAGCTCCTAGTGTAGGAAATTTAGACTTTGGATAGCTTAGAACTCCTCCCATTGTGATCCTGTAAGAGTAGAATAGCAAGGGAGATATTGATGGCCTGTAACTTGAACCTTATCGTTATAATACAGAGCACATCGAACTCCTTGCTCTATTCAGTAAAGGAGGAATATCTCATATCTTCATATAGGGTGAACCTCATTTACACATCTTTGTTTCATTCTGCTTAGTTCTTTATTATCCCAATCATTATTGCAATCATTTAATTGTGTGGTCGAAGGTGGACTTGCTCTAATTTTTTGTACCAACAGAAGATATGTCGTCTTGGTTAGATGATATACTATCTCTGCATGTACCTATTTGTAATGAATGAAATTCTCTTCATTGCATTTTCAAAAAACAAAATTATATAGATTGATAGATAAATAAATAAAAATTCAGAGTAAAATAAACTTTAGCCCCTGAAGTCTCAATTAGTACTTGATGTTCTAATTTCACCAATTTGACCCCTAAAGAGTTATTATATTTGCAATGTGGCCCCAAATTGGACACCCCGTTAACTCCTTTCATAGAAAAGGCATGTGCCATGCATGAGGCACCATATTGAGAAGCAGAAAGGGAAAACAAATGTTTACATCCCTTAAGTCCTTCGATCCCTACATTTCCCAAGTTTTTCATCGGCGAAATTGCAACAATATCCTTCAATTTTAGTTTTAAACAAGCTCAAACAATGATACCCTAATGGAGGAAAAAAAGGAATTATGGCTTATAGGTCATATTTTGCCCCTTATGAAAGTATCTCGTGCATGGCACATGCCTTTTTCATCAAAGAAATTAATAAGACATCCAATTTGATATTCTATTTCTTTTTTTTCTTTTTCTTTTTTTTTTTTCATAATTTTCATACTTCGTAAGTATTCAGCTAACCAAACATACCCTTTGAAAAAAAATATTTTTTCTGTTTTAAAATTGAATTATTTTAAGTACATTATTTTTTAAGAAAACAAAATTCCGTTTAACATAATTAATGACTAATAATAATATATAATATAATTTTTGATTTTGAGAATCTATCAATTTGTAATATTTTAAAATAATTTAAAATGGAGAAAATATTCCTTTTTAGTTGCATTGAGTTTGGCTAGCCCAAAGTATAAGTCACGTGACCATCATACACCCCCAACTTTCTGAACATTTTAGGCACTCTTTAACTCTTATATACATGTGTATTAGTGTATATATTATGTGGTTAGTTCAAAATTTAATGTCAATTCTCATATATTGAAGTTCGTATTTTCATATTATGTGCCCAAAGATAACCCGTTGCATAGAAAAAAAGAATTTTTTTTTTCCTATTTTCATATTAAAACTTTGAACCCTTTTCAGTATAGGAAAAAAAAAAATTCTTTTTTTCCAAAAACTATCTCACACTAATTTTCATGTTTTGAAAGCTTCTTTTTCCTCAAGATAAAATTTAAGCAGACCATTTTAATAACAACATCGAAAATAAAAATATAAATAGTTAATTTTTATAAGAAGTTTGAAAATAAGTTGAAACATGTGTTCAGATATTTTCTTACTCTATGATTTTTTCCATAAAAGAATTTTCTTTGATTGTTGATGAACAAAACTTTTCCCCACAAAAGATAATGAAAATGGCATCTACTTATAAAAATGAGCACGAATATCTCATCACACACCTCAGCTTATTTTCCAACTTCTTACACAAATCAAGTGCTTTTCTTATCATTTTCTATATTTTTATCAAATAGAGCCTAAAAATATAATACAACTCGATTCAAACTCTTGTTAAAAATAAATAAATTATCATTACTAAAGTTGATATTGGTCTTTACCATTAAATTACTTTCTTTCTTTTTTTATTACTTTTCTTTTCATCTATATTATAAAACAAGGATTTTTTTGCAATAAAATAATAAATCAATCTAACGTCTCATATTAATTTGTAATGGTGTTAACACTTTTAGACCATTAGATCATTTTTATATCTCACAACAAGATGTCAAATCAACTTAACATTTACTCACACACTAAACATATACACAAATATTACTCTTACATTTCTCTACTTTTCTACAACATTTCTCTCTCATCAAATTTTTAAAAAACTATTAAATGCCATAACTTTAAATTTACAAATTCAACTTTAATAAAATTTATATATTTGAAATATGTTCATCAATATCTACAAAACAAGATCCATTGTGATTATTAAATTATGTATAAAAAAATTCAAGAAAAAGTTATAAAATATAAAAAAGGTAATAGTATACTTAAAGTATTTCTAACTCATTAGTTATTGAAAATATACATTTCTCTCTCATCAAATTTTAAAAGAAAAATCAAATGCTATAACTTTAAAATAAGTGTCCAACCTACCTCGAATATGGGGTGAATTTTTTTTATATAATTAGTATCCAACTTACCTTAAATATAATATTTTTTCTTTTAAAATAAGTGTCCAACATGTCTCGAATATAATATTTTTTCTCTCTTTTAAATACACTCATAACATCATTACATTATAAAACGGTCGATGCGATTTCAGGTCTAATTGAACAAGTAAGACACGTCTCAAGTACGGACGGTTATATTTTTAGTTAGACATGTTTCATTTTTGTGATACCTTAATTATCTATTTTCATTCCTAAGTAATATACAATCATACACATCTTTACTTCTCACATTTTTCACGTAATTATATTTTATCTAATTATTAATTTTTATTCTTTTTATTGTGCCGGACGGCACGGGTATACCCTAGTCTATTTATAAGTAAGTCACATACACTTTATGAGTGCAAGAAAAACTACTCAACAATAAATGTCCTCCGCATCAAAATATGGGAAAATGGTTAGGATTACAAGAAAAGAATTACTAAAAGATATACTAATTAAAAATATCACATACTACATAAAGATTTACCAACAGTCCAACACTACTCAAATAAAAAGCATGCCAAATTTATTAATTTTCATGGACTACTCAGTCTCTCATCTTAGGTAAGCCCCTATATGAATATCTCTGCCTAGGAAGAGGAGGAAGATTAGATAATTTCCCCACCAAATTATCCTCTACAACATCACATGGCTTATTATTACAAGAGAAAATTAATTTACTCATCCATACCTTAGACCCAAAAATACATCTTCTTTTACCAAGTCCATCCCCACTCATTTTACCATTTCCCTTAGAGCACTCCTTGAGAGCTTCAACAAATGGATCATCCCATATACTCTTTGATGAGAAGCTTCTACGCGGCGGCAGCAGTGGTGGCTGAAACGGGCATGGCGGCGGTAGTGGAATTTTTTTATTATGATGATTAGGAGAAGGAATTGTATAGGCATTTGGTCCTATATTTGTAGGGTTGTTTTGGGGGGTGTACTTAGAGATTCCTGGTTTGTCTTCCCAAGAGAAGGGCACACTTCCTTGTGAAAGAACCTTTCTGTGGGTCATTTTTTTTTTCTTTGGTGTTTGGATGGAAAGAAAAGGCTTTTATTGTGGATTTTGGAGTACATTGTTGACCAGGAAAGGGAAGCAAGTGAAACGTGAAGGGGAAGTTTTTGGTTTGCTTTTGAATGAATTCATCCCATTAAGAGAGGGTAATTTGGATATGATGAATGTGAAGAAAATAAGAGCAAGATTTGTTCAATTGTCTTGTTATATTACATGGTGTACAATAGTTGTTGGCATTATTGTTGGGAAAAAGAAGTTTCTAAGCACTGCTCTACCATTATAACTGGCGGCCCAATAGAAAGTGAGGCCATGTTTTTAAAATGGGACCTAGTGAAATGAACTAACATAGACAATTAATTGGTTTGCTTTTGATATGCATTTACATTTGCAGCGATCAAATGAAGAAATACCTACTTTAGATAATTATCCTAGATTAAAATATATGGATTGAATTAGAAGTTCCCAATATGTATAAATGTTGTGCAGAATTCGAACCTTGTCAGCAATCACCGAAAAATTAATAATAGAGTATTTTACAAGAGTTAGCGGATGGAGCCAGCTCTCATTTGTTTAGCCCACCGTTTCTTAATAAAAATTTTACTCTAATTCTTGACTAGGATTTAAAAAGGAAAGCTTTTAGACTTAAACAGATTATATTCATGTATATCAGTTGCAATCTTTACAACCCTTCTGAGTATAAGGTTTCAATGACATCAACTGTTTCTTCCATCTACCTGATTTTCCCCTGTTTGAACCAAAATTAGTGCATCATACCAAAAGTTACCACCCTCAGAATTGCACCTATCCAACAACTCTGCTAAAGAAACTCCCATCGAATATGGTACTGGATTCATTTGTTTTCATTTGGCACACTAATCTCATTATCCTACAAAAATGAACTCCAAATGGAATGGGGATTGACATTGTCCAATCTGATTTGGTTCACCAGGGCAGGATATGTGACCGCTTGTATCACAGTATTCCTCGTTGTTGGCCCAATTATCGAGGAAATGGGAGAGTGAGTGATCATCGCCCAGTAATTCTTTTAATTGGTGAAATCCAAAAGAGGTATCAAGTCTTCCGGATTTTGTGAAAGATCATGAAGAAATTCTAAAAGAGACGATTCTTTAGAATTTGTTTGGGAAGAGAGAATATATGGAGAATATTGAGAGTCTATGTTGATGGGTGATGCCATTGAATGCCTTAGAGATTCTTGCGTTCTCCCCCACACACACAAACACAAACACAAATGCAAACACACTTTGTTTGGGCAAATAATCATGAAAAGTAAATGCATGCCATTTTCTTGTTCGAATCTAAAGTCTAAAATCCAAACTGCTTTATTGGTAAGTGAATTTGACATACAAAAGTTTGAGCTCTAGTGGAAGAAAAAATTAAAACTACTTAATAAGGTGCGATTGTTTTCTGAATTAAATCTAAATCTGCAAAATCTGTTTGTTTTACATATGAACATTTGAATATACTAAACGCATGTTCCTAGCTTGGACCATTGATCAGTCTTTTTACTTTAACGATAATACTTCAGCAGGAAAAAAAACAATTAAACCTTACAACCTGTTTAATGTAGCATTTAGATTCAAAGCAACATATATAGTTGTTGATATCTCCAAATTTTAAGAAAGCAAACAACCTTTTACACTCTGAATTCTACGTGAATTCAGATTCAAAGGTAAAAACAACGATAACATGACTATATGACTTTAGAGTTCCTGAAAGCACGAAAATCAACAAGCTAAAATTAATGACATGCACAATTTACCTGCTCATGACAGTGTCGCTGCAAGGATTGGCATTGGTACACTGCATGCATCCCCAATTCCCCACCAGTACTGCTTCATGCACTAGAGGCTATTAGATGCGCTGTTGCTGGACACTGTCGATGCTGATGGGGATCTATAGACAACATGGCCACTATTTTGGCCTTCCAAAAGCTTTCCTGAACGGCTTTTGTCCCGTTTTACGTGCCATTCACATGCAGTAGTTCTTTCCAAGTACAACTTTTCTAGAGCACCTCCATTTCTTCCCATCAGTTCTATGGCACGTTCATTTTTCTCCCTTTTCCAAACCAATAAGGGAAGTGCCCCAGCCGACTTTGTGCAAGTAAAACAAGAAAAAAAAATCAGTTCTCTTGCTTAAGTTTCTGTGGGAAGGAATCAAATAATACGTACGTAAGTTGGCAGATGTATCATTTCTCACTTTCCAGAATTCAGACTTGTGATCTTATAAGTGTCACTTTCGCAAATCTTAGATAAGCTGGAAAACTTCTTCATAATATGTGGATGAACTTGACTATATGTTAATGCAACACTCGCGTCAAAAATCGTAAAACTCTTCGTCCGGTGCCCCCTTTCACTTGAATCGAGCACGAATAGTTGTGGGGGGTGGGGGCGGATGGGCGGCATTGCTGTTTTGGATCAAAACATTTTCTTCACGTGCAACCCAAATTTTTGTTTTTGTTAAAGTTTAATAAAAGAAGAATCCATTTTATTTTCGTTATGGTCTGCTGTTGTAGTTCCATCCACTGACTTGGACTGAATAAAAACCTTTACAACCATACCCTGAAAAAAGGATATTATAATATCTTAAAGATTTGTAATATAATATAATTGAATCAAAATTACAAAACCTTTTTTGATGCTTCCAAATTTCACACAATTTTGTTCCGATTGAAGAAATAAGACACAAAAGAAATTAAACAAATTAATCACTTCGTTTCTTTTTTAAAAGTACAAAAAGTTAACACGACTGTAGCAAAGTTAGCAGAGGGGGTTAGTTTGACCATTGTTCAAATCTTGGGAACCCAGTGCACCCATCATAGTTTAAATCTTGGAAACCCGGTGCACCACTTAAAAATAGGAAAAAATTAATGAAGAAATACTGGTTTTTCTTAAATTGTGCTTATTCAGAAAATTAAAGGAAAATTATAGTCTTGCCAACTTCATTTACCGCATAATTATAGGGGGTGTATTAATGAGTTGTACATTTCAATAATGTAGCATTGCTCAAAATTGAAATTACCATTAGAATTCCCAAAATGGGGAGGAAATTGTTGAACAAATCCACCAATATTTTTGGGTTGAATGGGTGGAGTTGTGTTGGTGAGGTAAAAAGCCAAGGGCACAAGTGAATCTCAATTGAAGAGTATTCACTTGTTCATCAGAATGCAACGTTGTAATGGGAGCTTGAACTACTGACTCTGTTTTCTCCATTTTTGAATTTCTCATCAACACTTCTGATCATTTCTTGCTCGAGGAAGAAGAAGAGTTCTTTTTTTCATCTGCACCCACAGAAGCCATTGATAAGAGTTTTGAGTTCAATATGAAACGGAGGGGTTCAGCAGCTCATGGGGGAGGGGACAATGTTAATTAAAAAAATAAAACCCTTTTCTTCTTTTCTCTTTTGTGTTGTGTGTTCGAAATTTTGTAGTATAAAATACTGTACTACAAGATTTAAAATACTGTACTACAAGTATAATTGACCATCCAAAAAATGACGGTATATCTTTTTACCGACTAAATTTTGAAAATTATTCTTATGATTAAAATAAACTGTGATGAAGTTTTCTGTCTAGTGTCAAATTATCCTTATACATGACCCACTTAAAACCCATTTTCTCTTAATTAAAATAAATTTTAGAAAATAATTTTTTTTCTGAAATATAATACTTTTGCTTATAATTTTAACTGCGATTACACATTTGCCTCTTCTGTAGAGTGTTGAGTTGTGCAGAAGGTAGGGCTTTCTCTTTGCACCTTCTTTCCCTTAGCACTCAGCAAAAGAGGTAAGTGTGTGTAATTGCTGCAATCATACAATTGCCTATTTTGTTGAGTCTTGAGAGTAGGGCCTTCTCTTTTGCACCTTCTCTAGCTCTTGATACGATGTACGTTGCATCTTGCAGCAAACAAAATATTGAGTATATTTGGTATATTATATATATGGTGGCTTAGAAAATACGGGTATTTTATTTTGAAAAGAGTATTTGGGTCAGGTACTTTGTGGACATGAACAAAGGTATGACACAACTTGGACATGGGAGGGTTATTCCTTGGACACGGATAGAAAAAAAATTGAGAGGTGGGGGGTGGATCAATTTGTAATATTTAAAAATACTTTAGTGTCTTTTATTAAATTAAAAATATATTTACACATATAATTAGAAATATTCATATCCTATCGTAAATTATCAATTTAAAAAAGAGTTACCGTTAAATGTTCTTACAACTGCTGAGCCGCACTACTCTCATCAAAGCATCTCATCTTCCTGATCTTCTCTCTTCTTTCACCTTCCCGACCTATGGCTTTTATTTGACATAATCGTTTATGTCTCTTTTGAATATGATTTGGCAGACTTGTTTATTTCAAGTGCTTTTGGATTTAACTTGTTAGTAATGTTTGCAAAAATGCACATGTTATGAGCCAAGGAACCGGACCTAGACCCAAACCCAAACCCGCGTGATTCCCACGATCAGTAGTGTTAGTGCTAGCTTTGCATGAAATAAGGGCCACATGCCCCACTTGGTTTTATTTTTCCGCACTTATTTTCAATTGAGCAGTTAGTAGTTTGATATGTCCATGTTTATAGTATTTTAGTGGGTCACGTTTCAATTGTGGAGAGTTTGTAGGAGCATGTTTCTATAATGCATTAATGGAGTCTTTTTGTGTATCTATTTAATGGCTGTAACATGAATGAAAAGGCATCTGATTATTGAGCGTTTGATTATTGAGCGTTTGTTAAACTTCTGGGAGGTGTGGGTTTTCCCAAAAAATCCGGTTCCAACAACTATTTCAATTACTCACATTAAGAAACAAAAATAGGCAAGTCTAAAAACCCTTCTGTCTACTCTGCCAATAGTTCGAGACCAGTTACATGCTCACAAATAGAGAGTCGTAACAGCATATATATATATATAATGTTATTTATTTACAAACATGTCCCTTGCTATAGATGTGTCTCAGTTTTTTAAAATTTTCTCTACCTCCGATCCATGTACCAATACTAGACATGACACTCGTATTCATGTCTGTGCTTCATGCGTGGTGGCACAAACAATAGATCTAATCTTGGGCCTTCAACTTGATGTAAAGCTGGCATCAACTTTGGCTTTGACTTCACCACTAGTCTTGGTATCACCTCGGCATACACTAAAAATGTGCCCAGTATCTACTCCAAAATTTAATCCATATGTCCACTTACCTCTCTAATCACTAGTTTTGAACTTTTGATCCATAGGCTCAATTCAAATTAAATATATATGAAAAAGTAACAATGGGAAATGATAAAATTACGAGTACATAATTAAATTTTACACAAGGAAAAGTATGTTGTTTTTAAACATTGGATTTCCAGTGAATAGTTATACAACGTTTGGAGCCATCCATGGTCCTAAGTCCTAACCCCTGCCTTGATCTTGAAGTTTTCTCAGTGTATTTTTTCTCGCAACATTTTTCTATTTCAAGACAGTTTTTTAGTTTTTCTTACTTTGACCCGCACTAGTTAGGTTATTCTCTTCAATAAATTACCATTCGTTTCGTTTCCAATTTAATACAAATTTTTTTAATATATCAATGCGAAATTTGAAATCAAAACTTCCCACTAGTCGGGAGTGTGTTCTGGTCACCGGGTAATCACTATGGTTTCGATACTATGTTCTTTTATATCAAAATTGTTGCTTTCTCGAACAATTTTTTTGTGACTCATTGTCGTCTCCATGATATTTTGAAGATATCTTGTTAAATGTAAATGTATTAGTAGTGTATCCATGTAAATCCTAGGTGCATTTAAAAATTTCTTAACATTAAAAGCAAAAATCTTAATAAATAGTTTGTTAACATAATGGTAGTGATGGCTAGTATAGGATTGGAAGGGGTTAGGGTTCGATTCACTTATATAACGGGTAATTTTATTTCTATTCGCGGGTTTTTACAGTTTATCCACCCTTGATTTACGTTACTATTGAAATAAATTTCTCAAAACTTCCTTATAAAAATTGAGAAGTATATCCACCAATTAGTTTAAATTAGTTTTGTAGCTATATTAATTTAATTTTAATTATTTATCCGTAAAAGTTTGTATTTTAAACAAAACCTTGGACCTTAAAGTATTGGTATAAGAGCTCGTTTGATTCGAGCTTTTGAGGATTCCTGGAATCCTAAATTCCATTCTATGAGGATTATTTTGTTTGGTTGGAGTTTTAGGTAGGAATTTAGGATTCCTAGGAATCCTAAATTCCTCCATTTTGCCAAAATATATTCCCTTATAAATTGAGAGGAATCTTGGATTCCCAATTTGAGGAATCCTTTTTTTTCCAGAAAATGAAAAAAAATAAATTTTCCCAAAAAATGAAAAAAAAAATTCCAGAAAATTTTAAAAAATATTAAAAAATTTCCAGAAAATGAAAAAATTAATTTTTCCCAAAAAATGAAAAAAATAATTTTTTTCCCAGAAAATTAAAAATATTATTTTTTCCCCAGAAAGTAAAAAAAATATTTTTTGCCAGAAAATGAAAAAAAAATCCCAAAAAATAAAAAAATTATTTTTCCCCAAAAAATGAAAAAATTATTTTTCCCCAGAAAATGAAATAAAAATCCAGAAAATTAAAAAAAAAATTGCCAAGTTCATTCCTAAAACTCCAACCAAACGAGTATTAATGGAATCCAATAAAGGATACTAGGAATAAAGGTTTCCTGGCATCTAGAATGCCAATTCCATTCATAAAGCTTGAACCAAACGAGCCCTAAAAGTTGTGTCCTTAAATAGATAGAGAGAGGAACATTCGTCCTTAAAACTAATTACCCCTATTTTTATTTATTTAATTAAAATGAATGTACTTATTAATCTAGTGGATTTTTTAATATTAAATCATTAATAAAATAATATTTATAAAATTAAATCAATAATTTTTTTTGTTAGTCTATCCACATTTGTGAATTAATTTAGTAGGTAACGCGGATTAACTTAATAACGGGATTAACTACAAAATATCGTGGATAGAAATAAAATCACCCTATATAACTGGAAAAAAAGGAAAAAAAAGAAGAAGAAGAGTATTCTAAGGTTTCGTTTGATAACACAAAGTAAAATAGTAAAAAGAAAAAGAAAAAGAAAAAGAAAGCAATTAATTTGTGTGATAAGTTGGAAAATAAGTTGCATGATGTGTTGAGATATTTTCTTAATTTTTGACTCTTTTTTTTCCATGAAAATTTTTCTACAAAAAATAAATAAGGATGATGGACATCTATTCACAAAAATAAATATGAATAAAAAGCATCTCAGCACATCGCTCAACTTATTTTCTAGTTGTTAACATAAATAAATTATTTTTACTATTATGTTTTATATTGTTATCAAACAGAACATTCAAAAGCCAAATATATATCTCTTACTAGAAATTGATTAAGAAAATCAAACGACGAGATGTGAAAATAGAAGTAGTAATTCTCGCGATAAAGGAAGTTAAAAATTACAAAAGGATGTTTGGGTCATTTCACTATAAGAAAGGGCATTTATGTCATTTTAAGCACAACTAACAATAATTACGAGCTTATTTTTACTTTGTGCATGTCCTTGTCTATTTGCTAACAAGTTTATGGGTAGAGATATTGGCATCCCCTAAAAAATAAGGGTGTCGTTATTTACACCCACTAAATCTGTCACAAACGTCCCCTTATCACAAACACCACCCAAAGGTAAATTTTTAATTACTGACACCCCTTGAGACTCGCCTAATGAAAGATAAGTGCAGATACACACGATCGCCCTACTTGAGGAGAGTTTGTTTATAATAACTCATTTGAAATCATGTAATAGATTACTGGAGTGTTTTTCGAATAAGGCTCGCCTAATGAAAGGTGAATACACTCACATAAACTCGCCTTAAATGAAGAGAGAGTGTTGGTAAGCACTCACCTAACATCAATCAATGGAGGGGGGTGTTTGTGACAAATAAAGTGGTGTTAAAATGTGTTTTTAGTTAAATTTTGGAGTGGGGTGTTTGTGATAGATTTAAAGGATGTAAATAACACCACCCAAAAATATTGGTAACACTCCACTTTCATTCGATCCTTCGCAACTAAGTAAGGCGTCTATTACTCAGTTTTTAAGGGTCGAGTATAAGCCTATATACTTAGTCCTTGACAACCGAGTAAAGCATTATCAAGTTTATACTACACCTTTCATAACCGAGTAACATATACTTTACTCGATTGTAAATGATCGAATGAAAAGTGAGAGTGTTTTCAAAAGATATTGGGAATATCAATATCTCGACCCAAATTTATTTATTTATTTATTTATTTTGGTTGTCATCTGTTTTCATTGTGGTTTGTCATTTTGTTTAACAAACCAAACCAAGCCAATTAAGCCCACAATTTTCTTTAACCCATCTTTCTTCTCTTCATGCATTTAATTTAATACAACGGACAAGTTTGGGCCCAACCAAACACTCCTTAATACCAAAAACAAATGTCACAAACGAGAAGAGGGGTTTTGCATGGAGAACACGTGTTTGGCACGCAAAATAATAAACAAATTAAGGAGGCTATTATTTTTACTCCCAATTTTGTCACAAATACTTCTCTCATGTCAATTTTTAGTTACTAACACATTCCACCTAATTAAAAGTTAATACAAACATTAATTAAAAATAAAACTACTTAACATTGAAAAAGAAAGAAGTCATTTACTTCTTCATCTAATGACAAGTGAGTGGATTCACACACTCACCCCGCATCAGGTGAATGTGTTGTAAGTGACTCGCCTAATATAAAGCAATGGAGTGCGAAGTATACTGAAGTATTTCTAAATTAGACTCACCTAATGACAGGTAAGTGGATTCACACACATTCAGTCATGCACCCTATATCAGGTGAATGTGTTGTAAGTGACTAGCCTAATAACACACACTCGTCTCACATGAAGTGAGTGTGTCTATACACACTCGCCTTATTTGAGAAGAGTTATAATTACATTACTCTCCTTATATAAAGCGAGTTAAGCCTGGACAGAACCCGTTTTATACTCTGTTTTGGAGATTACATCTTTGTTTCAATTTAAATGTTGTAGAATGATGTATGAAAGTTAATATACACATTAATACACTAATAATAACAATTATAATGCATCTTTGGCTTCACTTTGGAATAAAATTTCACCACCAACTTTTTTTTGAACTTCTTCTTTCTCCACTATCTCATGAACAATGTTTCTTATTTATCATAATGCAAACTTCAAACTTTCCACTAATAATGTTTGTACTTTGATTTGGTTGTGATTTCTTGATTTTGAGAGCTCAAATGATAAAAAAGTGAGTCTCTTCTCTCTCTATCGTTTTACTTGAAGCAATAAAATTTGATTGTGAATGAGGAAAAAATGGGAGATATAGGTTTAATTATTTGGGTTAATATTAGATTAGTTTATTAAAAGTGAATAAATAGATAGGGTAATGTTTTAACCATTGGGTAAATAAGTTAAGTGACGGTGAAGTGAGAGGGTGTTTGTGACAAAAAAGTGGGGTGTTAAAATGTGTTTTTTATCAAATTGTAGATGGTGGTGTTAGTGATAAGAATCGAGGGGGTGTAAATATTAACCCCCCCCCCCCCACCAAAAAAAATAAATAAAAATTAAAGGTTAATTATGATTTATTTCCCCTTTTCTTTCTTTTTTTTTTTTTTTTTTTTTTTTTTTATAACAATGGGTATCGGGGCCCCACCCTCACTAATTCCATGAGACTCTAATTGCTCGACCAAGAGACGCCTCCAGTGGTTCAATCTGAAATCGTGCGCTTACCCACATAGTACCAAATTCATCCTTACCGATGTGCCAATTTTTAATTAAGAATGAAGATATTTTGAAATCTTTTTTAATTAAGAGTTTAATTTTTTTATTAAGCATAATTTTAGTGTTGAATCTCATCATAATAAACAAGTTTTATTTATAATAATTGATTGAATTGAATCTAGCTGCATTCTTAG
Organism: Lonicera japonica; assembly: GCA_021464415.1. Lineage (NCBI taxonomy): Eukaryota > Viridiplantae > Streptophyta > Magnoliopsida > Dipsacales > Caprifoliaceae > Lonicera > Lonicera japonica. The sequence goes on from CM038469.1 coordinate 17,388,069, forward strand.
AACTTACTATAAATATTAAATTGCATTCTTAATTTAAAACATAATGAAATGAGTAATTTATTAAATCTAAATAATAAGGAAGGGCTTTTCAACAAAAACACTTATAAAAGTGAGTAATTTATTTTTCTAAACTCTCTTTTCTCCTTCTAATCCTTCTGTGCATTTGAGATTGTCAAAAACAAAAAGTATTGGAATTTGAAACTATTAAAATATGGTTAATTGAGTTGGAATAAATATGTTTATTATTATTTTACTAAAAAAAATAATTAAACTGATTCATCAGCATGTTTCCACTTTTGACCCAGTCGATGTGTTTTAAGTTAGATGCAGGCGTCAAGCTCACCCATGATTCAATCATACCTTTATTTCAAACATTAAAACAAAATTGAATATATCAACAAGCTAGGGACAACTCTAATAGCCAACTGAACGTCGTCGCTGAGATCCGAGAGCACACTAAGAGGCGACATACATCGAAAGCTCGTAACCAACAAGCCGGTCAATGATCCTTTTCGCATATTTAGGATGTTTTCGTCGAAGGTATATCCAGATCCTTTTAGATTAGTTATCTTACTGGATTGATAAAAGTCTTTTGCTAAGATAACTTCGTGTATTTTCAGTCTCTTTCAAATTTAGCTAGGTTATATAGCTTGTATATGAAAAAATTAAGATTTGATCTTTTTTTTCCTCAAATATTTTTTGGATGCGATTCTTGTTCCATTTTTTGAAATTTAAGGTCCCTACTTTTTTAAAGTATATGGTCCCTCATGTTAAATATCTGTGAAATGAGACTTCTCAATCACATATATTGTATCTATAATTGAAAAATCATAATACTCATGTGTACCTGAGTTATCGCAAGAGGTAGATAATATAACTTAGGGATAGCAAACTTTTTAAAAAGAAATAGTTGACCACGTTTAAAAAAAATTATTTAACATACAGGGACCAGATGCTAAAAGACTACCCTATAGATAGACATCCTAGGAATGTCAATATTTTGGTGAGTGACTTTCTGATGCATTAATTCAACTTAATCATTTATTATCATAAAATTTGGTACATGAAATATTAGGGCTTTTTTTCTTATAAAGGACAAAGTTGTTTTTCTCTTTCTACTAGAGGAAAAATGTTTTGGTAGATTAGTTTGGAGGACACAATTCAAAAAATAAAATTTAAATTAATTTTAGATAATTTTATAAATAATTTTAATTAATTAGCATAGTTCTTAATATGCCTTTATTTAGTGTAAAATTGTAACACCGTCGCCTTAATTAACATAATAGCACATGTAATTAAGACTTGAAACATTACTAACCCACTTTAAAATAGCCAAAATGGGTTTAATATAAATAATAAATCATGGTAAATCATATAAAACGTGTCAATCAACCATTTGATACTCATATATATGATAATATAAAACGAACGCATAACACATATGTTCATATCTAAAAGATATATAAAATCATGTCAACATGTGACTGTTTATTTATGGTAACTTAGGCTAGCCGTGGCTTACCATATAAACATATATATAACCAAAATAAGTCTGTATCAGAGCAATTTATGCCATCCCTGAACCCGTCGTCTCTTTAACATCATTCGTCTCTTTTGTACCTAAATTTGTTTAATAAAAAAGGGATGAACTCACAGCTCAGTAGGGGGATAATAGGGGATAATATTTTTTAAAAATAATTAGCAATTTAATAATAAATCATACTTTAACCAATAATTCAATTTAAAACTATCATCTTATAAAATAATGCATGCTTACGCTTATGCAAGTTGCCTCCCGTATGTCAACCATTGTTCCGTGTCACCAAGAGATACTGAAATTGAACCGAATAATAATAATAATAATAATAATAATAATAATAATAATAATAATAATAATAATAATAATAATAATAATAATAATAATAATAACAATGGGCCTGACTGCCCTCAAGACAATAAATGTCAAGATCATCATAACATGGCTTGGCCGTCTGAATGAATATCATAATATATAACAACATAATTGGACCACACGTCCACCAATATTATATAAATACAACTACTAGTGTCTTGCCATTCTCTAAATTTTTGGACTTCATACCATTGGCTCTGGACAACCGACGATTTGCTGTTTTCAGGAGATTTAAGGATTTTCAACAAAAAAGGTACCAATCCCTACTTATTTTCATACCAGCAACACTAGTTGATGAGCCCAAGGATAGCACTAGAGTTGGATCATGGAGTGAAGGCTATGCAAATCCCATCCGGGTTCCTAGTGGACCAACCACTCGAGCTAGAGCCAAGAAGATCAAGGAGGCACTTATGACCATGGTCCAAGAGATGATGAGCAAAGCTGAAGCATGGAGGAACATTGAAGGGGATCGGGTTCAAGAATGGAAGGCATTGCTTAAAGGCCCAATTGAAGATGTTCAAAATAGCAGCCCAAGAGATTAAAAACATGCATTAGATAAATGGGCTGGGTTAGGCTTTGTTTATTTTAAGTTTAATTTATGTTTAGCTTTGTTTGGGCCCAAATTATGTGGAAAACCCATTAATTTTGTTTTTGTTTATTTTCCTAGACCTAGTAGGTTTAATTACTCCTATTTAAAGGAGCTAACGCTATTGTTTTGAGTAGCTTTTGATTAATTAAAATTTCGAGTGTTTTTCACCTCTTGCGTTTTAAGAACGTTTCGAACAGCTAGAATTAGGGTTCTTGTTGTTCTTCGAATTAGCAATTAATTAACCACATCGATTGATTGTTTGTCTTTGACTATACCAAGGTTCTCTCTCGTTTTTGGGATTGGGTCGAGGTTCCACCTCCGTTAACTTCGCGTGATTCCAAGGTTCTTGCGTCTTCATACGCTAAGGGCTGCGGATCCATCTTACTTGGATAGAATACGATCGCAGTTCACATCACTAGTCATACCAAATTCCCTTCATTGTCAAGAGGCCATAAATATATCAACGATACAAGCCAATCACCATTGGCAAATCAACCGAGATCATGCTATACTCAAGAATATATCATCAAAAGCATAAAAAGCTCCTAATGTACATATATAAGATATATAAGCTCTCCAAGAGATAGATATTCAAGCTATATGCCTTAGAGAATTTTCGATATAACCAAGAAGATGGATTGACACAATAATGATGCAGCTCATGCTTATGATGCCAAATATCTCAATATTAAAAATGATTATACATGTTTAATCCCATATGATTCAAGATTAATCAACCATAAATTTTAAACAATTCAATAAAAACATGGGGTGTAGAACTCCATGTGATACGACCTATAGTGATATCGCATGAAACCCGCAAATACAACGAATTAGCTATGCAAACCTTGACACATATACACACGAAAATAGTAGCAAATTAAGAACCTGGACCATTTCTACAATCAGATTAGGGTGAAAAACAAAGATGCCACAACCGGGTGCGGAATACCGATTGATAAGTATAATGAACGCCACGGATAAACCGATAAGTTCAAGTAGTTCGTGAAGAACTAAAGAGGATTAAGTGTGACATTCCGAATCTTAAAACAAATATTTTAGTATCATTTAAATATGTTTAAGTATTTATTAGTATTTACATTCATGTTTGTGCATTTGATAATATCAATTTATTCTTAACGTGTGGTGAATAGTGGAATTGTGCATTTTACCATGATGTTTAATTTTGTGGGAAAAATGTGAGTTAGATTTGTGCATATTATAAGAACTCATGTTAGAATAATAATTCATGAGGAACTTATTTGAAAATAAAATATGTAACTGAATTTAGTTGTGTGAAATAGAAGTTGAGGGGGTAGTGTGTAAATGGAATTATATGTGTATGATTGAATCAATTAATATTCTTGAAAAATGAAAAATTAAGAGAAAAACAGGGAGATGAAGAGAAAAATAAGAAAAATTAGAGAATTAAAGGGTAAGTTTAAATTATGCTATTTATGTTTGTTTTTATCATCCTTTGATTGTGTTTTAGTATTTGAAATTAAAAAATTATGATTGAAAATAAAAGAACATGGTTTTGAGTTTGTTTCTTGATGTTCTTATGTGTTGTGATGATATAATCGGATTTTCTTGATCATGAAGAGATAATAATAGATGATATAAGTAGAAATCATGCTAAAAATTTAAAAGTTTATAATTTTGGCAGATTGGTGTCACTGTGGGAGAATTGCTATAACTCCTTGTACAAAATCCCGATTTATGCACCGAAAATTGCATTAAAAAGTAGACACACAGAGCTTTCTAGAAACATATGGTAGAGCACCTAGCTCTCAGCCAATTAGTACAGTTTAATCCATGAAGTTGGACTATTGCCATACGTTATATTCTGGATAACATGTTTGTACTGAGTTGTTTTGTGAATATCCGATGTTTTAGCCGTTGGATTATGCTCAAAATTCTGGAATATTTTTTATAAACATGTTGTGTAACTACTATAAAAATTTGAGAATGATCGGAGAACGGAAAGTACCTAATCTGTGCAGGGGATTCAGACTGCATCTAATTCTGAAAGGTTGTAATGTGTTGTAAATTAACATATGCATAAAGAGTATACATTTGTGTAATTATTAGTGTATTTTTCACACTTATAAATGATTATCTTGATGTAAAATTGGAATACTAATTATGTTAGATTGGTAGGTGAAGGAACAAATACTTCTAACGCACCGAGAAAATAGAACTTAGAATTACGTTGGTGTGGACTTAAGGTGAGTGTACTCACTTGGAATTTATATACATTTGAATGTATAAATGTGAAGGGTGGTGTGGAATATGTATATTGATATTATCATGCTTGATGCTTAATAATTGAGGCTATATAGCGGTTATGTGTATGATACATCTTATGCCCAGTATATATAGGGCTAAATGATGGATATATGGAATGGATGCTTGATGCCTAATAATTGAGGCTATAGAGAGGTTATGTTTGTGATACATCTGATGCTCAGTATTTATAGGGTTAGAGGATGGGTATATGGAATGGATGCTTGATGCCTAATAATTGAGGCTATAGAGCGGTTATGTTTGTGATACATCTGATGCCCAGTATTTATAGGGTTAGAGGATGGGTATATGAAATGGATGCTTGATGCCTAATAATTGATGCTATAGAGCGGTTATATATGTGGTACATCTGATGCCTTATATGATAGCTAGAGGATGAGAATTGAATGTGATTATATATGATATATGTATATATATACATTTACAGATTACTGTTGAGGAAAGTGATGCATTCACTGAGCCTATAACTTATACGTTTATATATATTTTTCTTTACAGGTATCAAGAAAGGATGTTCACTGACAGGTCTAGGATGGGTGGGAATGTTTATAGAAAAAGACACTATGGCGTTTTTGTTTATTGTATATTTTGTCAATAAGTTAAATATAAACCTAAGATGAGTTTGAGATGTAAATATTTACTAGTCTTGTTTTGTGTGTTTTGACTAGACATCCTTATGTGTGTGAGTTGTGAATATTTATTAGTGTTATTTTTTTTGTGTGACGCCCTGAGTGATGAGTACTCCCTTATGTGGAGGAATGGTAGCTCGAGCGATGAGTACTCCTTTGTGTGGAGGAATGGTAGCTCAAAGGGGGCATCCCACACCGGAAGTTGGGGGATCCTTGGAGACCCATATAAGTAAGATATGGTCGCTAATTAAGTACGAGGCCTTTTGGGTAGCTCACTGGCTTCGGATCCCATGAGAACTCCGAAGTTAAGCGTGCTTGGACCAGAGAAATCCCAGGATGGGTGACCCCTGGGAAGCTGGTCGTGAGCTCCCAGAAATAAAGCTGTGAGGGTAGATGTCCTGGGGCTGAGGCCTGGCTAGGACGCTACCCAGAGCGGATAATATCGTACTGAGGTGGGACTGGGTCGTTACATTTTGAGACAAGGTTGTTTAAAAAAAATAAAAATAAAATATGGATATGGGATGATGTTGATTTTAGAAATGATAATACTATTATTATGTTCTCTTGATTTAATAGTATTTTTAAGTAAGTATTATTTTTGTTGTTCGGGTGTGACATTAAGTCACTCCATATTATTAATGAATAAAGTCTTAGATATAAAAATAATACAATGATCCCCCTTTAAATAGGGTGTAGAAAATACTAATCCAAATCTAATAAGGAAAATATTAATCCAAATAGAATAAGAAAATATACTAATCTAAACACAATAAGGAAACTACTAATCTAAATCCTACTTGACTAAGGAAAACATTCCTAATTAAATAATGAAAACATTCCTAATTGAATAAGGAAATAATTCTTATAATTAAAACTACTTAAAATAAAGCTTCTAATTTATTCTAATGGGCCTACACAAGTTGATTTGAGCCCATGTAGCCTTGTCCGCGTCACCATGTTTTAATTTCAAAATTTATAATTGTTATTCATATGCATGTGTTTGGTTATCACAAATCATTAATTAATTAATTAATTAATTATAATAACTTATACATGAAAAATCATATATTTGAGGAATATTTAGAATTTTAGCAATTTAAAATACAAATAATCATAATTAACCCCTATCTCAAAATATCTTACCACAAAGAATGAAATTTGAGATAATAACCCAAATTCCGACCATCACAATTTCGAAATTCGTATACCTTCACGTAGCTCTCAACGTGTAGAACGACTTTTTCTTAAAACTTGACATGATCCGACGGAGTTTAATTGACAATTTAAAAAAATAGAGTTTCATACCTATTTTTTTTCTGTCTCTCAACAACAGTGAATTGAAGAAGAAGAAGAAGAAGAAGAAGAAGAAGAAGAAGAAGAAGAAGAAGAATAAAGAATGAAGAAAGCTTAAATAATGCAATTTGGTGGTTTTAAAAAAACATATAACTTTTGGCTTAATTATAATAATTCATCCTGAAGTTTCATAACTTTATTAATTTAACCCTGAACTTTTGTAACTTTACATTTTAGTCCACTTTAAAATTTATTCCTAATCAAAACCCAAATTTAATACCTAACTCAAACACTTAATCAAGGTTAATAAGTGACTAATTTACACTAATTACGTTACGAGTATTATAATCTCACTCTCTAATAAAAATTTCGTCCTCAAAATTCAAATATCATACCTTGGGAGAATAAGTCAAGATATTTGTAGCGGATTTCAGTTTCTAATTCCCATGTTGTCTCCTTGACTTCGTAATGTAGCCACAAGACTTTAACTAGTGGAATGACTTTGTTCCTCAAACTTGATCTCAACGATCTAAGATTTAAATCGGCCGAATTTTCATACGTCCCATCATCAAAGATTTTTAAATCTTCTCATTGAACAATATAGGATGGATCATAAAACATATGTCGAAGTATTGACATGTGAAAAACATTATGAATAGCCATATGCTAGGACGAAGGATCTCGGAGGGTAGCAAATCGTCGATACCCTTAGGTTGAAAATTACTAAACCTCCGGATGGTAGCAAATCATCGGCTGTCTAGGGCAAGCAGTATAGAGTCCGAAAATCTAGATTACGACACTAATAGCATTTATATGATATTAGTGGACGTGTGGTCCAATTATGTTGCTATATATTATGATATTCCCTGAGATGATCAGCCCATGTTATGATGGTCTTAACATTCATTCTCTTGGGGGCGGTCAGACCCATTGTTATTATTATTATTATTATTATTATTATTATTATTATTATTATTCGGTTTTATTTTGGTATCTTTTGGTGACGTGGTATAATGGTTAACACAATGGAAGTAATTTGCATATGCATAAGCATGCATTGTTTTATAAGATGATGGTTTTAAATTGAATTATTGGTCAAAGTATGATTTGTTATTAAACTACTAATTATGTTTTAAACATAAAGGCCTATATGAAATCCTAAAAACGTTATGGCATACTCAATTATCTATTAAGACAAGAGATGGGAGATATAAAAGAGGAGTGAACATTTTCTTTTTTGCCATTTTTTCATCTATGAGTTGGTAATGAACCCACCTCCTTCGTCAACATATTTTTTTTAATGGGTCATCCAAACTTTGTCGGATCATGTCGGGTTTTAAGGAAAAATCGTTCTACACCTCGAGGGCTACGAAAGGGTATAAGAATTTCGCAGTTGTGCTAGTCGAGGTTCGGATTATCATCTCAAATTTCATTCTTTGTGGTTAAATATTTTGAGGTAGGGGATAATTATGATTATTTGTATTTTAAATTGTTAAAATTCTAAATATTCTTCAAATATATGATATTGCATGTATAAGTTATTATAATTAATTAGTTAATGATTTGTGATAACCAAATACCCAGACGGAAACTAAGCTCCCACTCACAACCCATTTAACAAGATACACCTTGTAAGAAGTGTAGATGATAAGGGCATATTTGCCCAACTGTCATCATTACTATGATTATAGTATGAATAATTTTTTGAAATTGTCAATATAACGAAATGATTAGATCCGAAGGATGAAAAGCAGCTACATATACATGACAAAAGAAAGAGTGGCATACTTAATAAAGCACTCCATCGTAGCGCAAAAGAGCATTCCACGGAAAGTTTCCACTTTTCTATCCAACTAGAATTAAATGCTCTAAGATGCTTTTGACTTATATTTATGAGATGATAAAATATGGCAAAAGCTATACCGAGAATTGGTTCATGCAGGAAGGTAATTTAGTTAAATGTCCCAAAATCAAGCAACATGTATCAATTGGTGTGACGCCCTGAGTGATGAGTACTCCCTTGTGTGGAGGAATGGTAGCTCGAGTGATGAGTACTCTCTTGTGTGGAGGAATGGTAGCTCGAGCGATGAGTACTCCCTTGTGTGGAGGAATGGTAGCTCAAAGGGGGCATCCCACACCGGAAGTTGGGGGATCCTTGGAGACCCATATAAGTAAGAAACGGTCGCTAATTAAGTACGAGGCCTTTTGGGTAGCTCACTGGCTTCGGATCCCATAAGAACTCCGAAGTTAAGCGTGCTTGGACCAGAGCAATCCAGGGATGGGTGACCCCCTGGGAAGCTGGTCGTGAGCTCCCAGAAACAAAGCCGTGAGGGTAGATGTCCTGGGGCTGAGGCCTGTCTAGGATGCTACCCAGAGCGGACAATATCGTACTGAGGTGCGACCGGGTCGTTACAATTGGGATATAAAATAAATTCAAATATAAAATCAATTTCAGCATATTTCAAATTTAAAAACAATTCAAAATACAATTTAGAGCAAACTGGACCTATTTGCAATTATTGCCAACTGGAATTTTCGTTTTCATAAATTCTCCAAAATATTTGGCACATTAATTTTTTTTTTATGTATTAATATGAGTCAGACATAGTAATGGACCACAACTAGAAAAAACAATTGAAGTTTAAATGTAACATACTTTGAAGAAGTGAGTGATTCCAACAAAAAAAAAGAGTAAGCATACACTGGTAAGAACGAGTAAGATTGATTCAAAAATGATTTTTGCGATAGAGAAATAGTTGAGATGATGAAGGAAGAATGTAATTAGGTAACAAGAATGAGATCTAACACCCAAACATCAACATAAGTGCAATAAGTAAATAACCAATCCATTATGACAAATAAAATCGGATATAGCTAAATACTAATAGCAACGAGTAAGAAATAATATATGTGAAGAAGTTTTAAGTTACCTTGATTTGGATCATTCATTGAAAAATATGTTATGGAAATTCTATTTGCGCCACCAAAATTCTTTTAAAAACATCACATGTTAAAAAAGTACAACAAAGAACTACACACACACCACACTTTTTTTTGTGGTAAAATTAAGAAAGTTGTGTGGTGCATCAAGTAAAAAATATAATAGTCAATTTATGGTAAAATTAAGAAAAATCTCGTGGCGTATAAGCATATCATTCTCGGCCACACAAAGCCCAGAAAATAAAACATTTTCGTCAACATCTTGTCGATAAAATATGACATATACGACAACCAATTGTCGAGACATTCAATATTATTTGGTGACATATTGCCGGATTATACGTAAGTTCTCGGCCATGTTTTGCCGCGTTTTTCCTTAGGTTTATATTTTCTTAAATGTTATATCATGTAATGTAGGACTCATCTTTTGTGTTAAATTCATTAAATGATAATCACAAAACCGATACTAAAACTCAAGTTTCGATTGAAGTTGATCATGGTTATACTAAGTCCATGTCAGCCAAACATTGCCGAACATTGGAATACAAATTCAGTAATCTTATGTTGATCATTGTAAGACATGTTAGATCAGCAGAATATCGCTGAATAAATGCTACATACTTAGCAATGTTATGCCGAAATTTTGTATTAAACACAGTAGATTTTTGTATGCCAAATAAAGTATATAGAATCAAAATATGGTCGACAGGACATTGCTGAATAAATACTACAAACTCGGCAATGTTGTATTGAAATTTTGTACCAAACACGACAATTTTTTGTATATCAAACATATTATATAAAATTTAAATATGGTTGGTAGAACATAGCCGAATTTAAAAATTCGGAGTTTGGAATTTATACTAATATCTATGTTATGCGCGCGAGGTAGAAAGCCTAAGGGAGGGAGACTAACGATTGTGAGACATTTTTTTTTTTTTTTTTTGGAGCGAAAGAGTTTTTCCCCCCATTTTCTTCTTACATCTCCTATTTTCTTATATTCCTTACTCTTTGATCTTGAAATTTATGGCTCAAATCTTAATTTTGGCCAATCTTATAAATTCTATCATGCCTTTCTTAGAACCAATTAAGGTTTATTTGAGGTGAGAAAAATTTTTGATGGGTTTAAGAACAGAAAAAAAATTGTAGGGAGAGAGAGAGCAAGGAAATACATTGTAGAGAGAATTTTAATTTATTTTAATTGTCTCTAGTGGTGTTTTAAGATTTTTTGTGTGCTTTTTGTGGTAATTTTCAATTTGTAGTGTGTGGTGTATGTAGTGGTGTTTTAAGATTTTTTCTATACTTTTATGGTAATTTTAAATATGCTGTGATTTGAAAAAATAAATTGTGGCGTAATTAGAATTTCCCATAGATTATACAGGGTATCAATACAATTACGCCTTTAACGGGCACTAAGGCCTTGTTTGGTTTACGAAAAGGAAATCAATTATCTTGTCTTTCCCATGAGGTGGGAAACGAAAGTTCCTATCAAGTTTCATTTCTTGTGTTTGGTAAAGCATGAAAAGTGTTCAAGAAATACCATTTGATTTTCTTCCGATGTTTGGTTGGCACAAGAAAGGAAAGTTAAAATATATCAATATTTCAATAATACCTTGTATTTTAAAATAAAAACAAAAGAAAGTGATTCAATGGATAAATTTGGCAATAATATATTTAGCTAGGGGTATTGTTGTCCAAATTTTTTATAACGAATGCTGAAAAATTATAAGAGGAAATCAATCTCATAAGATCTGAGTGGAATGAATTTTTCCTAACTTTTCGTCTATTAGGACAGTATTTTGTGCTTGCTTTCTTTTCTTAAATTTTCAAATTCGTGTATCAAACAAGGACTAAACAACATAGTGCAATCTCGCACCAAAAAGGGAGAAGATGAAGTGTTATCTAAAAATGAACCGATGAAAAAGATGGAATCTTCACAAAAATGGGTCATACTTATTTATTGGACAATAAAAAATATTCGACGTACAAATATTCATAACAAATCTTAGGGGGGTGTATTCAATTCAGATTTTAAAAGATTTTAACTGACTTTTTAAAATCCGTGGATTCTGTAAGTCTATGGATTGTTTTAAATCCTTATAGAATCTGACAGATTTTAATGCATGGATTCTTTTGGATTTCAGCAGATTTTAATAAGTCCATGGATTTCTGCAGATTTTAATAAGTCTATGAATTCCTACAGATTTAATAAGTTCATCAAAAAAATAAAAAATCAAAAGACAAAAAACAAACAATAAAATAAATTAATTAAGAGTTTAAAGTAACATTATCAAAATCCACGTTTGAACCAAATTGAGTACTTAAAATTTTGATTACAATAAAAAAATTAAAGGAATTTTGATTATAATAAAAAAAATTAAAGGATAAATAATAAAAGAATTTTGATTACAAAGTGAATAAGAATTATAACATTGTTATTCCAATGTATATCTATTAATTTAAAATTCACGTTTGAACCAAATTTAGTACTTAAAGCTTTTTAGATTTTGGTCATATTACTATCTGGAGTATTATAAAAGTGTAATAATGCATGTTGTGTTAGTCCATGAAATGAATTACCAAAACAAAAATATGTTATGTCCCTAACTTCCGCTTATAGTAAAAAATTAACAGTTATTACATAATAAGTTAATTGAATTTTAATTTTGTGAACCGATTTTAATTATGAATGATTTTATGCCCCCACAAAATTAGACTTCTCACCCCACTAGTATTTTTTAATAAAATTGACATGAATTGTTTTTAAAAATTTGAACAACAATTAGCGGTCTAATCATTTGAAATTATATTAATGCGTGATAACCACATTATTAGTAAAAGAGAAAATAAAGACTTTATAAGAATGAATAAAAAATTAATGCGTTCATCACATAATAAGAAATTTGGATTTTGAGAGATAGGGAAAGGGGGAGGGGGAAGGGGGGAGAGAGAGAGAATGTTGAGTAAAGTTCTTAAAAGAATTAGAAATCCATCTGAAATCTCTAGGTAAGTGAGAAGATTTCAAGATGGATTTTTATGTATAAAAAAAGCTTTACAATCCACCAAAATCCATCAATAATTAAAATCCTACTAAGTTATTTGACTTTTGAATACCATAAGATTTAGATGGATTTTTTAAAATCTTAATTGAATACATCAAGATTTTAAAAGACTTTTTAAAATCTCAATTGAATACATCATGATTTTAAAAGACTTTTTAAAATCTCAATTGAATACTCATGAACTTTAAAAGTCTATAAAAATCCTATAGATTCTAAATCCAATACACTCCCTTAGATTTGAAGAAAACCACCACCACATAGCATTGCAATTTGCAAGGGTACAGCACACAAAAAAAGTAGTTAGGCTGGTGGCCCATTTCATATACAATTACGTAATTGAATTTCAGACCATGGCAATGACAAAAACGGCCCACAAGGAAAAAATTATAGACATTTCCAAAAATAATTAAGTCCACCAACGAGACTCGACCTGACCCAAGTACCCAACCCATAATCAACAAATATCCAAGCGAGTGTTGAAATTCACTATGGGTGAGTAATACCATATCCAACAGAATCAAAGGGTGTGTTTGGTATGCCAGATTAAAAGGGTGGATAAGATAAGATAGAGATATGACATGATAAATTAAAAGTGTGCCAAATAAATTATAGTACTATCATGAGTTAGGAGATGTCTCGAATTAAATGCTTGGGTAAAATATAATATCTCAACCATGTGTTTCGAATGTGCCGAATAATTTATTTATTTATATTTTGTCAAATTTACTAATATACCCTGATTGTGGAGTAAACATAAGTTTATCTTCTTAACAAGACACAACCCTCTCCGAAGGATAACTCACTATCGGAGCAACCTCAACAAGAGTTCTGGCCTACAAAAAGGGGATATTTAACCGTATTCATGAGGGGCGAAATGGGTAATATACTTAAAATTTGAATAGAAACCCAAAATAGTTTAGTCGTTTATTCAAAATATAATCATACATTACAAAGTTTGAAGTTTAAATTAGGGGGTAAAAACTATTGTTCTTTATTAGAATCAAACTAGATATATGGTCTTTTATCCAAATTTTCTATAATCATAATTAAAAGAATAAATTTGGACTATATTAACATTTTAAGACATCATAAAAGGAAATAGTTAGGGGTAGCCGGCAAATGGTTAGTCTTGATTAATCTCACGTGAAAACTACTGTATTAGTGACATATTATCTAAATAATTTTTTTAATAAAAAAATTTAAATCTTTCTAAATTTCTCTGAATTATTAAGATATTAAAAAAATAAAAAATATAAATACGCAGTTAAGTATAAAAAGGGCAAAAGTGAGAAGCTAAAGGCCTAGGTAGGTACAGTTGTAAATTAAATGAGTTGCAATTAAACTTTATTAATTGGTAGAGGACAAGTCTGAGCTAGCTAGGGTGTGAACACATAAAAGGGTAAGTGGGTGATGGAACTTTTGGCCCCATACAATACGACAGAACACCATAAGCATTCTATAGTCGTTCTCTACGTAATGACATAATAACAATTTTTATTTATATTTTTTTAAAAATAAAAAATTAATCTCTAATCGAGAAACATAACCCTATATTTAGATGAAGTAATTCTAAAATTTATATAAATTGTAAATGATAGAAATTACAATTTTATCATTTAATTTTTTTTTAATTGTAATTTCTCATTTTTTTGACATCTTGTATGTAGAATTTTAAAATTGAAATGAATTACAATATTACTTGTTTTAAGTTAAAATTTAGAGGACACCTCATATCACATAATTTTAAGTGAAAATTTTTAGAAGGAAAAATACAGCAAATTTATCACGTGTAAAATTTCAAATTGTTCATTAATTTTAACAAACAATGGTCTTCTACTTTTTTAAACTCTAAATCCCAACTTTCGCTCAAATCCTAAGTTTTTTTCTCCATCCAAATACAAAAACTTTTGCTCAAATCCTAAGCTTTTTTTTTTCATCCAAACACAAAATTAAATTTTATTATAAAATCCTAATGTACTATATTTTCTCTCTCAATTAAATTTTTCTTTAAAAAGATTTTTCAAAATTGCCTTTAACGTAGTATTTTAAACTTATATCATTGTCAATGTCGAATTTTTCTTTGAAAACTAAATTTCGTTTCAGTTATGTAATATCAATTATTAATCAATCATCAACTTTTTCTTGTTGACGTATGTTACACCTCCTTACTAGCTTGAAAAATCTTTTTTCAGATTTTGTTTTGGATTCTTGTGTTTTCTGTGTACTTCCCCACCTGAATTATCCAACCAACCCCTCATTACTCTTCATTCCTCATTAGTCTATTTTTCTTTCAAAGACATTCCTCATTTAAATTCATTAATTTCATGTACAAAGTCCGGTACGGGCCATTCATATACGAATTAACTTTTCAATTCAAATCTCCATATTATTAAAACACCAATTATATGTTCTTTTCCACCAATAATCTAATAGCATCTTTGAGTATTATTGTTGGAATATATAATATACTAAAGATAATAAAATTAGGACTTAAGAGCATCTTCAATACATACGTTGAATAATTTTTTTATAGTTAAAGTTGTGTTAACACATATAAAAGAGTCTCCGACAAGTATTAATCCGTTTGTTAATCAACATGCATGAAACCTTGCTAACTAATATTATAAAGTCAAACTGGGACAATGTGAGATCCACTGTTCACGTCATTTTTAAATCCACTTAAACAATGTCACATGTAATTAGTGCACAAATAAAAGTAAAATTATTGGAATGAATTAAGTATGTTTTAATCTATGGGTGAATTTAATAATAATTAAAAAAATAATAATCTATACAAATGCATGGCAATAAAAATGTGTAGGTATCTAGTGCCTTTGGAGGTGTCCCATTCCTGAGGCATATTGGGTCTGGTTATGGGAAAAAGCCAAAGACATTTGAACAGGACCCCTATTACTTAAAAAAGCTTATTGACACAAAACCCTATTTAAAGCTCACAAAAGAAGGCACACCAACCCTTCCCCATCCACATCCCACTAAAAAGGGTGTGATATTGAAAGGAAATTTTTTGTATTTGGGAATGAATGCACTTTAAACATGATAAAATTGCACCGAATTAACCCTCAAATTGTTGAGATAGGTTGATTTCTAATGCGTATATGTTTGATGTATAAAGAGTAATACTATTATAATAAAGTAACGTATAATTTTAGTAGTATATTTATAATATAATTTTAAAGTAATAATATATTATGATAAAAAGATAATTATTTTAGCAATAAGAGTACTTTGTATAAATAGAATACAAATATTGGCACATAAAATGCACTCAACTAAGTCTAGGATAGGGGTTCAACAAACAATTTTTTTTTTTTGGGTTAATCTGGAGCAATTTGAGAAAGGGGGGGGGGGGGGGGGGGGGGGGCGGAGAAGTTGCCCACTCCTTTTTTTAACACATTATTTTGTATACTAATGTTTTCTATACTTTGTATACATATATAATATTATCTATATCGATATTATGAATTAAGCGTGAGTAAACTTTTGGTATTTAAATTGAATTACTAAGATACTTTTATATGCTCCGAAAATATAGATATAGCAATTAAGGGTTTCAAACTCATAACTTTATGCATTAAACGAGTACGATTTTACTAGTTGACCAATTACAATCACATATTATTAAAATGTTTAAAAAAATCTATGTAATATAAGGTACAACATTTTACATATATTGTGCATACTCCAAATTCTAGTTAATGAATAGTTATTCATCATGCCTGCAATTAGGAGAAGACTTGTCCTTTAACTTCTTTTAAACAAGACCATTTCTAACACTACACAAATACCAACGGAAAAAAATGTAAGAGGAAGAACTTAGAACTCAAGGTCACGTGAATAAGATTGTTGATAACATGTTAAATCGTAATTTCTTAATTGTTTAAGTTGTTAAATAGTGGAGTCACAATTTAAATCACACTTTCAAGCAATAAATGTGTCAGTCCAATTTTCCGTACTTGTGTCTCCATAAGTTAATTAAAACAAACAAATTCTAGAAAGTTATGAAGTGTAGCTTTAACCTTTCTTGGGTTAATGACAAGGGACGGCTGACTCACTGTTTTATAAAGTAAACAAGCATGCATGGAACTCTACACGATGTATAAAATATTCTAAAAGATAACTTTATAGTTATATTATATATACCTAACATAAGGGAGGGGATCTCATACGCACTCAGTGCGTACGCGGGCTTACTTTTTTTTTTTTTGCTCTTTGACTTTCAACTCTCTCTCTCATTCTCTCAAAATACATCAAGTTCTCTCTCTCTCTCAATACTTACGACCAAACCAAACCCACCTCCGATTTGATCGTTGCTCCGATGAGCCTTCCGAGGGTTCTCTGTCTCTCTGCTCAAAGCAGCAATTAGGGACTCCTCAAACCAACTCAAAACCAACAAGAACGGGGCAACTATTATCATCAATGAGCAAATCAACCAAATCAAGTTCTAGCAATAATCTTCTCCACTTCCCTGTCTCAAAGTTCCAAATCAAAAACAGATTGCAAGCCAAATCAAAAACACCAAACCAGCAGCCAAATCAAATTTTGAAATTGCAAGCCCTAATTTCGAAAATACAATAGAAGAAGACTTCCGATATACTCACCAAGTTCGTCGTCGGAATGAGAGGAGAAAGAGAGACGAGCTTCGTCGTCTTCGGAATTAGGAGAGAGAGAGAGAGCAAGCTCGTCGTCGACAGGGGAGAGAGAGAACTGTCAGAATGGGGAGAGAGAGCGAGCTGCTTTGAGCAGAAAGAGAGAGAGAACCATCGGAGGGCTCGTCGGAATCTTGTCGTCGTTTCTAGAGAGAGAATCGTCGGAAGGCTCGTCGGAGGAACGACCAAATCGGAGGTGGGTTTGGTTTGGTCGTAAGTATTGAGAGAGAGAGCTTGATGTATTTTGAGAGAATGTGAGAGAGAGTTGAAAGTCAAAGAGCAAAAAAAAAATAAAATTAAGCCCGCGCGGAAAAAGCACTCAGTGCGTACGCACTGAGTGCGTATGAGATCCCCTCCCCCTAACATAAAACAACAATTTAAGTACTAATCGTTTGACAGTAATCATTTTAATTTTAACCAATAACTTTTTTTAATATTAACGTGCCAGGGAGTATTATATAGCGAATTATATTTTTTAAATATTTTATATATTACTTTCAATAATAATATGATTATTAGTTAGTAGTGTTATAGTTAATTTAACTAAAACATTATAACTAAAACTCTGATACGACCCACGGTGATATCGCACAAAACTTGCAAATATAACAAATTGATTATGCAAACTTTGACACAGATACACGCGAAAACCGTAGTAAATTAATAAATTGGATCGTTTCTACAATCAAATTTGATAAAAATCGAAGACGCCACAACCAGGTGCAGAATACAGATTGATAAGTTGGATGAACGCTACGGATAAACCAATAAGTTCAAATAATTCGTGAAGAACCAAAGAGAATTAATCTCTCTCAATATTATTAATGATTAAAGTCTGCCAAATACATAGCATTCACCCTCTTTAAATAAGGTGTAAAAAACTTAGGCAATAAGAATCCAATCTAACAAGAAAACCTCAAAATAAAAACAAATTCGAACTAAATAAGAACTAGTCTCCTAAATTATTTAAAAGAAATAATAATAATAATAACTAAGTAATTAATGCTAAAAACGCGTGGACTGGAGCTCCACAATTTTTGGCTGCATACATATGGTTTTCTCAATTAGTTTGGGCTTGAATAAGCCTAATCCAGTCTTCACTTTGTGCTCCTCGTTTTTCTCCTTCAATAGGCTTAATTATGCCTTATTCTTGAGCCCAAATAGCTTGAATTAATCCATTAAGTGATGCCTTTAATTTCTTCGCACATCAACCTTGTCTCCATCAA
This sequence comes from Lonicera japonica, assembly GCA_021464415.1. Taxonomy (NCBI): domain Eukaryota; kingdom Viridiplantae; phylum Streptophyta; class Magnoliopsida; order Dipsacales; family Caprifoliaceae; genus Lonicera; species Lonicera japonica. The sequence continues at coordinate 17,406,694 of CM038469.1, forward strand.
ACTCGCATTAATTTTTCATGACTGTGAAATAATGACAGCTTTTCATCACTTATACTCTTGTTGGCTAGTTGATGGGTTTGATATGAATCGTTACATTAGTTGTTTGGCACAATTGTTCATCTGTTTGAGCTGATACACAGTTGTCTATATATATATATATATGCGCTAGTCCATGGTAGGTCCCAGTTTGGTCTCTAAAGGTTGGGGCCGTAAGTTGGGCCTGAGTGCTCTCCGGTGAAAAACCCTAAACCGTGCACGGAAACAAACGAGAGGCTCTGCTACAGCGTGGGTGAAAGGCCACGAAATGAAGACCTGTCGGACGCTTGGATAGTTACGGGTTATTTGAGATAATTGTCTTGGGTGAGACATTTCTGAATGATACAATTGTAGTGTCAGGTTTTGCAAACTAGCCATCGGTTTTACCTATATGAATACTAGTGGATAGTATATAATTTCTTGTTATGGTCTACCAGTGTCTTAACGATACTTATTTTCCAGTACGTATGAAGTTTACGGTTATGTTATGTTATGTTACTAGAGTGGTTTCAATTGTATTTTTAGTGATCTTCATTTTATTATATTATATTTTGGAAACAGGAAAGCATTTAGCATGCATATTATGAAAAGGATTTTCAAAACATATTTTATATACAAACTTTTATAGTTCTCACTGAGCCCATGTTTGGCTCACTCCCATTTTTCAAGCCAGTTTTGCAGGTACATCTCGGGGAATGGTACGATTGTGAAGTCTAGAATCTCTAATTACCCTAGACATTTATAGTCGTCCGTAAACGACTTGTCTTTTACTAATTTTGAATATCGTTTGTATAATTGAATTTCAATTTGATTAAATATATAATCATTAGAAATGACGTATAACATTTTAACTTGGATTGGGACCTCGTTGGAGGATTTGTATTAGATAGAATTTGTATAAGTGATGTTTATATGTGGAGTGTATTCAACTGTTTGTGATTGAAATTTCATTTGTATGAAAATGGTTTTAAATTTTAAAAGGCGGATTGTTGTTTAAACGATCTCCACGTGCCAAAATTTTATAAAACAAGTTTTCAAATGGATCAAGTTTTATCCAAGAAAAAGACTTTTAAAGGTTGTGATTTTTTATATTTTAAACCCGCCGTCGCGCACGGCATTCGTGATTAACCGTGTTCCGAAGATGAAAATCTCATAACGAGATTTGGGGCGTCACAATGACTATGTAAACTAAAAAATATTTTTTAAGAGTATCCACAGCATTATGTATATATATTGTGGGTGGAAGAAATCTGATCAAACCCAATAGAAAGAGAATCGGCCTAGAATGATAGAGTTGATAACCACATTGACAAAGGTGACGAGGGTGAACAGTAAAAATTGCAGTAAATAGAGACGGGATTTGCTTATGCAGTAAGTTCCTCTAGTGGTTGTTATTTCCAATCTGGTAGTACGTCCTCCCTGGGGTGTGTGTGTGTGTATGTGAGTGTTCTTTACATAGCTCTAATGGCCTAATTGGAAGTAATTACAGCAATGGTGGTTGTTCTCTTGAGAGAAAATGAAAGTGAGTGTAAGGTAATAAAAGTTGGAAATTGGATCCCCCTCAATGAGCTCTCCTTTTCTATTTATTTGTATAGAATTAGGGTCACAATACTCACTAAGTTAACAATAAACAGACTAAAAAAGGTATAACTTGTGCATCAATATAGCACTTTTCACGTGAGGTATGTCCTTATTTATAACTAACTTTGCATTTTGCAGGTGTCCACTGATCATTCACTTTGGCACTCGCATCTCGGCAGGAAACGCTAAACATGCCAACTAGTACATGTGTCTTGTCCTCATTGGCTAGATCAACCATATCAGTACTCTCGTCATTTCCAACTGTAAATTTATACTTGGCTAGATCAATTATACTTGGCTAGTGACATGTGGTTTCTTTCAACTGTTTTGGTCCTTGTTCCATTCTTGGGTTTCCTCTTAAAACGTCCGGCATACTTGGGCTTGGCCATAGAATATCTAGCCCAAACAGGAATTTTATTTTTAACCTCCAACATATATATATATATATTCTTGTTTTTTGTAAAATTGTACAACTTATAGGAATTTATTCTCTAGTGATATTTTAAGATACTTGGACACGTAATATTTGTGTAAACGTGTGATGTATAAACTATGATAAGAGAAGTAAATGAAATAACAATAAAAAACTATGTTAGGGGATATATAGTTTGATTGGGGAGGGTCACCTCCATTTGTGTATTCCATTAAGATTTCTTAATAAAATTTTTGCTCTAATTCTTGACTAGAGTTTTGAAAAAAATAAAATGAATTAACAATAAAAATATAAATAAATTAGAAAAAACATGATGGTAAAATGTGGAGAGAAGAGAAAGATGGGAATGATATAACCAAAATGAAAGATGATAAAATAAAATAATATATTTAATATTGTCACATGTCATCACTTCATTAAAGTAGACATTTTTACTATCTATTATATATAATTTGTGATAAAAAAATTAGTTTGTTTTTTTTGGGAAACTCTTATGGGAAAAATGTTGCGGAAACTCGAATATAGGTTCTTTGACTTGAATTTAGGAGATTTTAAATTTGATTATTACTTGGAGTATGTGGAAAGATGTTTTTTAGTTATTTGTAATAAAAGAAAGAGATTTATACTTTCACTCATTATTTTGAAAAAAAAAGTTCAAGTGACAGATATTTAATCTAAAACTACAATACATCTACTCGCTTCATTGAAAAATAATTTCAGTTATCGGTCATATCACTCAAATTAGTAGATTTATTTTGTATATGGGATATAATTAGTACAATAATTGCGACAATAAAAAATAGATTGTGTCATAAATCATTAATTGATTAAGTTAACTTTAGTGTATCTGAATTCAAAAAGGGAGTATCTAACATCTTCTTCTTCTTTAATTTTTGGTTTGAGAGTTCAATCCATTGGTGTTAAGGTCACCAAAAATTTTGTACCCATAAGAACTCGATCAGGACAACTTCAAATTATGGATATAATATTCTGAATTCAGCACTGACCAGTCACTGTGCCACTCTCGATGATTACTGGTTAATTAGATGCTGTAGCTTGCGGCCTTTGGAATTTTCAAGCACATATTCATAAAGCATATAAGCATGGCAGTCAAACACTGCCTTAGCAGCTATCGGCGTGGCAAATATTAGACTGTATAGGCAACACGCCAGCACCTAGGCGGCGTCGTTTAGCATTTTGTCCGAGAATTTTTTTTCCCAACTAGCAAGGAGAGTAGGTTGTAATAACTGTCCCCAAATAGAGAAGGCACAGATATGTAATGCTGAATTTAAGAGTATGAAAGTGATCATTTATGGATAGGTTTTGTCTTCTTTGTGAAAAAAAACCCTTTCAAATTGAAACTAAAGAGGTATTTTAAGAGGAATCAAGTGCACTTATATAACATTGGTAAAGATACAACACGTAATATAATATTCTAGTGTTTATAACTGAAAACATGTGAAATGGATTTGAGTATCATGTGGTAGATTTTTGTGTTGAGTATAAACATGTGATGACAATAATCATGTTTGACAACTTATCATATATCCGTCAATTAGTCATTTATTACCTCCTAATATAATAATGTAAGAGACTAATTTATAAAAAAGTTCAATATGAATGCATCAAAATAATACGAGAACGGTGATACTGTAAATAGTAAAAGTTAAAAATTATAATTATAACAAGATTAAGATTCTCACAGCACGAACACAAGTGGGAGTTTGATGTGAGCTTCCCACATGATTAAAGATGACTTGAAAGATTAAGAATTTATTTAGTATTTCTATTAACCGTGTGTCTCCTTGAATGATTGAGCAATCCACTACCTTTCACAGAATGTGTTTTTCCTTTGTTCTTATATGCATCTTTGATTCGGTTTTGCATCCCTACAAACTTTTTCCTAAAAATTGTATTGACTGAAAATTAATTTTCTAAAACTTAACAGACATGGGTCCTAACATATGGTTTGTCCGAATTACAAGAGAACTAAATAAAAGCTCAGTTTTGGATTCAAAATTTTGAATTTGGGGGTCATATACAAGCTCAATTTTTAATTTTTTTGATATAAAAGTAATTAATATAAGAATAAACTCAAAATAAGTTAACCGACAAAGACTTGCAATTGTTGTTTTTGTTTTTTTCCCTTATTTTTATACAAATAAATCTTATTGTACAGAAGATTACAGTTTGTATTCATATATTTAAGTGCAAAAAATTATAAAATTTACTTAGAGGAAAAATTTTGAAGGGACTAATATATAAGTTGTGGCATATATATACATGACAAAATAATAATATATTACTGCTCAAATTTTTAAAAAACTAAAAGGTACTATGCAAGCCCATCTTCCATTCTCTTACTCCTCTTTCACAAATTTTTCCAAATCTTTGTCAAATTATATTATAAATTTTTTTAATATACTTACTTGGGAAGATCTCCTCCCTGTTCAACACCTAGGTTTGAGTAAAGGGCATGATACTCCCCGTAGAATCTATGAGGTGCCATCGTATTTTTCTGTTTTTTAATCCAAAAAAATATATATTTTAAATCTCAAAATACACTTAATTCAAATAATAGTGGTACTATTTTCAAAACAATTATACTTATGTGTATTTGACAACTCCAATTCCATATGAGAATAGTTTTAGAATTCCATTATTAGGATGGATAAAAAGTCATGGTTCTGGAATTCTGGTAAATTCCAAAAGGGTACTGGTAAAGGCACCCTTAAAAAACAGAATTGGCACCTATTTTTTAAGCACTTATCTATAATTTTTAAAATGGTAAAAGCACCCTGATGATAAGAGCACCATATTAAAAAAACTCAAAATGTTGTTTTCTTATTTATATAAATATATAAAACAATGAAAAGTAAATAAATTTTGCACCATGCATAATAGCCTGTTGATCTCATTTTCTCAAAAGAAATTAGGTTTGGTTGATCCATTTGGCCAATATATGGTCACTAAATTTGAAAATAATTTAAATATTACTCACTAAAAAAAATATATTTTAAGAAATTAGGACCTAGTTTCCAATTTTCTTCCAAAAAATCAAAATTCTAAAACCTCGAAAATACCATAATGCATTCGAAATTCGAAATAAGTTGGATTGGATTTTGAAAATATCACAAGTTCAGAAATTTTGGACACCCATAAGAGTCACTAATTAACAAGTAAATGACATGCAATTTGAATTTTAGTGGTTAAGTTTGAATTAATTGTTCATTTGTTTGAACTGAACCATACATAGTTTCCTTTTCCCATAAAGAATATATTGAAGAAAGCTAATAGTTCTTTCATCACCGGCCACCACCAGCGAACTCTTCATCTGCTTCACTTCTCACCTCTCCTCTTCTTCCTCCATGAAAATCTCCGAGTCCTCAACCACAGCCCCAGCTACTCACATGACCATCCCACCTCCCACAGCCGGAGAGTCCGACCCAACGGCAACATGAATGGCTAGCAGGCCTCCCCCACGTTCCCCACCGGCAACAATAAGAAGCGAGGCGCCGGCTTCAAAAACCCGGAGCCATCTTCCCCCAAGGTCACATGCATTGGCCAGTGATGCTAATACCCAAGAACATAACATATGTGAAGTGTTGGGTCAATTTTTAATAATGTGATTTATCTTATTCAAAAAATGGGTGCAAAAATTGGTTTATTTTGGTGTTTTTACCAGCATTCATTCCAAAACTATCAATTCTAAATGATTGAATTCTGTATGAAATGTAGAATTTTTTAATTTCAATTCTCATTGAATTCTAAAAAATACTCACTATTAATTACCACCACTCCACCCCAACCCCTTTTCCCACACCCGACCACCACAACACACAGTGCCCCCTTCCCACCCACCCCCACCTCCTAGCCCCCCTCCCCCTCCCAGCCCCCCTCCCCCTCCCCTACTACATACACACCCAACACACCAAACACCACCTAACATCAGTGCACTATCATTATAACTATATATATATATGTATTAGAAATGTACAATAGATATAAATACCTACACACACATTTTGTACATAATATATCTACAATATAATACATATGCACGTATTATATATATATATATATGTGTGTGTGTGTATGTATATGTATATTATATGTACATTATAAATACTAAACAACATTCCCACCACCACCACCTACTGACTGCACCTACTCTTGGGCCTTCGATCTAGCGGCTTGATTGGAGTTCCAGTGATCTAATTGGACTCCGGCAATGGGTGGTATGCCGAACGTTCTTCAAGATCATTGTTTCTTTGGAATTCCAAATGAATTCGATAAATCAACCAAACAAATAAATTTAGAATTCTAATAGAATTTCAAATGAAAATTACATACAATCCAAACAATAGTATTGTAATTCTTTGACATAGCAATTTTATAGAATCACAATTCTTATAGAAAATCCAAAACTGTGTAACCAAACGCACTTTTATTGTCAAAACAATGTACAATTTTAAAATTATACAGTACAACTTCTCAAAGCAGTAATATACTTTAAATAATATTGCTTTAGCAATATACTTACACTTCAAAAAATTACAAGTAAATAAAACATATCCACCAAAGTACTTACTCCTTGATTACCTCCTAATTAAGAAGTTTTTTGTTGGAATACTTTGTCCCTTCCTCATTTTAAGTTTTTAACAGATCCACATAAACATGAAACACAGGATTTAGTATTTTTAAATTAAAGAAATATAACAAACAAAGAAGAAATAGAAGGCATGGAAGAGCTGGGGGTGAAAAAGCAAAAGAAAGAAGAGGTCTTTCTCCAACACAGATCCCTATGGAATGAAGGAAAAATGCCCAGCCAGCCTTGCTGTTGGCTTGCTGCTGAAACTCATTCTTTTTGTTCAGTTTAAAGTGACTTGCTTTCTTCTCTTTACTAATCTTTTCAGAGAAATAAAACAGTGACCATTGAAATTGACTCCCCCACATTCATTTTTCTCCTTTGCTCAGATTCACGTTTAGATTTTTCCCCTTAAATGACTGTGCAGCTAAAAAACAAAATACCCCATTTTCATAATCTACCGATAATTACCATACACATTTCCTTGTTTACTTGAAGTTTTTGAACTTTTTAACCATTCAAATATGACAAGTATTTTAGTACTGTGAGATTTAAATTCTTAACATGAATTAGTAGGGAATTTTCAAATTTAAGATTCTTGAAAGGGCAAAAAAGTTCGAACAAAAACAATAATATTAGCATACCACTAATACAAAAAATAATGTTTTATCCTACCAAACATAACTGCTACATGTGGTGTATACTCTTATTCTACATGTGTGTATACTCTTTAATGACTTTTACTTCCCCCAATTATTGAGAGTTACCCTGCACCAAGATAAAAACTTGCTAGCTGAGTAGATTCAGTTCAAATAGAGGGGGAAAAAAAATGAAATCCAAGCGTAAGGAAAATAATTTCAATAATAATAATAATAAAAACAAGAACACTAACAACAATAAAAACTGGTTGGGTTTTTCTCTCACTTCTCACAAGAACAACATGGAGGGTCCTTCAGAATCAGCCCCTTCTCATTTCAACTACTCTCCCTTTTACTGTGAGGGTGAAAATGGTGGCTTTCACTGTCTTTTGCCCCTAAAATCTGATGGCTCACTCTGCATAATGCACCCTCAATCTTTACCAAGGTCTCACCCACAAGGTAATTTACCTCATAAATTCCTCTGTTTCATACTTGTTTTCTTTTGGGTTCTTTTATCTTTTCTTCAAAAAAATTGGATTTTTTTACTGTTTACTGTTTGAAGGGATGGTAAATTCAACACCAAAACTGGAGGACTTCTTTGGTGGAGCAACAATGGGGACCCATCAGTATGAAAACAGTGACAGAGAAGGTATGGCTCTTAGTAACCAAGATTTCTTGAATCTTCACCAACAGAGCCCGAGGCATCAGCAACAGCAGATTCTTGCCCAAGAATACCCAAATTACCCTCCATTTAAGGAGTCCAATGAAACCCATCTTTCAAATTGCAATCTTGAGCTCCCGACAATGGCTCCTGATGATGAAATCTGTGACTTAAAGAGTTGGGTTTCAAGAAACTACACAAATGGTAAATGGGGTCAAAGTGGGGATGAATGTGGGCCCCTTGGTTCAACGGGTTTTGGGGATATGCAGTCTTTGAGCTTGTCTATGAGCCCTGGTTCTCAATCAACCAGCTGTGGTACATTGGCTGATTGTGTGCCCATTGATACCAAGAAAAGAGGGTCTGAAAAGATGGATCAGAAGCAGATCACTCAAAGGAAGTCTATTGACACATTTGGGCAGAGGACTTCTTTGTATAGAGGTGTTACAAGGTTATTTTTCTTTACTGTATTTTTAAGGATATCACTATTAGCATTCCAAAATCACATCTTTAGTAACATTTTCTATTATGTATTATGCTGCTAGTAAGTATCTACATTATATTTGTAGATATTGGTATATATGCGTAGTGGTTAGAATATCTTTCCCAATACTGAAAGTAGTTTGATAATGTCTTTTTTCGCTGATCTTGAGGTTTTTATGACACAATTTGGAGTATTATAGGTCAATAGAGTGGTAATAGTCCTTCTTTTTGTTTCTCTTTGTTGAGTGTTAAAATTAAAATCTCGTTTCCTCCAAAAATAAATAAATTAAAATCTTGTTTATTATATGGATAAAATGTGATGTTCTTTGTTTATGTGTGTCCATTAGGCATAGGTGGACAGGGAGGTATGAAGCCCATTTATGGGACAATAGTTGCAAGAAAGAAGGGCAGACCCGGAAAGGAAGGCAAGGTTAGTATTTAGAACATACATTGTTCATTTTGTCATATTTTTTGTTATGTGGTCTCACAATTTTATTTCACTAATTTTCATGGTCTCGGTTGCTGTTCCCATGGGAAAAAAATTACTCAGTTTACTTGGGTAAGTTTCATTTTTAGTTCTAAAATTTCCAATTATAATTGTTAATCACGCGTAAATTCTGTAATTTATTTTTCATTCATCAGATTTTTAATTGAATTAATTATTTTTATCATATTTAGGGGGTTATGATATGGAAGAAAAGGCAGCAAGAGCATACGATTTAGCAGCAATCAAATACTGGGGTTCTTCGACACATATTAATTTTCCGGTAGTGTTTTAGTACTCAATATCAGCTATTAGTCCTCATACGTTCTTCCGTAACTAATATATAGGTTTAATGTTTTTAGGTGGAAAATTATCGACAAGAAATTGAACAAATGAAGAACATGAACAGACAAGAATATGTTGCATACTTAAGAAGGTAAATATTTGCCCATGCTATTAACATTTTTTTTAAACAAACCAAAAACTTGACTTGCTAAATTTTCTTGTATTGCAAATTTGTAGGAGAAGCAGTGGCTTCTCTAGGGGAGCTTCAATTTACAGAGGAGTAACAAGGTCTTAATATTGTGATTATGCATAAAAATCATCCTTTTTTATGGAATAACAAATAAATTTCCCCCTGAATTTCTTTTTCCATTTCAATATTTAGCAGACATCATCAACATGGTCGATGGCAGGCTCGGATCGGCCGAGTCGCTGGGAACAAGGATCTCTATTTAGGCACATTTAGTAAGTTATTAATCTTAATACTCCAGGGGAAAATTTTATTTTCTCTTTCTTTTGTTTGCCTAATTTTTTCAGTTATCCTCCAATAAATCCTTTCCACAAGAGAATAAATATTATCCTAGCTTTTTTCCTTATAGTGTGACTTTAGCTATTTTGTGATAGCCAATAGCATCATTCAATTCAAATTTGAAGTTAGACAAATAAATTAAATGTATATTACATTATGATCCTTAAAAGGCAACTCTGTCATGGCAGTCTCAGGCTCCTGAGTTCTTTGAACTATTGTCTTATCATTTACTAGTTGTAGTAATGGTGATCACGAGTCACTTTGACAATTTCCAATGCCAAGTTTTAATGAACTTTTTTTTAAACCGCCTAAACCAAAGATTGGATTTTGGAATTTATATTATTAATTCTTTTGTTTTCACCTATTCTAATTATTCTTTTTATGACTTAAAATACAAATTAAGAGTCCAATTTTGTTTTGTAGCATGATCATTTTATTAAATTCGTCTGGAAAAAGTACTGAATAGAACCATTATATCTACTCTGTCATCTCTCTATTCTTGTGACAAGAGATGTATAATCCTGCGTAGTGATAATAAGCGAATATTTTCTCTTGTTCCTGGATTTTAAATTATGATGATAAAAAGCAATTTTTTGGTTTTCTAAATTAATTGCAATATCAGGCACCCAAGAGGAAGCAGCCGAGGCCTATGACGTAGCAGCAATAAAATTCCGCGGTGTAAACGCAGTAACAAATTTTGACATATCAATGTACGCGGTGGAGCGTATAATGGCAAGCAATACCCTTCTTGCTGGGGAGCTGGCCAAGCGAAAAAATGAGCTAGAAGAATCCACAACTGAGAAAGCCAATGGCTCAAAAGAGCACAATGGAAGTGTATCAAATTGGAAAATGGCCCTCTGTGAGCCCTCTCCAAATTTGACTGCAACTGATAAAATGAGCTCGGGTCAGCAAGGAGATGTGCGTATTACAAATGAGATGTCTTTAGTGAGCAGCACAAGAGAAGGCAGCCCAGATAAAAACCAGGGCCCACAGATGCCTATTGCGATGTCCCCATTCGCATCACAGTTTCTTAACAGTTCAACTAGTAACATGAATTCTTGGATTTCAACTGTTCAAGCGAGGCCTACCATGCCGCTTTTTGCTGCATGGGCAGATGCATCATAAGTGTTAGTTTCATGAGTATTTCCTTCTCTAATTTTAGAACTTAGATCCTTTTATTATATGGTGTATTGAAGATCTTGAAAGAATTGGAGGGAAAGTTTAGAGGGAATTAAGTGATGATTGAAGTTCTTTGAAATGATAGTGCATGGTCTTTGTATAATGGAGAAGCTTATGATTAGATTTAACTTTAGTTTAAAAGAAAAAGAAAAATAGATTTAGCTTTTGGTAATGGTAATGGTCCTTTAAAAGTACAGAACATCAAAGTGTTTGCCAATAATGCAAAAGATGGTCTTTCCAAACAGAAAATTTGACCAAAAGTTCACACTATTTGATTCACCCACGTAGTTCTATCAATTCTCCATCCACAATCATCATTACCATGTTTTCTTTCCATATGAGTTTTGCCATGGAATCCGTTCACCGATATGAGATTTTCCTTAGCACCCTTGTTCTCTACCTGGACACAAAATTTTGAACCAAACAATGAATAAGTGCTCATTTAGTTTGAGGTCATATTTTTTTCCAAAATGTCAAAACTGTGTTTCAATATCTTCCTAGAGCGGCTAATAAGGTGGCTCATAATTTAGTGCATTATGCTCAATCTATTTTGTATTTTGAAAGCTGGGATTCTTTATTCCCAAATTGGATTCATTCTTTTGATTATTAATGATATCTCGTGAGGCCTTTCTTTTTTTTTTTTTGTTTTTCTCAAAGAAACAAAAGTGTTTCAATTTTGCCGAAAAGATAAGATTGTTTAATTCCATTAATCATATTTTCTTTGTATCAAATTGATAGTCTTACTTTGACTTTAAAACTTTTTAAGAAACAATAATTTCAGTTTAGTCAAGCTAGGGTCAAAATATAACTTATCTCTTAATCGCAAAATTTGACATATTAATTATATGCCAGAAAAATAAAATAAAATGAAATGAAACAATCAATAGGACGCATGGAATATAACTACTATATATATATATATATATCCGGCTTTACATGCTTGAGATTTTGGAATGGTGCAAAGCGTTAAACAAAATGAGCGGTAAAAGTACAAAGAGGTAAAATGGCAGCTGGTAACACAATTAATTAGCACTTTTTTTTGGTTAATTGGTACGGTAGAATTATGATTGGAACATGGATCAACAGTCCAAGATCCGTGAATTGTATGAGATCTTGAAATGTTTCATCCATTGCACGTAGTCACACTTTCATGGCACCATGTTAATTAACAACTCTCATCTGATTATCTCTTTGGAATCACCAAAGTATTTTATTATCCAACTTGAACATAAACGATTCAAGAGAAGTGTTTATTTATTTAAAAGGCATGTGTAATAATCCGTAATTTAATTTGGGTAATTAATTATGCATTAGCTTCATTTAAGTAAGCATTTGGATTATGAACAATAATTAGTGGGATTTCAGGAGCCAAGATCGATCATGACAAGGAATGATGGCCCATGGGAGTTTGGTTTAGTATTGGCCAAAGCATGATCGATCATGGGCATGTTTAAAATAGAGTTTGACCAACTTTTCCGGCTTTGACTCGAAATATATTAACGTTATTCACTCATTTTAGCTAGAAGACTAGAAAATTTTAGAAATTTATAGAGAGAATGATTGACGGAGATTCTTAGAAGGAATTTTAAATTAAGCAAGGAACAACAAGAAATCTTGTTCTTCTTCATTATTGGTGTAAATAGGGAAAGAGCTCCACAACCTTGGTGATTAAATCATTATTTGTGCATAATTAGCTTGGAATCTTAAGGTCGGGGTTAAATTATGTTCTCTGGTAATTAAACTAATTTGTCTAAAAGTTTAAATATTTCACTCACTTCCCTTATGCATGTGTAAATCTAAATTCATACATGTACATGCATGAGTAAATAGTTAGATTTACTCACAGAATTGTTTTGATTAAGTCCTAATTGTGAATAAAATAGTTGATAGAAACATGAATTGTGGAGAAACCGCAAAATTTGACTTTGCGTGTTATGATTTCTTAATAAGAAGATAAGATGGTCCATAATTTAAGGGTGATAAAATAATCTCAATTTATTTAGCAAGAATTATGCTTGAATTTGGAAAATTGCAAATTACATGTCATGCATACAAGATAATTTCTTTGTTTAATGTAGTTGTAGAAATTGTAAAAATTACTAACCAAATGTAACATCCTTTATTTTATTTTTTTTTATAAATTAATGGAAATAATTATTGAATTATAAACGATGACAGAAGTGTATAAAGTATAGTCATCCTTGTGCTTAATTTTCTAAATTTATACCTGAAAAGGTTATATGTATTAATCTTAATATAATTGCTCTCATCACTTGAGGTTCAATTCGATTTATTAAAGACTTGAGTAATTCCTCCAAGAACATAGCATTTCTTGGTGCATACATATGCGTAAACAACTCTTGCCATGTCAACCCAAAAGAATTCAGCATTGACATATTCTCGGCTGTCTATAATCTCAGAGTATTCAAATGGCTTAAGTTCTGCATTAGAGTTCTTACGAGGAATATAATTTTTCTCTCATCGGCTTGGTGCGGATCTCAAAATGCATCTTTTGAATGGTAATATCTCTCGATATGTCGAAAGTCATATCATGATATAGAATTTTGACCGAATAAGTCTTTTCATAGTGATTTGTACTTGCCAATATCAAATAAGTAGTACTTGGTGCCCTTATAACATGTGTATTTTGTTTACATGTCAATTTCACAGCATTAAGTTAATTACTTCATTAATCTCGTAATGAGTGGTGAAATCTTGTTTCGTAAGGTCTTGTACTATTCAAACACTTTTAACAAGTTATATTGGTGTAATTAAGCTCGCATGAGTGATCGTTTTGCAATTCGTGTTGTCCGAATTGAAATTGGTACTTTAATAGTCTACTATGATTTTACGTGATTTACAAATTTTGGCGATCTTTGAGGATTCATAAATTCTTAGTCTTTTATCAAAATGAGTCTTTGTCAACGCCTATAGTTCCTCCTTATTCCTCTCTACATGTTCTGCTTTGGGACCGAGAAGCAATATTGACGTTGGAGTCAAAACGGAAGGAAAAATTAACTAGAATTATTTTGGAGTACCCATGATAGATCATTGGAAATCCATGATTGTTCATGGATTGTGTACTCTTAGGAGTGTGCCTTTTCTGAGGGCATGATTGATCATGGATTGTGTACTCTTAGGAGTGTGCCTTTTAGGAGGGTATGATTGATCATGGTTTCTATAAAAATTAGGATTTGACCCCCTGTTGGCCCATTTTTCCTCCCCATTTAACTCTAAAGACCTCCACCTTCAAGCAAAACACTCCATAAACAATTTCCACAACCTAGAGAAAGAGAGAGGGGAAATTCAATATTTCTTGGTGGATTGCTCACACAACATGCACAAGAATTAGTAAGATTTAGCCCTATATCTACCATCTCCACCATCATCTTCTTCTTTGGACCGCCTATAGAGCTTGAGAGGAGTTATGACGCGAACGCGGATCATCTTTTCTAGCCAGGCTAATGGATCCTTGACCCGTAGTCTATAAACAGACTAGAACCTTGGAATCACGCGAAAGATGGAAGGCGGAAACCTCAACCCAACGCTTAAAGAAGCGTGAACCTCGGTATAGTTGAAGATGCCACAATCAATTGGTGGAGAATTGATTGATAAGTTAAGAACAATTGAATTAGTTAATTTAACATGTTCAACATGTTCTTAGAGAACACAAAGAGAAAACTCTCAATTTAATTAATCATCAAAACTCTTCTTGTTAATAAAACAATAATGTGCATCATTTAAATAGGAGTAAACAAAGCCTTAATCCTAATTCAAAAAGGAAACTATTTCCTACTTAGAAAAGAAAAATAATAACAACTAGAATATTCCTAATGCAATAAGGAAACTAATAAACACTCTAAAATAAGCCCAATACATTGCTAACATAATAATAATCCTTAGGCTTTAAGAAATATAAAATAAATAATTAAAACTAATTAAATTTTTCAGCCAGCTGGTCGTGAGAATACGCAAGAACATAAAGTTAATTTCTTGGCTAAAGAGGCTAGGTTGGATCACATCATTCCCCTCTTCTTCAAGAAGATTCGTCCTCGAATCTAGCCTACCCATTTTCTCGATTCAGCCAGTCTTTAACAATTTCGACATTCAGATGTTGCTTTGGAACTTGGAATCTCCCATACCAATAGAACATATATTTTGAATACTTTCCATTCCTCTGTCGGAACTCAACATGAGATAATTATGTTCGTCCCTGCCAGGAAAACAAATATTTCAAATATCTTCGACACTTAATCCTCCTTGCAAAGCAAAATCCTCGATGTTCAAACCATACTACAATGCGATCCTCTGCAACTTGTTGAAGAAATCTAACAACATAAAGTGTGGATGGACATCAAAGCGATCCACTCCAATGAAATCAATATGCTCAACATTGTTAATCTTCAACTCAGCTAGAACATCATCTCTTGGCTTTGAAAAGAACTCATTCTCATCGACACCTATGGCTGGAAGTGCTTGCACTTGTTGTTCTTCCACTTGCACTAGAACTTCTTCATATGCTTCTTCTTGCAAGTTTGGAACTACATCTTCAACCCACAACTTGCCTCCTTCAGCCGTCACTTCAATTTCCTCAATCTCATCAGTTTTCGGCTTATTCTCCAATGGTGGATTAGATATGGCTCGTTTCTCTTCTTCTTTCAATTGATTTGGTTCTCCAAATGATGTATTCGGACTTTGACTTGGTTCTAGGCTTCCCCTCTTCTTAGACTGCTCATAGGCTTCGGCAAACATCTCCTCAAACCTACGAATAAATTCATCATCAAACAAAGAAACCTTCTTCTTGCTACTACCCATATTCTTGTCTCGAACCCGACTTTCTCCAACCTCATCACCATGTCTTCTATTAGTAACACCTGAATCCTATTCATCTTCAAATTTAACTTTACAAGGCTGACCTTTCAATTTCTCTTTAGGAGCTTTATTCAACTACATGTACCGTTCAATCTCTAATTGCGTGAATCGCACACTATCACATTTAATCTCCTCTTGAAGCGACCTTTCTCCATATTCAAAGTTTAGACAAGACATACTTGCTGCAAAACAAAGATTAGTGCAACAAAGATAATTCTCACCACACTCCCTGTCGTGTTTCGCTCGATTAATGTCACTATGATTTTTTTTCGCTCGTATTTGTCGCTCAAAGTATTGATATACTCACAATCTTCTCTTTGGAACCCCAAAACAAGTTGAATAATACGAATATCACATGTCCTCAACAACCAATCACAAACCCAACAATTAGATTTAGACGCGTTCAACAATGTAATACCAAGGATTAAAGAAACCAAATTCTAGCAATATTAATGAGCCAAACGAATTTCTAGAATTGCTAGAGTATGCAAAGCGGAGTTTCAAACAAAAAAAAACAATGAATTTCAAACCCTAACGAGTATAGCCGGAATCTAATTTTTCCTAGGATTTTCTAGATTTTTTCCAACCAAACAGAATTTATATGGACCAGAATTTATATGGACCAAAATTACAAGATAAAAACTAAACAAGAAGTATCAATGAAAAATCTAGGGTTTTTTTTTTGAGATATTTATACCTCCACAATTGAAACTTTAATGCAATAATATTCGCAAACAAACCCTAACAATAGTCAAAATTTGATTCTAGGGTTTTTCCAACAAAGAAAATTTCAATAAATTTTTTTTTACTATTCACGCAGCACTATTCACAGCACCTTTTTTTTTCAATGCAGGTGCTATCGTAAAACAGCAATAACTTTTGATCTAACCGTTGGATCGAGCTGATTTTTGGATATGTTATTCGGGACACAATTTTATTGTAATCAAAAAAAAATCAGGACGATCCGAGGTCGTTTTGATAGCGAAAATCACAAATTTCGACAGCCCAGCGGGATTTTGAAAAAAAATAAAAATCTGATTTGCAACTTCTTTTTTTTTGATGAACCCTAAATCAAAGATATGGAATCAACAAATCACAAGATCCAAGATTAGGGATTTGGAATTGAAAACGAAAGAATTAAAAGATATAAAACCTGGATAGAAAAGTTTCCTCTGATACCAATGACGCGAACCCGGATCGTCTTTTCTAGCCAGGCTAATGGATCCTTGACCCGTAGTCTATAAACAGACTAGAACCTTAGAATCACACAAAAGATGGAAGGCGGAAACCTCAACCCAACGCTTAAAGAAGCGTGAACCTCGGTATAGTTGAGGACGCCACAATCAATTGGTGGAGAATTGATTGATAAGTTAAGAACAATTGAATTAGTTAATTTAACATGTTCAACATGTTCTTAGAGAACACAAAGAGAAAACTCTTAATTTAATTAATCATCAAAACTCTTCTTATTAATAAAACAATAATGTGCATCCTTTAAATAGGAGTAAACAAAGCCTTAATCCTAATTCAAAAAGGAAACTATTTCCTACTTAGAAAAAAAAATCCTTGGTCTTTAAGAAATATAAAATCCTTGGTCTTTAAGAAAAGCCTTAATCCCAATACATTGCTAATATAATAAAAATCCTTGGTCTTTAAGAAATATAAAATAAATAATTAAAACTAATTAAATTCTTCAGCCAGCTGGTTGTGAGAATACGCAAGAACATAAGGTTAATTTCTTAGCTAAAGAGGCTAGGTTGGATCACATCAAGTTAGGATTCTTGGAGTATAGCTTAGTTCAGCTTTCAGTCTCGAAATTAAAGCTTCAGTGAGGTGGGAACACTAGTACCTAAACTATTTTACAAAGATTTATGTGTTATATGTTTTAATATCTGACACATTTGGGGGTTTTGGTACAATTCCTTATTTATGTACATGCATGGGATATGGATGGGAGGTTATGGTTTCTCTTTGATGATTTATCCATATTATAACATAAAATTGATGATCCCTTAAGAAACTTCACTTGCATGTTGGTATATTATGAGATTTGAGATAGACCAACTAGTGTGTTGATTGAGCTCGAAAATTACATTTCTAACACTCTAAACAAGGCTCAATTAGCTTCTAATTGCTTCTTAAAATTGAAATTCGCATGTAAATTCAGTTTAAGCATGAAAATAAGGAATTACATGGCATTTGTATCATAGTCAGCCATTTTGCAGGTCTAAAGTGGTTAAGAAACTTAGAATTGATCCAAGAATAAAGATTGAAAGCGGAAAAATACAAAAAGAAGTCACCACAAAATTTGAGGCTGAAACTGAGAAAAACTCCACAAAATACCCCCAAATCACAAGAGCAAGTCAAGTCCCCAAGTATGACTATAATGAATGCTAAGTGTCCAAGAAAAGCTAAAGAAGCATTTCCAAGTGAAATATAGTTCATCCAAATCAACTTATGAAGTTTTCAAGGATTATTCAACCCAGGACCCTAGACACTTGGATACGATATAAAAAGGCATAAATCTCATTAATTAGGGTACACCATAATTCAGAGAGCAGTTGAGAGCACTGTAACTTTCTTGGGAGCTTTTGAACTGCAATATGATGATCGAACTTGAAAGCTTTATTATTGTTTTCTTTAATCATTCAATCATTTTGGAATTATTACTATCTATTGAGGCTGGAATAAGTGTGTAATCTTCATTCAATTATCAATTCAATCAAGTTTAAGTTTCAATTGTTGTTCTTCACACCAGGTAAACCTTAGTTTCTGTTTTCTTTCGATTTGATTATTTCTTTTTATTTAATTGTTTTGATATTGAATAATTATTTGTTTGAGATCATATATATTTATATATAGATATATATTATAAATTTTAGGGGCTGGTTTTAGGGTTTATGGATCTGTTTTGTCGGTTTTCCAATTATACATAGATTTCTACATGATTCTTGCTTCAGATACTAGTAAATCGTAGATTTTTTATGCTATTCATCTATGGTTCTCTAATGAACACTAATATTCTGATTTTTCAGAATTGTTAGGGTTTGCGTCGAATTTGTTGGGTTTTTGCCGTTTTTGAATTCGTTTACTATTTTAGTTGTTAAATCTTCATTTTAAATCCGAATTGTGAAATTCCAAAATATGATTTTCTATGTTAAATAGAATGTTTCTTATATTTTACATGATTTCTAATATGATTTGTATGTTTTCAGTGATAATGGTTAGCTAAATCCCTAGTTAGTGGCCTTAGTGGAAGAATGCGTAATTAGTCTTTTAATGTGATCCAATTGTGATTTTAATCTAGTTTTTACAATGGTTATAAATCACCTATTGAATATATAAGGTTTTTTTTTTGTGTTTTTGTTTTTTTAATCTTTCCATGCTTTCAAATATGTTCTCATAAATTAGCTCAAAATTTTCATTTGATTAAGAACCATAAAATGCCAATTTATGGATATTTGCCCTAAAACCCTAAGAAGTTTAATTTGAAGGTGGTGTTTATCATATAATTAGATAAGTTAGTTTATTAAGTGAACTGGTTGATTGAACGTTGTTTTGGCATTTATTTTCTTAAGTGTCAAGAAAATGTCGGTTTTGGCTTTCAGATTTTTTTTAAGTCGGATTTGCTTTGAATCACATTCAAACTTATTCAAATATTAAAGCAATGTTAAGCTAGTGATTTTAAGAAGTTTAAAATAATTTAGATTGTTCCTATCACGCATTAGCAATACTAAGTCTAAAATTACGCTTTTTTAAAGTCAAAAGTTTCGCTGTTGGATTTTATTACTTAAGGCTAGTCTATATAGTCTTTGTCATGCATGGGCTATCATATACTTGTGATGGCAATATAATTTGATGGTAGAAGAGCATATAAACTTAATTTTAGTGAAAAGTCTCATTTAAACTTCAATTTAGATCACCCTATTGGACCGGTTTGGTATTTGCTAGCCACGAATACCTCTAACGTTTGTTTCTATTTTTTTGTTTTTTTTAAACTATTTTTTTTGATTAATCATTCATATCAAAGACAATTACATGGAGTCAGACATAGAATTTTGTCGCCCTAGCTAACTATGAACTACATAATTCGCTGACCAAGAGATGAATAAGTAAGCTTTGCTTTGCGTCACCCTCAAGAGAGTCTCCCAACCGAACCGAACGAGAGAGCAGCTTCAGCTTCCATCACCAACCACACGAACCATACCACGAACCATATGCATCAACAACCACCCACATAAGAGGTGGACATATCTCCAACCACCCATAAAGGGTGGACAAACCACTTTATTAAGTAGCACTTTATTAAGTTCGAATACCACATCCATGGGTTTCAAACATGTGACCTCTCTAATACAAGATTAGAGATGATGCCACTAGGCTACAAGGCCATTGGTGCGTTTGTTTCTCTTTGATTAAAGTTCATTATGTATATATTTTAGCTAGTTACTATGTTGTTTTATATTATTTATTTATTTATAATTAAATTGCATGTTCTCATAGTGTTATTTGGAAGCCTTAGAGTAAATAACAGTCACTTGTGGATTCCCTTTACTTTTGTACCCTAGGTTTATGTTTGATTTAGTTTTAATTTAACTAGTTAGTAGTTTTAATTTAGTTTTCATTTCCTTCATTTATCCCAATTCTATCATATTTTCTTTCTTTTCTCCTTTCTACCTTTCAAAAATTTAACTAGAATAATAGGATTCCCTACCTTCTCTTTGGATCGACCTTAGACTTTCAAGTATATACTATAAATTGATTAGGGGTGGATTTGGTACAATACTGTACCATACAAAGTGTACCATGTACTGTACCAAAAATTTGGTATGCCAAAATTCATTACCATTGCCATGCCAAATTTTTGGCATATCGAAGTTTGGTATACCAAAATATTGGTATGGTACGATGTAGTATGATACATTACCAAAAAATCAATCCTAAAAGAAAAAAAAATTGAAAGTGGACGGTCAAAAGTGAGCAGTTTTGGCTAAAACAAAACAAGTTATTTTTACTTACCTTTGATTAAGTTTTTGCAATCGATTGCTCCAAAAACACTAAACCATGTATAAATATTGTTACATTGTAAATTATAATCAACATATACATATCTATCGGATACATAGAAGCCAAGTGATTGAAGTTTATATGATTCAAAAAAATGAAGATAAATATCCGATATTTGAAGTTTAATAAGATTAGCATTTGATTGATTAAGGGAGGCCGAATGATAAGTAGATATGTTATTTAAATTGCTAATTCATCATTAGGGGTGTGCAAAAAATACCCCAAAAAAATAATAAAATGAAAGAAAGAAATGTAAGTGAATAAAAAGAAATATGGAAAACAGTTGATATGAATGGAAAGAGTGGGGGTAAATGAAGTGATTGAAATTAGATATTGTCAGACAGTGGCAACGATTATGGTGAATGGTATGGGCGTTGGTGATTGCAGTGGTGTGGGCATATCACGTATGACAATAGTGAATGGTAAAGCGTTGGCGGTGATAGCAGTTCTCACTCTCTCAGATCTGTGGGTGTGTTGGAGGAAGAAAAGAGATAGACTAAATCTGTGGGCTATGGATGTTTGAGTGAAAAAATTTAAATGAAAAAATAAAAGTAAAATGACTAAGTGAGGTGAGTCATGAGTGGTATAATTGGTATTTAGTATTAAAATCTAAATGAAATACTATTTGGTAGCAATGGCACAATTGGTATAGTATGGTATTACCATAGTAAGTACCAAAGTTTGGTATGGTACAATATACCGTTGGTATTGATTTTTAGTACTAGTACCGTACCATATTATTTCGGTACGATACAAATACTGATCGGTATTGTACCATTACCAACATTTGGTACACTTTGATAATGGTACGCATTGGTATGGTAATAATTGTATGAAAATCCACCCCTAAAATTGACTGCCTGCATTTGGGTGTTATAAACGCGCATTGTTTTCACCGAGTCATGCGTATATAATTATGGATACATGACACATAAACCACCATGATCTAAACTTGATGTGGGTCTTATGCAAATTATAATTACTATAATTCATGAATAATTAAATTATGAGATCCTTATCAAATGGATAATCTATATACTATGCAGTTGATGATCATTACTAGTAGTTGAGTATGATATTATACCAGATAGATTGATCTTGCTATAAAAACAGCCTTGGGGCCTCCCATCTAGGTGGACTATAGTAGGGGGTCCTTGCCTTGGGTGTTTTAAGTCGCTATTACGTGCACAATTACCTAAAAATCCTAGATGTGAGATTAAAGGTTCTTTGGTGGAACAGATTTGTTTGGTTATAATATTGTGCCTACATTTGTTTGTTTTTATTATTGTTAAATTGTTGACATGCAAAACTACCAAATTAGGATAGATATCATGTGGCATGCCAACTTTATTTTATACACAGGTATACTTGACGTACACTCTTATTTTCTTATACTCACGTTGTTTGTTCCTGGCTACTTGTATTTTGCTATAAAATTCTATACCCACTAGGCTTGGTTGGCTTACATTTTTCCCACACAACTATATCTAACGACGGGCAAGAACATGCGAATCTTGGAAAGGGCGAGAACTCTTAGATTGCCTTTGATAACCATTATGGTTTCCCTAAGACGAAAAGACCTTAAAATCCAAATTTTGGTATGTAATCAGATAATATAATTTTGTATTTTCCTGTCTAAATTGTTTTGTTGTATTATATGATCCTTAAAACCCCACTAAGGGACATAACTCAATTATACTTGTAAATATTGTGGATACGCAAAGTCTTTTATGTATAATTTCAATATTTGTGCATGTATGGATTGGTGTTTAAGTTGAAGTTAATAATGTCAAAGAGTTTAATTGACGAATAATGATAACCGCATTATGCTTTAATCTACCCTCGCGTAACGAATACTAACTTGTAACATGAGAGTTGACAATCCCTATGGATTTAACATAATGTGTCTTACCAAATTATCTAAATTGATTTAGTATAAACATTTTATATTATCATATATTATGGAATTAATAATCATTTTTAGTTGTTGTTAGTGACATCATCCGTGATTGCCCACTCCTGGAGGTTGTTGCCTCCTTAAAGGAAATTAAGGCGTCACAGGTTGGTTTTAGAGGCATATTTTTCTTCTTTCTTCGCCGGAGTGTGGGTTAAGTAGGATCCTTTTTCCGTATGGTATCTTTCAATTCCACTTGTTTACTTGAATTATTGATGCATTGAACTATTCTCTTGTTTTATTCTAGAATGTTGCCTAGGCGTAGATGAAAGCAAACCGTTCAAACTAATCCCATCCATGAGATGGCGGGCCTGAGGGATGAGATAATTTTGGCCTCTTCGCGGCCATGAATTGAACAAAAAGATGAAGTGTTCCGCGAGGAGTTCTCTAGAATCCTAAAAAATAATCACAGGTCTACTACCAGTGCGGGAACAAGCTAAGCTCGTAATTGGGATATCCACACCAAAATAAAAAAAGTGGAGAAATTGGAAACCCCAAGGAGGGGAGAATAATGACATTACATACCTTCGAGAATTCACTAAACTTTAACCACCCACATTCGATAGGACTAAGGAACCCGAAGAAGCTGTGTGTTGGCTCTTCATGATAAAGGAGCAACTAGACATCATCAAAACCCTAAAGTGTGATGCCCAAATCCCGTTTTGAGGATCAATTCTCTGGGACCTGGTTAATCACGGGTGCCATGCGCCGACGGCTGGTAAACAAGACGACAATTCCTAGGTACATGTATATATGTGTGCAATGGGACACTCAAATTCTAGATAACAAGATTAAGATTAATAATACGCCTATTCATACAAACCAAATCCTACACAGAAAGGCAATACAACCTATAAACAAGCCTCCAACGAGATTCCAACATACAAAGTTTATAAAGAAAGTAAAATACGTATGCCGTCAACAAAACTTAAAATGCGTTAGCCCTTCTGTTGTGAAGAGCCCTCATCTGAGTAGTAGTACAAAGGCTAACTAAGAAGAAGCGTCCTTCTCTTTCCCTTTTCCTGAAGAACTTGCTGACATACCTGTATAGAAAATAGTGGGGTGAGTCAAACGGACTCAATGGGAATCATATATAAAAGACTAAGTTGTGAAAATCGCATTTAGGAAGCGTTAAAGTGTTTTCATAAAACAAACCCCTTGTCCGACAAAACCATATGGCACCATTTAATATCCGTTTGTCTCATAAACTTCGAGCCATTATCTCGGCAATTCTTACAACTAGTTAAGCGTACAACCAGGTTTACATTTTGTGGCCTTTCACTTACACGGTGACTACGCTCAAAAAGTGCGAAGTATTACACCCAAGTGCAAGCAGTCAAGTTATAATATACTTGGGAAGTCCAAGGTCAAACCACAGGGAAGGGAAGGAACCTATTTCTTCTAGTTATCTCTCTCAGGGGAAAGAAGGGAAAGGAAAAAAAAGATGATTGAAATGAGGAATAGGAAAGGAAAAATGAAACTAAATTAAACTAAAACTAAAGGCAAATCTAGACCTATGGTGCAAAATTAAAGGGAATCCACAAGCGCAAGTTTTCTACCGAAAAGGCTTCCTAAATGCAGTAGGGGAACATGCAATTGAACTATAAATATATAAAATAAAATAAAACAGCGTACTAATTGAAAAAAACATAATATTAATGTACTTAAACCAACAAGAAACAAACTTTAGGGGTATCCTTAGCTAGGGAATACGAAACTAGTCCAATCGGGTAATCCAAATTTAAGTTTAAATAGGATTTTTCACTAAAGTTCAGCTCTTAGTCCTTCCAACCATCCAATTGTATTTCTACTACAAGTATATCATAGCCCATGTGTGACAAAGACCATATAGACTAGATTCGAGCAATAGAATTCGATAGTGAAACTTTTTGACTTTGAAAAAGTGTAATTTGAGACCTAGTATTGCTAATGCGTGACAAAAACAATCCAAGTTGATTAAACTCTCCAAAAATTAGTAGCTTAACACTCTCCTAAGGTTTGAATATGCTTGAACATGATTCAAGTCAAATCTGTCTTAAAAAGAATGTTGAAAGTCAAAACTAGCACTTTCTCGGCACTTATGTGAATAAATGCCAAAACAGCGCCAAATCAGCCAATTCACTTATGAAAATAACTTAACTAATTAGAGGATAAAGACTGTCCTCAAATCATCCATGTTAGGGTTTTGGTGCAAAAATCCATGAATTGACAGTTTTACGGTTCTTAATCAAATAGAATTTTTGAGCTAACTTATGGAAACATGTTTCTTAGGCATGAAAAGATAATAAATTACTCATAAATTCAGTAGGTGATCTATAACCAATGTAAAAATCAGATTCAAACCTAAATTGGATTACATTCAAAGATTAAGTTCGCATATTTCACTACGGAACCCTAACTAACGATTTAGCTAGACATATTCAAATTAATCATGTAAACAAGATTTAAAATTATGAAAAACAGTATAAACATACTTGATATTGAATAAAATCAGATTTGAAAACTTTTGGCTCTGGAATTACTTAATTTCGATTTAAAACAAAGATTTTACGCTTAAAACGGTAAACAAACTCAAAACGGTCATAAACTGATGAATTTCGACTAAAACCCTAAAATTTATGGAAAATCAGATTTCTTATGATGAACAAAGAATCTCATATGAATAGCATTGAAAAACGATAAACTATTTGAATGTAGAACAATAAACTAGCATAAATTGATGAAAAACCGAAAAATCGACAAAACGGGTCTATAAACCCTATAACCAGCCCTTAAAACGTGGGTTTAGGGTTAATTCCAGAATATATATGAACCCTAACAACTAATCTATGAATATCTAAGCAAACAAAGGATTAAAAGCAATTAAATTGAAGAAAATTAGAAAACTATGGTTTACCCGGATGAAGAACAGCAATTGCAATTGAAACTTGATATAATGATGAATTGAATCTTGAATACACCAATGGTCCAGCCTCAATATGCCATTAACAAACTAAACTAACAATTATTTTGAAGAAAGAAAAGAAAAATCACTCAAGTTTGATCGTTAGATTCAGCGCAAAAGCTCCCAAGAACGTACGATGCTCTCTGCCTCTCTACTAATCAATTCTAAAAATCTTCTGTGCCCTAAAATATGAGATATATGACCTTTTATAAAGTACCCAAGTGTCTTGAGTCGTTGTTTTAGTAATCCTTGAAGAGACGGGCCGAAACATGGCTTAAAATTGAATTTAGGCCTAAAATTGGGCCCATTTTCTTTATGATGCCTTCTTCTTTTACTCATAACTTTCTGCTCCAAATTCTGATTGACGTACTGTTTTTTCCTACGTGTAGATAATTTAATTCTCTACAACTTATATTTCTGGATATTTCTTCAAATTCTCATTGTAGAAAAACTTTGATCAGCTACAATCTCGGGCTTATTACGGCAGTTCTCGGTTTTGCTCGGAAACTTCCAGAATTAATTCGTTTGAGTTTTTTTCCTCTTAGGATCACTCTTGGACACTTGAATTTACTTCATTCATGCTTGAGGACTTTATATTCTCTTGTTTCTAGTGCTTTAGGGGTAGTTTGCGGAGTTTTCCTCGTTTTGGGCCTCGGAATGGATATTGAATTGTTCTTCGGACCTTCTTCTTGCACTTTTCCGCTTTCAACCTTCTATCTTTCATACAACTTCAGTTTCTTAACTACTTTAGGCCTGCAAAATGGCTTAGTAACACAAAAATACAATGCAATGCCTTCTTTTCATGCTTAATCTGAATTTACATGCAATTTTCGGTTTTAGATGATAACTAGAAGCTAATTGAGCCTTGTTTAAGGGATTATAAATGCAATTTCTGGGCTCAATCACACGGCAGCAGGGCCTCCCGTTAGTTTTCGTGCATAGTTTCGGGTCTTGCACCCCGGAGACCGTATCTTAACTTCTGACCCCATCTAATGAGACCAAACTTGGGACCGTTCATAGACTAGTGCAAACATGTTATTCCAACATAATATCAATCGGCTCATTTGAAAAGCGATTGTGCTATATATACATGTATATATAGACATTCTAATAACCACATCCCATAATAGTATAATTAATAAGGGAATTTCTGTATATGCAGTTTCCACAAGCATACTAATCTATAATATTATGCGCTTTGTGATGAAAACCCACCACTTGGACCTTTAAATGTTAATAACAAGCTTAACTTCAAGGATTACTGGCCACAGAATGAAGTCCAAGTAGGTTTTAGTACAAACCAAGTCGTTAATCAAAACTTCATGTTAAATCATGTAATATGAACAATATTTGGGCTATTTGAATCATTAATTTCAACAAAAATACAAAACTCAAACACATAACTCAAGAACCCCTTTTTGAAAGTTAGGTTTTTCATGTAACAAAGGAGTAAAATCATAACAAGGTTATATTAAGTTGGAAAATAGATTTTGGTACTAGATTCCCACCTTATTAGAGCTATGTCCTCAAGTATAAATAGTTGAATTGAGCCGAAAGCCGCTGGATCGTGAAATCCCCAATTTCGTGCTTGAGGCTTCAAAATGGATGAGAAAGAATGAAGAAGAAGATGATGATGATGGAGTTGTGTACTCATGATGAAAGGTGGGTGAAAATCTCTCCGGGAAATTCCACAAAGATGCCCTCGACCCTCTCTAGCTCCCTCCCAGTGTATGTCTCGTAAATGGTGGAAAAAGAGTGAAGCTCGACCTTTAAAACGAAATAAGTCGGTGGGCTATACAGATTGGCGAACCGGTCTACCCATTCTGGGGGACCGGTCCGCAGACCATCATACCCTAAAATTTATAAGGGCGGATTGGTATGGGGAAATTGTAGACCAGTTCGTGGGTAAGGTTGCACTGTGCAAGTTTTAGGCAGTTTTGTAACTTCGTGCTCATTTTTCACCACCGAGGAGTGGGGATTGGGCTTTGGGCCAAAACATGAAAGTTTTATATAATTGAAATACGTTTTCAACTGCTCAAGTGCAGACTCATTTGGAATTCAGATGAAAAAGTTACGCTTTTTTAAAGAAAGGAACGTTAATTAGCTAACAAAAAGGAAACAAGCGGTTTAAGAACCGATTCTCACTCGGACTACCTGAAACACTATGTGACCACACTAGAGAGTTATATAACACGCAGATTTGACTATTCAAAACTCGATTTAACTTAAATAATGATTAGAAAGTCGTAATTAACATGAAATGAAGGGACGGGTATTACATAAAGATAATGAGGTTCATCTTTGCTACCACCAAACTCACTGGTAATGCTCATCGGTGGTGGCAATTGATGAGGCAATCTAAGGGAATTAACAATTATTCCAATTTTGAATAGGCCTTTCAAATTCAGTTTATTTTCGACGCTAATTGTCGTGCTAAGAGAGACGAGCTCCGTTATCTTACTTAGGGGAACATATCGGTGGAAAAATACCCACTCGAGTTTTAAGAGCTTAGTATCAATATGGATACTTTTTCTTTTTGTGATTAAGAGAAAAATGAGACGCTCTATCAAGGACTGAAGGAGGAATATCGATATGTTATGAATTTAAGAGTTTTCATCGTACAAATAGTTAGTAAAAAGCGGCTCTGAACCTTGATAGCCAATATGCCCAAACCTATTGTTTATCTACTCCTTATAAATTTCATTTATATATTAAAATAATTTGTAAAAATACAATCTACAATCTCTCCACTATACAAATTAAAATACAATGCTCTCCACCATTTACAAAAATAATATTCTAAACCGCACCCGATTCCCTAGTCCACAATCGACCCAGTCTCAAGTTACCTAAGGCATAAAAAAATACAAATGGGGTAGTACATAACACACAGGAACAAAAACATCACAATTGAATATTTTATCAACAATAAAATATTTAAAAACAACATATGTCTATTCAACAAATTCAACGAACCACAACTGGCCTTTTACGCTGGTCCCTCTCAGTAACATGTTAAAAACTACCCAGCTCACCCACCTCACCATGTTGAAACTTATCTCCAACTTACACAATTGTGGCTTATTAGGACCGATTGGCAAGTAAACTTAACCATGCACCAATTGTGTAACACCCGGTGTTTATATTAATGTAATTAAGTTTTATTTTGCTTGCTTTGTGTGGGAAAGAGTTGTAAATGATGGAAATGTTTGAAAATAAATTACTATTTCCGCGTTGAAATTAATATCATCCACCAAACTTGTGAAATTCACCAAAAAAATCATTTTTATGTGATTCCAAAGCCATATGTTAAATATTCAACCATATTTTAAGGAAGTACACTGGTGCTCTAACAGGGGCCTGTTGAGACGGTAGAAGCCAAAAGTGCACTGGAGTTCCGACAGGGCCTGTTGGTAAGTCGGTTACAAAAATAAAAAGGGGTTCTAGAGCCTTCTTTCACTCATATTCACCTCCTCCACTCTCTAAACTTAGAGCTAAGGTTCCTACACTTTTTCTCTCTAGAATTTCATCAAAACCAAAGCCCCAGAACTCGATTCGGTTTTGGGGAAAGTCGTTTACGGGACGCGAGGATTGAGCTAACTTAGAAACTTTGGAATTTCACCGGACGGGGCTTAGATTATCATCTCTCTCTTTCTCTCTCTCTCTCTCTCTCTCTCTCTCTCTCTTCCTTTTCGGCTTATAAACTTGAGGTAGGGGTTCTTAGACTTAAATCCTAAGTTAATATGGTTTTGATTTTGGAAATAGCATGGTATTAGTTTAAATATGGAGATGTTCTTTAGTTAAAATCAATTCTTATGTTATAAATTGTAGAACTTTTGCTAAAAGCTTGAGGTGGTATTTAATATTAATTGATGGTGCTTATTTGAGATGGATTTCTTAATCTCTCCTTGAAATCTTGATATTAACCAAATGATTTCTAAAAGTTATGAGTTTATTATGAAAAATTGGGAGATTAATGAATATATCTTAAATGTTTATACACCACACAAGTTTGGGGATGCGAAATTGAAGTAACTTAAGCATGCAAAATGGTAATATTAGAATAAATTCATGGAAATGAGCAAGATATGTCATTTAAACTCTGAATATATCTTGTATTCAGATGAACCTCTATATTCCTTAGATATGGATTAGTTGATGTGATGAAATTGAATAATTGATTATATCACGTGCAAAGGAATATAGGATGGAGATTATTAGAGTTTACATGACATAAATTGTTTAAGAAGTAAATTATTGGTATTATAAGTATGATTTTCATTATAATTGTGTTAAACCCGGATTCTTAGCTATATCGTATCTTCGTTATATATCTAGGTTCGGGTGCTACAAGGATTCTGATTTCTCATGGCAAGCTCATGGAAGCTCTATTGTTATCTTGATATCTTTTATATGGAAGATGATCGGTTAAGATCAATTATTAGATTTCTTGGCAATGATTATATCATGTCATGGATGACCATGATGATGTGAATTTTATATGAATATTTATCTAAATAGTGCTTGCCAGGATGGAAAATAAGTAGTGTCCAGTGCCCTTAGTGTGACGCACCGAATTCCGTTAAGAGGTTTAGACCCCCGGAACCCAGTTTATCATGGTGCCATACGTGACGGCGGGTTTACAATACATAATTCAAAACCTGATTAGAAGTGAATACACATAAAGCCTCGTTTTTAGAAAATTTTGGCATGTGGAGTTCGTATTTTCAATAAAAACCAACACCTGTAAAGCAAAATATAAGTTTTACTAGAACTTTAACTCCACATCTTAAAAACACTAGGTAAATAGATATCAAATAATCAAGCACAACGCAAATCCTCCAACGAGGTCCCAACAGTTAATAAAAGGCATTTACATCAAATCTCAATAACTTTACAAATGTTATAATACATAAAACTCATGAAAAACAAGTCGTCTACAGACGACTAGGTGTGCCTAAGGTATTTAGAGGCCTCTAGACTCCATACTCGTGCCGTCCCTTAAAAAGTACCTGCAAAACTGGTTTGGAAAATGAGAGTGAGCCAAACACGGGCTCAGTGGAAACTATAAGGTTTTGCGTAAGAAAGTACATATTAGAAAACACATGCAACATGCAATATAGAACATAGTTTGAATCATATAAATACTTGTATCATTACCATATATACCACATAGGGATTTGAGTAGTGCTATGTTAAATGTTTCAAAAATCATTTTAAATGTAATGCACACCAAGTGCTATCCCAACCCCGAAAATCCATTAAGGATGTATCATCAATATATAAGAAAGTCATAATAATGAAATATATCGCAAGTGAAAGGTAGGCACTAATCTTATAACTATCAGTCTCATCTCACATCACACATCTAGGTTTTACTCTACTGTGCATAACGATCGCGATCTAAGCCTCCAAGGCTAGAGTATGCAGCCCCCAAGGCTAGGTCCCCCTGTGGACCACCTAGATGTGTAGGGTATGCAGCATGCTGGGTCCCCCTACGGACCATAGAGTATGCTTCTCTTAAAGAGGGATCACTCTACACGGATCAGGGTGTTAGCCACCAAGGCTAAGTTCCTCCATGGACCATTAGTGCCTACCCGAAAATCTATTTATATTAACCATGCGAATTGTCCAAAGTATCAACTATCTAAGCCTCATAATAACTAGGCTACCCAATAGCCATAAAAGATATAATAATTATAACTCATATAGATCAAAAGATATCCACCAAATAATATACTTATGTGAAATATTTATCTGGGCACAAGGTTTAACACATAAACCAATGAAGTATTCGACAATTCCATGTATTACATATATCAATTCATACAATTAACCTTCATCATAATTTGTACATTTCTCAAATCATAGGTTTCTCTGTTTTCCATATAGTAATATCATTGTTGTACTCAAGCCACATTCGCCAAATCTGTCAACTAATAGCTCAGTTCAGAAATCTATTCACTAGTCTCAACAATTTAAATTTTTTTGGGGGGAGGGGGGGGGGATTCACAACAATTTATTAAATTAGAACCAAGCCAAGTATAAATCACAATTTATACTATTGAGATTCAATGTAGACTACCCCCAATGGTTTCCATACATTTTCCAAGTTAAAAATACATTATAAGCCTGGTCAGCATAGTTACGAACTTGCGAGTATCTAACAATCTCATGAAGGATCAACTAGTAGCTTAAGTACAATAATAATATCATAAACATAAGTAACCATAGCCACAACATACTTTAAACTCATCAATATATCCATATATATGTGTGTATCCCACATTATTATTCGTTATTGTGTCCGTTGATATGGGTTTCGTATCTATCTACATCTATGTTAACAAATAATGGGGGTTCTTGTGAAATCATTGAATCAATCGTATATATATAACAAATCAACCAAAAGAATCAACGAAAACTAACCCAGTCCCAAAGAACATGCAAAATCACGTATTTGTACCAAAATCCCCAATTAAGTTTGAAATCAAACATACAACACATGATATTATGAAAATAGGTTTGAGTATTAGTGTTCCCACCTCTATTGGAGCTTTAAATCAAGATTGGAGTGTTGGAATGATGGATTGAAGTGTAGATGGCAAGAATTTCGAAAACCCTAGCTCTTCTCAAGCTTTTATGGGGTATAGTGATGAATAAGATGATGAATAGTGATTTTATAACTCAAATCTTGCGTCAATATGAAATAATCCTTCAATTTCCTTAAGAATCTCCTCCCTCTCTCTAGAACTCTCATTTAGAGTGTTGAAGGTGTATGGTTCGAAAATGGGGAGGTGGGAGGTTTTGGTTGTATAAAAATGGGGTCAAAACACTATAAATTGGATTTTTTACCCTACAATAGGTCATCAGTCGACTGAGGCACAACCATCAGTCGACTAATGCACCCTTCGCCCACTGATGCTATTTTTTGGCAGTTCAGTCACTTCGTACTCAGTTTTTGCCACTATAGAGTTAGAATTGGGTCTCGGCCAAAACACGAAAGTTTTAAATAATTGAATTACCTTTCCAATGGCGCAAACATGTCCTCATTTGGACTTCGGATGAAAAAGTTATGGCTTTCCAAAGGCAAGAAGGTCACATTTTGGTAAAGCAATTTAGGCGACAAATTTTTCGAATTACGCTCGGACCACCCGAAATGGGTTACGACCTATTAGGTGAGTGTAATAACATATAAATGAAGTTTGGAAAAAGTCTAAACCACTCAAAGATCACCTAAACCAACTCTTGCCTCCCAAACCACATTTTTTGCGTTATTGGAGATTATAAAAGGGAACTAGCAAAGAAAACACATAGCTGGTGTTACACTTAGGTTGAAAATCCCTAAATCCCTGGGAGAGTAATTTTTGGTCGCCTATAAGCCACAGGTGAGTATTCCGGGAACATAGGCATTGGCAATGCACCATGGGTCAAATCTTTTCTATGGAATGTGGACGGATTGTTCCACTTCTTGGTTATGGCAATGGTATGTTATCTTGGGGTCAGAAGATTCAATAATATGATTCCAATTCGAATACTCATTGGCAAAGTCTTGATGATTTTATATTCTCTTGGAGCGGATGGGTTCTATTGTATGATTTTAACTCGGATTCTTATGTGTAAGAATTATCAAGGTTTGAAAATGGGTTGACACAAGGGAGGTAACTTGTATATGCATGAGCATTCATTTTTACGAGTTGTTTCTCACATTTCATTTACCCTGCATATGTTAATAAGTAAAATGATGTTATCAAAACTTTACCCCTTTTTCCCCTACTGAGCAAATAACTTACCTCGTTTTCCTAAAACCCTACAGGTATTCAAGAGTCGAAAGAGAAAAAGGAAGCGACGGGACCGGGAACGAATTAGTGGCTCTGATATATTTACTCTTTTGTTATGTTTGTGTTATCAAGGGAAGCCATAGCTGTCCCTTAGTATTTTATGTTCTTTGAGACGTTTAACCCATTTTTGTTTGTATAACGATTATATGCATGCATGTATATGATGAAGACATAAATACAGGATCGTTTGATATTGCGTATAGATTGAACAAAAATCTTTTGCTAAAACCCTATAAGAATAAAGGGATTTCACCTTTGTGGATCATGTAGAGGATCCATATGAGGAGACTAGGGTTTGAAAGCATCATATTACGATTTGGTCAGATTTTTTTAATTATCGCTGGGCTGTGAAAATAGATTGTTTTCGCCATCGAAACGACCTCTGATCGTCCTGATTTTATGCGCAATAATAATAACTTTGCGTTCTGAACGTCATATCCAAAAATCAGCCCGATCCAACGGTGCGATCAAAAGTTACGATTAATTTATGACTGCTATGCCGAAAACCTAAAGATCTTCTATCGTATTCCTTCCGCCATCAAATCTTGCACCAAGTGTGGGCTACGGTATCACTAAGATTTTTTTATCTCTCAATAGAACAAATCCTAACTCATAAGAATTATTGTTATACTAAGAAGAGATTAGGCCGGTGTATATATAAGGCTATGATAGGGACCTTAAGGAGAAATAAGTGTTTGGGCTTCCTATGGAAAGTTGGAATCCTAATTCCACTATGAATTAGTTCCTTCCATAAATTATAATTCACACCACTAAAGAATTATAATTGCACTCCCGTCCTTATCTCAAAATTATACTTCGAGCTCCTTGTTATTAAATACTTATTATTCTCCCCACGTTAAGATTACAGATAACCGTCATTTAAATTAAATTACTGACAATTATATTTAAATGACTTCTTAATCCTTGAGCCTACCACTTAATTTATTTGACATGTCGGATTAACATAATCCACCTGCAGGGTTTGACATGATCAAAACTTATAAGCTTCTCAAGGGGCTATCATCAATCCCTATACCGGGACGTGGATTCCATCAATAATTAATATTCATCATACATATAGTGTCGTCATCCAATTCACGAAGATTATTGATCCATAAATGAATCTCACTCATATTGAGTCAAAACAGCAAACACTACATATATATGTCTATTAATTATTTCAAGATTAATAGTATAAGTAATCATAATAATCATGGGATTTTAAATTGTTTTATATAGTAAGTATAAAAATAATTAACCCAAATTGGTCATATTCAATACACACAAAGTGTACTAGCACAACGAGTTAAAACTATACCGTTTTCTGTAGTTAAGATAAACTACTAAAACTTGTGCTACAATCCTACCGATGGGTGTCCAATTCCATCTAAGACTGTGAACCATTAAACTTATATTCCACAAGAACCGATGATAAGATCTTCTGTGTGTAAGCTATACTCTACACACCAAATCATTTACTATATGGAATAAAAGACACACATGCACAATATTTAAATAAATAATATAATGCAACCATTTCCCATACAGATTCTCATTAAAATAGCAAAACCAAGTTTATAACATATCCAAACGAACAAGAAAATTATGGCTTTTAGTATATCACTCTAACAATCTCCCACTTAGACTCAAAGCCATGTAACTATGCATCTCACTCCCATTCCCTCAACGTGAACACTCTATGTGTTTTCCCTTCTAATGAATCCTCGGCTTTTTCGAGTTCGCAACCATTTCACTATTATCAAAATAAAGTGAAATAGCTTATAACGCTGAAGGTGCCACATCTAGATTCATATGGAAGTTCCTGAGCCAAACCGCTGCCTTAGCTGCTTTTAAAGCAGCCACATATTCAGCTTTCATGGCGGAGTCAACAATGCCTGACTACTTGATACTCCTCCAACCAATGACTCCACCTCTTAGAGTAAACACATAACCTGAAGTTGACTTTCTGGAATTCTAACTTCTGACTAAAAATCCTTGTATGTGTATCCAACAGGTACTAGACTATTTGCCTGGTAAATCAACATAAAAAC
Organism: Lonicera japonica; assembly: GCA_021464415.1. Taxonomy (NCBI): domain Eukaryota; kingdom Viridiplantae; phylum Streptophyta; class Magnoliopsida; order Dipsacales; family Caprifoliaceae; genus Lonicera; species Lonicera japonica. The sequence continues at coordinate 17,442,314 of CM038469.1, forward strand.
TTGAGTCCTGTTAAGGTACTTAAGTATATGTTTTACCACAATCCAGTGTTGTTTCCTTGGATTAGACTGATATCTACTAACCATATCAATGATAAAGCAAATGCCTGGTCTAGTACACAATATAGCATACATGAGGCTTCCCACTGTCGAAGCATAAGGAACTCCCCTTATCTTCTCTATCTCATCATGTGTCTTATGACATTGATCTTGGATAGAGTGATTCCATAACTAAAAAAAAAAGAAACCCTTTCTTGGAATCTTGTATACTAACTCTGGCAAGAATTGTATCGACATAAGTACTTTGGATAAGCCTAACATCCTATTTTTCCAATCTCGCATAAGCTTAATACCAAGGATGTGACTGGCTTCTCATAAGCCCTTCATATCGAACTGACTTGTTAACCATACCCTCACTGAAGATAATATTCACGTATTGCTTCCAATAAGTAAGATATTATCCACATACAATACCTAGAATACCACCGCGCTTCGACTGCGCCTTTTGTACACACAAGACTCATCTGAACATTGATCAAAACCAAAAGATTTGATTTCATGGTCAAAACAGATGTTCCAAGATCTAGACATTTGCTTAAGCCCATAAATGGGCTTCTTCAGCTTGCACAACATGTGCTCTTGGCCCTTTGCTAAGAATCCTTCTGGTTGCATCATATAAATGCTTTTATCATGACTTTCATTAAGGAAACCTGTCTTGACATCCACTTGCCAAATCTCGTAATTAAGATGAGCCGCAATGGATAAGAGAATCTAAATATACTTTGGCATGGCTACCGGCAAAAAGGTTTCATCATAATCGATCCCCTTCTTTCTGAGTGATCCCTTTTAGCAACAAGCCTTGATTTAAGCCCGTCTAATCATCTCTATCTCTTATATACCCACTTGCATCCGATAGGTTTTATCCATTCGGGTGGTTTTATAAGATCCCAGACTTTGTTAGAGTACATGGACTCTATTTCAGATTTCATAACCCTTTGCCATTTTTCTGTATCTTTATCTTGAAGTACTTCATTGCAGTTAAAAAGGGTTCGTTTCTTGTTCATCAGGGACCTTGTCATAAGACTCTCCCAAGACCATAAAACGACCAGGTTGACGAACAACCCTCCCACTACGATGAGGCACTACTTGTGTTTGTGTACATTGTGCAAATATTGAACATACTAACTCACTATCCACACATTGTGCTGGTTCAAGAACCTACGTATTAGTGATTTGTTCAAGATGTGCACAAGTATTGGCAGTCCTCCCAATACGACTAGGTAATGGAATGTCGATATCCATTTACTGTGGTATTTCCTCTTGTACTAAAGGTATAGACGAATTGTGCCCTGTTTTTCTCTCCTCTTATTTCCACTACAATAATATTACTTCTGGGCTTATGGTCTATGATATAATCCTCTTCTAAGAATCTGGCATTGATAACAATAACCTTAAATTCTCGAGGATTATAAAATAAACCACCATTGATTCATTTTCGATACGTAATAAAGAAATACACTTCTATTCTTGATTCCAACAAATCCGCATTACCTTTAACACATGTGCTGGACTACCCCATACCCGAATATGCCGCAGACTAGGCTTACACCCAGTCCGCAATTCTATGGGTGTAGTAGGTACTGACTTTGATAGTACCAAGTTCAGAATATATGCAGCTATTTCTAAAGCATATCCCTAAAAGAAATCAGGTAGGTCTGAATAACTCATCATAGATCTTACCATTTCTATAAGAGTCTTATTCCTTCTTTCTGCTACACCATCATGCTGTGGCATCCTCGGTGCAGACAGCTGGGATGCAATCCCATTCTCTAATAAGTATTCCTTGAACTATCCCAAGAGGTATTCATCACCACGATCTGATCGTAGTAACTTGATACATTTTCCTAGATGCTTCTCCGTTTCTGTCTTGAATTCTTTGAATTTTTCAAAGACTTTAGACTTACGTCGCATTAAGTAAATGTATCTATACTTTAAATAATCATCTACAAATGTGATGAATACTTAAAGCCTCCTCTAGTCTGGACATTCATGTGACCATACAAATCAGAGTGAACCAGTTTTAACTATTCTTTAGCGCTATAGCCTTTTGCCAAGAATGATCTCTCAGTCATTTTACTTTTTAAACAGGATTCACAAACTGGAAGTGCCTCCACTTCCAATGAACCTAATGGCCCATTTTCGACCAGTTTTTGAATTCTTTTTAGATTAATATGACCGAGGCGTAAATGCCAAAAATACATTTAGTTCATTTTGAAGGTTCCTTTCTCTTAATTGGTAAACTATTAATGCTATTCAATTCACTCAGTTGTAGTACTGACAAGTCAGGATTTAATAATGTAAAGATCAATCACTAATGTACCAAACAAACAAACTATTTATTTTTTTCTAATGATAACTAATTTATCATTAAAATAAATAAAATATTTGTCCTTAACCAATCTAGAAATAGAAATCAAATTTCTTCTAACAGAAGATACATATAGACATTACTTAATCATTAATATCATATTCTGACTAAACTGAAGATAAATATCTTCTACTGCAACTGTTGTCACATTCGTAGCTGCCCATATGTAAATTTTCTCTATTTTTAAGTTGTCTGGTTTCCTGGAACCCCTGCAAAGTATTGCAGACATGATTAGTGGCTCCCGAATCTACACACCAGGTACTGGTAGATCGGACCACTAAACAAGATACAACAACAAATAGATGAAATTTACATATGTTGTTATAACGGTTTAGGAAACAGGGACAATCTTTCTTCAAATGCACTTTCTACTGACAGTGAAAACATTGGCCCATAGGCTTTTTCACTCCTCCTAGAGGTTCAGCGACTGCTGCACGCACTGCTCCTTGTGGGACTGCAGCTTATGCATTCTTCTTCTTCGTTTCTTGCTTTTGGGCATAGAAGTTGAAGCTTTCTCAGCCACTAGAGTACTAGCCAGCTTACCAAGGAGTTCCTCACTGCTTAGAATTCTTTAAGAAGTTCCAACAATGAATAAAGCTAATTCATGTTGTAATTCTGTCAGAATCTCTTAAATAAATCCAGCAGCGGCTGGAGAATGATATCGATCTGAGTTTCCCCATTGATTTCAACTCCAAAGATCTCTTAGCTCATTCAGAAGATCGATCATCTTCAAAACAAGATCTTTAACTCGGTTTCCTTTAGTAATAGTCGTGTTCATGAGGCATTTCATCGAAACCTACCTTGCGACATGATCCTGATCCTCAAAAATATCTTTAAGGTTCGGCATTATGTCGTAGGCGGTGGCAAAAAACTAATGCTAATGTTGTAGCACATTTGACAAAAATGTCATAATGTAAAAACACGCCATCTCATCAGCCTTTTTCCACCTCCGGCAAGCCTGGGTTTCCTCATCGATCTCCCCTTTACCAGGTTTTGCTGGACAAGACTCAATGAGCACAAACTTGTACTCTTTAACAATAAGCACAATGTTCAAGTTCCCTTTTTAGTCAATATAATTAGGTCCAATTAATTTGTTTTAGTTGAGAATGATTAAAAGTGGATCGAAAGAGTTTGCAATTTTAAAACTTGAGAATCACATACAAATTATAATGGACAATAATAAGTTTGAACACATATTTTAAATATGGTACCCTCTGCCATTTCAAAAAGCGTTCGCCAACAGCCCAAGACTTTGAACAATATGCCCCGTTAGTGAGGTCGTCTATTTATTCATTATTTCTTAGACAGATGTAAACCTATTAAATTTTACTATCTAGACAATCCTTTATCGTCAAGCAATAAATACTATCTTAGACAATCCTTTATTGTCAAGTAAAATTTAAATAGCCGACTTCCTTTGGTCCTACAAATAATAGTAGAGACTCAGTTGGAGAGCATACTATTATTTATATCTAAGGGTATACTATCATTTAATTTAATCCAATGATTCTGCAATTTATTCTCTCCGATATGGAGGTGAGCACTAAAACCCACACGAAAAATAAATCACATCATTTAAAATTATCAGTCAGTGAAATTTGTACAATGATTCCGCAATCTATTCTTTCCGATATGGAGGTGAGCACTATAACACACACGAAGAATAAATTACATCATCTACAAACCAATGATGGAGACTGTGGGATTTTTATGTGAAAAAATCCCTCACCCACTTAGTATTTAAAACATTATTTTCTGAGGGTTAAGAAAATTTTATATTAAATTCTAGTCAACTAAAATACAAGGGTATGAAATATAAAAGACATGTGTAATAAAATTATTTTGCTGCTTTTTTTTTTTAAAAAAAAAAACTTATATTTTTCAATTACGCAAAATTTATATTTATATACCCTTTTTTAATTTGACAAGAACTAAACATAAAATAAAAGGTGATCTAGGTATGGTCATGTATCCATGTTGTCCAAAATTATAAGGAAACATAATAATTAAACACATATGACCAACACACAATCACACAAAGCATTAAACCATTCTATAATAAGAATAATTAAATCCCTGCTATTATGGTCCAAGCTTCATCATCCTTAGTCTGTTGAAAAACTTGTCACGACCTATGTCGCCACTTCACTGACTATGTCGGAAATCAACCTTGGTGGAAATGCCTTCTTCAACGTTCTTCGTTAAAGAAACTGCAATCTTAGATACAAAGGTCCTATGCCTCCATTTAAGGAGTTCACACATAAACTATTATATCTAAACTGTAAATAAAATTACATAGATCCTATGCCTCCTTTTAAGGAGTTCACAAATCTAATCTAAATTTAATTTACAACCATGAATAAAACCCAAATCATCATACATATTAAAATTAACCACGAATAAAAAAATCGTGGGATCCAATCACATAAAACATAATTATGTGACCATAATAGCGGGACAAGAACACTGCAAAACAAGGGTTAGCAAGTTCTACGTTCTATCCAACAACAACATGCATAAATAAATTTAACTAGGCAACATGGCTAGTTCAATCCGTACGCACTATCAAAGAAAACCAATCGCTCTGATACCAATTGATAGAGACATAAATACAGGATCGCTTGATATTGCGTATAGATTGAACAAAAAACTTTTGCTAAAACCCTATAAGAATAAAGGGATTTCACCTTTGTGGATCATGTAGAGGATCCATATGAGGAGACTAGGGTTTGAAAGCATCATATTACGATTTGGTCAGATTTTTTTAATTCTCGCTGGGCTGCGAAAATCGATTGTTTTCGCCATCAAAACGACCTCTGATCATCCTGATTTTACGTGCAATGATAGTAACATTGCGTTCTGAAAGTCATATCGAAAAATCAGCCCGATCCAACGGTGCGATCAAAAGTTACGATTAATTTACGACTGCTGTGCCGAAAACCTAAAGATCTTCTATCGTATTCCTTCCGCCATCAAATCTTGCACCAAGTGTGGGCTACGGTATCACCAAGATTTTCTCCTCTCTCAATAGAACAAACCATAACTCATAAGAATTATTGTTATACTAAGAAGAGATTAGGCCGGTGTATATATAAGGCTACGATAGGGACCTTAAGGAGAAATAAGTGTTTGGGCTTCCTATGGAAAGTTGGAATCCTAATTCCACTATGAATTAGTTCCTTCCATAAATTATAATTCACACCACTAAAGAATTATAATTGCACTACCGTCCTTATCTCAAAATTATATTTCGAGCTCCTTATTATTAAATACTTATTATTCTCCCCACGTTAAGATTACAGATAACCGTCATTTAAATTAAATTACTGACAATTATATTTAAATAACTTCTTAATTCTTGAGCCTACCACTTAACTTATTTGACATGTCGGATTAACATAATCCACCTGCAGGGTTTGACATGATCAAAACTTATAAGCTTCTCAAGGGGCTATCATCAATCCCTATACCGGGACGTGGATTCCATCAATAATTAATATTCATCATACATATAGTGTCGTCATCCAATTCACGAAGATTATTGATCCATAAATGAATCTCACTCATATTGAGTCAAAACAGCAAACACTACATATATATGTCTATTAATTATTTCAAGATTAATAGTATAAGTAATCATAATAATCATGGGATTTTAAATTGTTTTATATAGTCAGTATAAAAATAATTAACCCAAATTGGTCATATTCAATACACACAAAGTGTACTAGCACAACGAGTTAAAACTATACCGTTTTTTGTAGTTAAGATAAACTACTAAAACTTGTGCTACAATCCTACCGATGGGTGTCCAATTCCATCTAAGACTGTGAACCATTAAACTTATATTCCACAAGAACCGATGATAAGATCTTCTGTGTGTAAGCTATACTCTACACACCAAATCATCTACTATATGGAATAAAAGACACACATGCACAATATTTAAATAAATAATATAATGCAACCATTTCCCATACAGATTCTCGTTAAAATAGCAAAACCAAGTTTATAACATATCCAAACCAACAAGAAAATTATGGCTTTTAGTATATCACTCTAACAGTATATTTATGTACAATACCATCATTTTGTATATCTTGTTGGTTGACACATACAATTTGTACTATTTGAATTCTTTGCCACATGTGGTATGTGTGTTGTTTGGATTTCTTTATTTGTACATAGACCCATTTTAGTCTATCTAAGATAGGTTAGTAACATTTCAAGTCTTAAGTACAGGTGTTATCCTATCAATTAAGGCGGGGGTGTTACAAATTGGTTCCACCGTAATTTAGCCAACAACAATATATAACACCAATTAATGAGGCAAAATAAATACATTGAATTCAATCAACATAATGAATTCAAAAGGAGTACAATAAATTGGATAACAAATGAATACTCTAGATATTTAGATGCATGTTAAGTATAGCCCTTTTCCTCAAAAATAGCACCAAAATACCAAACTAATTTTTATAACCCTCACTTAATAACCCACGACCCTCATCTCTATTTCTTCTGTGCATGCAATTTTCCAAACTTTAAACAAAGCCATACATATATATTTGGAAATTAGCAAATGGACCCCATTAAAACAAAGCCACCCACCAAGTATTTTGGTGGCCATGCCACGTTAATAAATTGATGACTCATCTCTTTATATTTTTACAAAATGCCACCTGAATTACCATCTCATGAATCACCAAAAAAACCCCAATTCCCACATGGACCCACATCTCATATATTTACTAGAAATATACTATTAATTTAATAAACTACGAGATGTCACAATTTTGTTAAAATATTCTATTGAGATGTTTTCAACCCTAGTGTGTATTGTAAATTGTTGGGAGTTATATTTGCATTTTGTGTCTTTTGATTATGGTGGTTGTATAAGCGACTTAGAAGATGGAGATTGTGTTATAAAATCAAAGTAATGTTATTTTTCCAAGTGTTTTCCGCTTCTCAAAGTTAATGAAGTTTTATATTCAAATATTATGATTATTAGCTATTATTAGTCCATCTCGCTGTGAGATTTCCGTAGGGTCTCCGAGATGGGTGTGACAGTTATGAAGAAATCCCGTTCAAGCTCCGAGTTTTCATGAGGAAACTATATAAGTAGTGATAGCAGTAGCAGGTGCACTAGTATTGGTTGCTACATTTGATGTGATCTCGGCCATTTTAAACAATATTTCCCCCCAAACATACAAACCTAAGGTGGACAGATTAACTAAGGTAATAAAGGTGGCAGACGTGGCCAAAACAGTCATGGGGGCCAAGGGCAGCTGGGTAAATCCGGTGGACATTTAACACAATGCTCTAATTAAACTCAGAGCAGACGGTTAGTGGAAGCTACTGTCAATCCAATTATCAAACTCAGTAGTAACAACAGCCATAATCTAATTATTGTCCCAACCCACTACCAATAGAAAGAGCACTTGGAGGCCACGTTTCTCATTTAATCCCACTATAGACCAAGAGGATCATACATATATGGAAGGTATTCTTATCCTCTTCTCTATGGAAATTAAAGTGTTGTTTAACATGAGTGTATCACATTCATTCATTTATTCATCATGTGCATATAGTTTGGGTTTGTAAACTAAAAGACTAAATTGCCCCATTAGCTTCGAGTCACATTGGGTAGTAGTGTTGACATCAACAGGTATTGCACTGCCATCATCACCTTCCTCAAGGTTGTCATATGGAGGATGACTTTATTATTATGGATATTAGTCCTTACGATCTAATCCTCAGAATAGATTGGTTAACTAAATACCGTGCCATATCGATTATGATGCTACGAAAGTCACTATTACGCATCCGTGGGAAGATACTGTTGTTTTCTTTGGTTAGAGATACAAGATGTACCCCATAACTTATGCAATTAAAAAAGAGCAGAGGAATTATGTTGGCTGGCTTAATAGTATTGCATAAGGGGAAGCCATATATCTTGCTCCATATGACGTGCCCGCCCGCCATCAACGAGTTTGTTGATGTTTTAACTGAGGATTTTCCTAGGTTGCCTCCGCACCGGGATATCAAGTTCTCCATTGACCTTGTCCCTGGCACCGCACCAATTTCCATCACCCCGTATGGATTAGTCTCTGCCGAGCACAGGGAATATATTGGCTAGCTTAATAGTATTGCATAAAGGGGAGCTATATATCTTACTCCTTATGACATGCTCGTCATCAACGAGTTTGTTGATGTTTTTCCTGAGGATTTTCCAAGGTTGCCTCCGCACTGGGAGATTGAGTTCTCCATTGACCTTGCGCTAAGCACCATACCAATTTCCATCACGTCGTATAAATGAGTCCCTTTTAAGCTTAAAGAACTCAAGACTCCATTAAAGGATCTTTTTGGCTAAGGGATTTATCCGTCCTAGTTCGTTTCCTTAGGGAGCACCCATATTATTTTCCAAGAAGGCCAACGGGTCATTGCGTTTGTGCATTGACTATCGCTAATTAAATCGGGTGACTATTAAAGAGAAATACCCCCTTCCTTGCATCGATGACCTATTTGACCAATTGTGTGGGGCTTATTACTTCCCAAAACTTGACTTGAGGTTAGGGTACCATCAATTAAGAGTCCTTGAAGAGGACATTCCTAAGGTTTCTTTCCGCACTCGTTATGGCCATTTTGAGTTCTTGGTTATGCCATTCAGGTTGACCAATGCACTTGCAGCCTTTGTGGATCTTATGCATCGTATTTTTCGACTATTTTAGATCAATTCGTGGTAGTATTTGTTAATATCTACTCTTGTTTAAAGGCCGGACATAAAACTCATCTATGAATAGCCTTATAGTTACTTAAAGATCCTCAGATTTATGCAAAAAAATTTAAGTGTGATTTATGGAAGGAGGAAGTGCAATTCTTAAGACATGTCATTTCCTATGGCGGTATCTCCATAGACCCAGCCAAAGTTGAGGCCATATAAAATTGGCATTGACCTACTAACGTAATAGAGAACCAAAGTTTTCTTGGATTGGCTACCTACTATAGACATTTTGTTCAGGACTTTTCCCGTATCTCCGTGCCACTTACGCACCTGAGAGGGGCTAGGATACGTCATTTAGTGTGACACTTCTTAATTAGGATTTGGCTGTGTTTTGATGTAGTTGGATCATGTTATCGCTTATGCTTATCGTCTGTTAAAGATTCATGAGAAGAACCACCTCACTTATGATTTAGAGTTGGCAGCAGTGGTTTTCGTGCTAAAAATATGGTTCCACTATCACTATGGGGAGAAATTTGATGTGTATTCAAATCATAAAAGCCTCAAATACATCTTCACTCAAAGGGATTTAAGCCAAATGAAACGTCGTTGGGTATAATACCTTAAAGACTACGATTTCACTCTTCAATATCACCCTACAAGGTGAACGCAGTTATTGCCTTGAGCCGGAAGTCCTAGGATTCAATTTCAATTTTGAAGGGTGCTTCGAGTGGAGACTAATGGAAGAGCTCCAGCGGTACAATCTAGTGGTACGTCATCGCGAAAACATAGCATTCCTTTCTAACTTGGTTCCTAAACCCGTAATGTAGATATGGGTAATTGAGGACCAATAGCATGATAAGAGTTTAGTAGTATGTTTGAATTAACTTCTAGCTGGGGTAATGCTTGAAGGTTTCACACTAGGTAATGACGATGGTTTGAGATATAAAGTTAAGCTTGTTGTACTTGTGAACACCCCATTTTATAACCCTCGCAAAAATTTGATCTCTTAACAAATGAGCACACACGCATGCACACACATTCATACATGCATACATACCCCACAAATGTGATACAAGTAAAAAAAGGAAGCAAAACGGATTTCCGAATAAGAAGTTTCAAGAATAACCAGAAGCTTTCGAAAATAAAAAACTATCAATTTCACTAGAATTCTGAATGGAAGCCATCCCTAATTCTTATCATCCTCTAACTTGGAGAATTGTTACACATTTCTATCAAGAGCAACATGCTAAAAAATTAGCTCAATCCGATGGCAAAATCTCTAGAAATTGATAAAACTGGCAGTTCACTTTGATTATTCAAATGAGAACCTTCCTGAAGTCCAATTGAGCTCAAATTTGGTCAGAATATGGGTTTTTTTATGAGGAATGACATAGTAAAAAATCAGAGCAATCAGATATTTCTTTTGTTCGATAGAATAAAAACAGTACTGGGATGAATAAGATTGTCTTGTGGACATAATTTTGAAAATTGTGTCCACACAATGCAATCAAATTGTCTCCACACGAAAAAAATTTCAAAAATTGTGTCCACACATGACACAATTGCATTGTGTCTTGTGGACAACCCCCTACAGTCTCTTTCGGCTATAAATAGACATGCACTGCTCCATTTTTTTTATCATCAATCAGCTTTGGAAATTTAGGAATTGAGCTGTAAAATATTGTTCCTCTATTTTCAAGGCTCTCAGATGATTTTTAACTCAGTCAGAATTTATTTATTTATCTGTCTTCCCTTTCTCTGATTATAATCGATCAATCACATTATTAAATTACTGTTATCTCAAAATCAATTCAAAATCCATATTTTAAACCTGTTTTCAAAACTAAAGGCGTGAAACAAGTTGTAACAATTTTAAAATTAATATATATTTATTTGTTAATTTTGTAGAATGCATATTTTGTCAGTTTCATTTTAGGAAGGAACAGTTAAGCATTTGTATCTAGCTTAACCTATAAATCGTGGTACTAATGTAAATATCCAATATGAGAGTAACATATTCATCAATGCCAATTTAAATTATTAAACTGTGGTATATTATTAACGAACGAATCTCGATGACTACTGGATATTCGATTCCAAATCGAAACAACTTTCGAAAAGTCCTGAGCTTTATCAAAAACACTTGTTTTCTATTTATCATTATCAAATCAAATTTTCAAATTACACACACTGATTTCCAAAATCAAATTGGTGGAATACGAAGCACATGCTTTCAATCCCCACCCGAAATTATGTTTTTCTTAAACTATGGATTGATACGCAATAATATCAATAAGAATGCAAATTTTCGATTATAAATACATGCATATCCTACTTGGAGACCAAAAGGGTGAATTATGGTGTCTAACACCTTCCCGATTTGTAACTTAATCCCCGAACCTTTGAATAAATTAGTTTCCCATTAATTGTGTTTAGGAGGCCGTTTAATCCATAAATGTTCATCTTTCATACATAATTTTATTTGTTTAGTATAACAAACTGGAGACTCTGATTTCCCTTACATAATTTCATCACATTTTCTCCCAATTAAAATGAGTTGTTTTTCAAATAAACGGGAAATTGGAGGAATCGCTGCCCATGGGGGTTGGAGTGATAACGCGGGTTCTCAGAGTGCCAAAGTTCAATATAGAGCTTAAAGAGGCCATCCTGGCCAAAGCTCATAATTCTAGATTTTTTATTCATCTGGGTGGTGCCAAGATGTATGAAGATCTTAAACGTACCTATTAGAGGCAAGGTATAAAGTGAGACATGGCTCAATTTGTTTCCCATTATTTATTGTGTTACGGGATTAAAGCCGAACAACAAAGACTGGCAGGTCACCAATGAGGTATAGTTCAAACGGTATGTGTGGCACCCCAAATCCCGTTAAGAGGTTTCATCCTTTGGGACCCAGTTTATCACAGATGTCGTACACTGATGGCGGGTAAACAAAGTAATAATCCCTATGAATAATGTAAAATTTATAATCTAATTAATAAGACTAAGTTTAATTCTTATAGTCCATGCACAACATGAGATATGATGATATATCAACTAGCCTCCAACGAGGTCCCAAATACAAATCAATAATTCCTCAATACATACATAAGTGCTAGTGGGAATGTAATACATATCATTAACTTCCGAATAAATAGAATATTAAGAACATCGGTCCTTTTGTTGTGAGGGGCCCTTAACTAGCTAATGGTAGAGCTAATGGTAGAGAGGTAATCTAAGGAGTAACGTCTTTCCTCTTCCCTTTCCCCGAAGTACCTATAGATGTACCTATATAGAAAAATAACAGGAGTGAGTCAAATGGACTCAATGGGAACCATATAATAGATTTTATATAAAAATAGTATTTGGAAATCCTTCGTATGAGTTTATAAGATAAATCAAGTGTGTTAAGTTGTTGGAGAAAGAAACATTTGCGTAATTATGTAAAATGCTCCAACCATGTGTAAAGTATACCCCTTGTCAAATGAAATCTTATGGCTCAATTAATATACGTTTTATCTCATAGGTCTCAAGCCATAATCCAGCTAATCCTCGTGTATTTCCAAGCGTACACCAAGTTTGCATTTCGTGCATTTCACCCACGTAGCAGTAGGGCTTCACGTTAGTTTTTGTGCACAGTTCTAGGTCTTGCACTTAGGAGACTATGTCCTGACTTTCGGCCAAGTCCAATGTAACACCTTGTGTCCAAATTTCCACGTTAATCCTTCTCCAAAGCCTGGTTAAAGCTTAAGCTCCATTGAGGGGTGAACTTTTGGTTTCAGACCCTTATTAGTTGATCCAACACTTCTAACATGTCAGATTTAGCATATTGAGTTTGCGGGATCAATCATTTCTTAATTCGGGTGGTCCGAATTGAAGTCGAGATGTCAATCACGTTGACGCGAACCCGGATCGTCTTTCCTAGCCAGGCTAATGGATCCTCAACCCTTGAACTACAAACGTAGCAAGAACCTTGGAATACGTCGAAAAGATGGAAGATGGAACCTCAACCCAACGCTTAAAGAAGCGCGAACCTCGGTATAATGAATGACGCCACAATCTAGTGTGATTGCTAGATTGATAAGTCAAGAACAATTGAATTTACTCAATTCAACATGTTCAACATGCTCTTAAAGAACACAAAGAGAAAGCTCTCAATTTAATTAATCATCATAACTTTTAATTAATAAAACAATAATGTGCCTCCTTTAAATAGGAGAAACAAAGCTAGAATCCTAATTCAAAAAGGAAACTAATTCCTACCTAGAAAAGGAAAATAACTTCTAGAATAATCCTAACACAATAAGGAAAATAATAATAAATAATAAGGAAACTTATTCAAAAAGGAAACTACTAATCTAATTCCTAATTGAATAATAAAATAAGATGACTAAAATAAACTCCTAAATAATTAAGGAAATAATATAGAAGTCTTGAAATTCTATGGAATTCTTTTTGAATTTCCATGCTCTATCCTTGTAATTCATCAGGTATGGATCATCATTTAGAATGCCACAAACCACCATGGTTGAATAGAAATTGAAGCTAGTCATGATCATATCACACGTGTTTTCACTTTATGCGATTTCTTAATTTTTGCTAACTTTGAGATATCGTAACTTCTCAGTTTCTTATCCAATCAAGCCCTTGTGATCGCTTATTTCTAGGTTTTGAGACATTTTACAACTTTTATGTTTTGACCAAAAGCCAATTCAGGGTCCTTGTTGGTCAAGACAGCGTGCGAAGCGAGCCGTTCGTTAAAATCTGACCGTTCGGTAAAATGGTGGCAGACTGCTGTCTTTGACAGATTTCTAGTGTTAATCTAGCCACAATTTGGGGAAACTTTCTCTTAGGAAGTTGTAGATCTTTGAATTAGCTTTCCTTCGTTATATGGATCATCCAAATCCAAGTTCTGAACAAGGAGTTATAACCAAAATACCAACAGTGCACTTTTTGCTCGGAGTAAGATCGATCTTACTAGATCTTACTCATTAGAAATTGTTGAGAAAATAGACCAGTGCACATTTTGCCTTCACTAGGATCGATCTTACAAGTAAGATCGATCTTACTCATCAGTACATGCCTTATTTTTGACCCGTTTTTTTCATCATTTATCAAACCAAAACACCCATTTTGAGCCATTCCACCCCACAACCTTCAAGAGGGTTCTAAAGAAAAATGGAGAGGAGATTCTTCAGTGATTTTCATGATTCTTCATCTCTACCCAAGATTGAAGCCCTAAAACTTCATCTTTACACTATTCATCATCTTTTACATTCAATTTCACCATGGGAGCTCAAGGAGGAGAGCTAAGGTTTCGGGATTGGACATCTACCCTTCTTCAAACACTCAAATCTCGCGTATTATCCTCAATAGAGGTGGGAACACTAATCTTAAACTCGTTTTTCAAACTACTATGCGTTGTATTAGAGATTTCATACAAAAATGGGAATTTTGATGAAAAACCCTAGGTTTGTGATGTGCATGTGGGTTTGTTTGGTTTAAGGTTAAATTGATGGTGCATAAGGGTGGATTACCACGTATATATATCATGTATTATCAACTATCATCTTGCTATGAGCCATAAACTTGCATTTACATATTATACCCATTTGGTAACTTGGTATGTGAACTAGAAATTTGGGGTTTTGGGGATTTATGGTTAGAAAATGTTTGATTGTGAGTTATAAATGGTAGATACACACAAATCCATCATTAGTTACGAGTGTTGAGCTTTATCCTTGAGGTTTGTACTAAAAACTCACGAAGGTGGAGTAGTATGTAATAATCATTGGGTTAAGTGCCTTATATAAATTACGGTTAGGACTTGTAATGAGAATACAACCTTGACGCGTTATAATAATATTATAAACCCAATTTGGTGAGGTGTAGGTTGCCGTAGTCACCATTATAGAAGGCTAGCGAGCCGTAAATGTACCGGTTAGACGAGAACCATGAAAACTAAGGCTTGGTTAGGTATGATGACATAAGGACTTTGAATAAAATCCATTCAGCCCTAGTATTTCATACATGACACATGATGCGATACAAAGTATTGATAATGCACTAGTCGGCCATAAAACTTAAATAATGCCATGATAAGAAAGCCGTGAATGATGGCATGATAATGATGCTTTTGATGATGATATATGAATGGTGTACTATTGTATTTTTGTATATATACAAACATATTGGTTTCCATATATATGGGCTTATTACATATATGTATACATGTGAATGATGGCGAGGTCCTTGATGTGAATTACTTTACCGGTGCTACGTAAACGAGCTATACACCTTAATATCTTACTATGACTTAATTGTGGGATGGATTGCGTGATTATTGAGAAATATATACATTATATGACTGTTGTTGATATGATATATGATAGTGGGATTGCATAGTTCATGATGGTCCTGGGTTTGGTCTCTAACGATTGGGGCCGAAATTTGGGACACAGTCTCCTAGGTGCAAGACCTGAAACCGTGCACGGAAACTAACAGGAGGCCCTGCTGCCACGTGGGTAAAAGGCCACGAAATGTAGACCTGGCGATGCTTGGACGACTATTAGTATTATGATTAGATATTGAGAATACGAAAACTAATGGGAGGCACTATTGCTGCGTGGGTGATAGGCCACGAAATGCAGATGCAAATGAACAGGAGGCCCTGCTGCCGTGTGGGTGAAAGGCCACGAAATGCATACCTCTTTGAGGAGAATACTTGTATTATTATGATGTGGTTGATCATTGAGAATAAGAGACTATGTCTCGGATGATAATGATACGTCGCGAAAACGGATGAGATGGTGGTGCATGATATGTGCTATTGGATTATATATTTTTTATTGTTTTATGTGTGCTGCTATATATATGTATTGCGAATAACATGCAAATACATGTGGATTGTATTGAATGGTTTGAATATGCATAAAGACGAGTTGGCTAACATAATGGATTAACACATAAAATGGAAATCAAGGACAACTATTAACCCTTATATATATAACACGGGCTTATGAACATGTTTAGACTATGAGAACAGTTGGCCGGATAGTAGTGTACACAAAATATGACAATCATAGTTAAAGGAATAACTAGTAGGATGAATGCCATAATTTAGCAATGAAGCTTAGTAGTCGACCAAGTATAGAACGCATAATGAATGATAATTAAAGAGGAAATAACGAATACTTGGCCCTTAGTCACTGACTCTCGTATGAGCACGCAATAGTTGGGTAGTAGTGTTGCTACACGTTCTAGAGCGAGTCGACTTAGCATGACGAACCTTAGGAAGCTAGAGTTTGAGATGATAGCCTTAGACCAACGATCCTCTAGTGATACTAGAACACATGAGGGGTGATGTGATCTCGGATCGTTTTTCCTAGCCAGGTTAATGGGTCCTCAACCCTTGAACTACGAAAGTGCAAGAACCTTGGAATCACGTCGAAAAGATGGAAGGCGGAACCTAAACCCAACCCTTGAATGCAAGAATCGAACCTCGGTATAAGTCGAAGACGCCACAATCAATTAGTGGAGAATTGATTGATAAGTCAAGAATTAGTTTGAATGATTAATTCAAACAATTCAACAAGTTCTAGCAAGAACTCAAAGTGTAGAACACTCAATTTTTGATTAATAATAACTTGATTAAGAAACATTAATGTACCTCCTTTAAATAGGAGCAAACAAAACAAAGAATCCTAAAAAGATAAGGAAACTAATTCCTTTTTAAAATAGGAGTCCTAAATAAAAGGAAAACTAATTAAATATTATCTCCTATCAAAGAAAGAAAGAAATTGCCAAAATAATAATAAAACTAATTAAATCCTTCGCTATCCGGTCGTGAAAACACGCTAGAAGAATAAAATTGAAATTCGGACTTAAGCCGTGCCCACGCCTTATCAGAATAGCACTTCTGTCTTTTGGATACAATTTTCGCAGTGCCCACGCCTTATCAGAAGAGCACTTCTGCCCTTTGGACACGATTCTAGCTTTGACGCGCCCACGCTTTACGCAAACACATCTTCTGTTTTCTTCTCATTTGGTTCCATATCTTCTTGGCTAAGAATTGTCATCCATTCTTGTTCATCATCTCCTTGAACGCTTCTCCAAGCTTCAGCTTTAGTCATCAACTCTTGGACCATGATCACGAGTGCTTCAGCTTTAGTCATCAACTCTTGGACCATGATCACGAGTGCATCATTCGGAACCCGAATGGGGTCTGCATAGTCTTCATTCCATGATCTAGCTCTGGTGCTATCCTTGGACTCATCAAGGGGTTTATCCTATGGAATGCCTAGAGGTGAGATCGGTTAGTCAGGTAGAGCTTCCGGTGGCTAAAATAGGAATCTTGGAGGGTTCAGCGTGCACTTCAGTGTGACTTGCATTGCGTAGCATGTTTTCAAACTAATGCAATAAAGTAAAGTATTTTCTTATATATAAAGATGCTCACGCTTGTGACTGCAACGTGTATTTTCTATACAAACTATTATAGTTCCCACTGAGCCCGGATTTGGCTCATTCCATCTTTCACCAGTTTTACAGGTCCAACTCCCAGGGTGGCGTGTGATATCTGAGTATAGAAGGTCTCTGACATCCTTAGTATATTTTTAGTCCTTTTCGGGAAAGGACTAGGTTATATAAATCATTTGGTTCTACTTTGTTGTAAATGGACTCTGTTAAAGTATTCTATGTCGGTTTTGACTTATGAATCGTGTTCTTTGTAAACTTGTATAAATGGTTTTCAATATGTGGAGTGTCTTCAAATGTGATTAGTTGTGGACGTGTTTGTGTGTAATGTTTCAAAACTCTACAGGTTGGTTTATTGTTCAAATAAACTCCACATGCCGAAATTTTGTAAAAAGGGATTTACTATGAACAATATTTTAACTAAGAAAAGTTTTTAAAAGTCGTGATTTTACATTTCAAAATCCGCCGTCGCGCACAGCATCTGTGATTAACTGGGTCCTGGAGGTGAAAATCTCATAACGAGATTCAGGGCGTCACATCCAATGAGACCATACCTAAGACCGATTATGGACTAGCGCTAAAAAATAATCTCAACACAATTATCCCCGGCTTTCTCTCTAAAAATAATTGTGTCGTATACATGTATTCCTATAATCATATATAATATAAATAATGTAACTAATAAGGGAAATGTTGTGCAAATAACTCCAACAAGTATAACGAATTATTTAATATGTGTTTCGTAAAGAAATCCCACTCCTTGGACCTTTAAGAGAGAACACAAGTTTCATATCAAAAGTTATTAACAATAAAATGAGGTCCAAGTGGGTTTTAGTGCAAATCAAATAATTAGTCACAATTTATTATTGAATCATGTGATTTGAACTATATTTAGACTATTTGAATCATCAATTTCAATATCAAAACAAATCCCAATATATATTAAAAAACCCTTTTAAACAAGCTAGGTTTTTGTATGAACATGCGGTAAAATCATGATCAAGCAATAATAAGTTGTAAAATAAGTTTTAGTACAATATTCCCACCTCAATAAAGCTAGATCTTTAAGTTTGGAGGGTTGAACTAAGTTAAAATCCACTAAATCTCGAAATTCCAAATATTGAAGCATTGTGCCCTAACAATTGTGGGAGAGGAGATAAAGAAGATGAAGATCAAGAAGATGAAGTCTTGTTTTTAGGATGAACAAAGAGGTGAGAAGCCTTCTCTGAAACCCTCATAATTTAGCTCTCAAACCTCTCTTTTTCCCTTGGATGTGTGTGGGTAGAAAATGGGGGTTTTAAAGTGTTAAAATGGTGAAAATTAAGTCAAAATTTGCTGGGGCATGAAGCTAGATCAATCTTGGGACTCCACTAGACCACCTAGATCGATTTAGGTCCAACTTAGATCAATTTAGGTCACTGCTACACTATCACTTGACTTTGGAAACTCGAAATGAAACTTGAAATGATCAAATCTCGACTCGGGCCAAACACGAAAATTGTAGAGGGGAATGAGAGGAAGATGTAACCACAAATGGGGAGTCGTTTGGACATCGGATAAAGAAGTTATGGCCTCTCAAAGTTGGCCAAAAATCAACAAGTTGCAAAAAGTCAAAACATACGATTATTAACTCGTTTTCAAATCAAACCACCCGAATAAGAAAATGATTGTTTTCGTGAACTTCATATACCTAAAATTACATGGGAGGAGTGTCATGTCAACTAAGAAGAGTCTGAAACCAAATATTCATGTCCTAACAAGGATTAAGCCTTAATCAGGCTTAAGAGGATAATTTGCACGGAAATGGGATACGGGGTATTACAGTATGACTGTCCACGCTTCACAGGACTGAGCAATGTTTGAACTCTTCAGCGACAGTTTAATGGGGTAGTTGATTAATCCATTAGGGGAAGGTAATGCAGGTATGGCAAGGCTAATGTAGAGCGAAAGCAAGTTTTCAAAGAACAGTTCAAGGGCGGCATGATGGTGATGGAGCATGAGAGAACCAAAACGAAAGCAACTCATCAAACAAGAGATCGAGGGGTTGTGATGCATGCTTAACCCCCGTTGGGGCCATTTGAAATCCCTTTAAGGGATACTTTGATTAGAGAGGGCTATTAGCATTTGTGTAGCCCATTGCGATTTTTGAATAAAATTTCCACTCTAGTCCTTGACTAGAGTTAAAAAAAAAGTGTAATTAGAAATATGCTTAAAAAAATAAAAATAAAAGACTCACAGATCAACTTCAATCTCTTTCAATCTTGGAGTGAAAATGAGATAACATAATAATGGACTTTCTTATTAGATTGCTTAATACGCAACAAAAGCATAATGCTATTTCGGTTATGGTGGATTGGATCACTACATCAGCTCATTTCCTACCTATTTGAGAGACAAATTTGCTTGATAAGTTGTACAGGCTATGTAACGCCCCGTATCTCTCTATTTCTCAAAATTGCGATACAAGTCGCGTGTAAAGCGGAAGTGTACTTCGGATAGCCATTTTTGGCTCTGAAATGATATAAATGGCTCGAAGACTTCCAACGAGTTATATTAATATATTTAAGCATATTAGAATAGCCGTAAATCATTTCGGGTGGTTCGAGTCAAAATCGAGATGTAAATTGCAAGTTTTTAATTTACCCGACTTCATAATTTTTTGTTAACTTGGAGGAAGCGTAACTCCTTTGTTCCTCGTCATATTGGGTTTCCCTTTATAAGGGAATCTAGATTTTTAGGCAATCTACAACTTTCATGTTTCGGCCAAAGGTAAATTCGGACTTCTATTATGTTGAAACTAAGCGCGAAACAGGTCAATCGCTATCAATTGTTCATTCGGTAACATTAACTCGCTAACTTCATAGAATTTTTGGGAATTATCTGTCCATAATTTGGGGACACTTCCTTCTAGGAAGTTGTAGAGCTCCAAATAAGCTTTCCATAGACATAAAGATCATCTCAATCGGACTTCCAAGCGAGAAGTTATGGCCATCCAAAGATCAGTGTTGCAACCCCCCATGCGTGAACAGTAACCGCTAGATTAAGCAACAACTTATATTTATACACGTTCTTCTTCATTCTTCTTCATCATTCACCACCACTCATGAGAGCTTCTGGAGAGAGATAGAGTGGGGAAAGTCTTGAAGGTTTTGGTGGATTTTCATCCCCTATCCATTGATTAAGCTCAAAAACCATCAAACCCCACCTCATTTACTATTCATCATCTTCTTCACACTTCTTCCTCCATTGATGGTTGAGAGCTTGGAGAGGGAGCTATGGCAGCCACCATTGGAACTTCAAACTTGTGGTAAATCATCCTCTAAGGTGGGAACACTAATACTAGACTTATTTTTCAAAGCATTATATGTTGAATTAGAGATTTCACCTGTAACATCCTGTATTTAAACTAATGTTAATTATGTTATATTAACTCCCTAATGTATATATGAATGATCGTTTGGTGATTCGGGTGGTCCGAATCAATTTCGGTTGGTAAATATGAAGTTTTGGTTCTTCGCGATTTGTTAATTTTGGCTAATTTTGAGCTATTGTAATTTCTTCGTTACTTACCCGATTAAGGTTCTGTCTTCGTTGATGTCTAGTATTTATGCCATTCTACAACTTTTGTGTTTTAGCCGAAGTCCAATTCGCACTCCTCATTGACCAAAACAGGGCCCGAAGTTGGCCCATCGCTAAATTCTGGTCTTTCGGTGGCGCTTTGGCAGAGCGCTGTCTTCGGTGAATGTCTGGGAACGATTGGTCCATAATTTGGAGAAACTTCCAACTAGGAAGTTGTAGATCTTTTAAATACCTTTCCGTGCATATAAAGATCACCTCAATCGGAGTTCCGAGCGAAAAGTTATGGCCAAAATACAAACAGTGCTCCAGATCCATAAGGCATATGTCGGCAGAGGACTCCATGATCGATCATGGGGGAAACCATGATCGATCATGGTCCAACAGTAAGTCAGTTTTCACCACTTTTACGTTATTTTAAGCCTCCTTCTTCCATATTTTCGAGATAGAACCTCAGGGGAAGTTAGAGAGAGGTGAGAGCTCGTTTTTAAGGGTTCTTTGAGAGCTTTTTACACATCTTTCATCCTCAATCCAAGATTTAAGCTTCAAATCTTTCAAACCTTCATCTCATCCACTTATTCACTATTCATCATCATCTTCGTTGGGATTTCGTCAGGCAGGCTCCGATTATTATCTTTTCTTCTTTCCATTGGCCTACAAATTGAGATAGGGGTCCTATGGCTTTCAAAACTCGATATTATGCTTTAATTACTCGAGAATCACGATTTTTAATCATTATTTGTATGAAAAACTTGAAGATAAAAAGGGGTTATATTGTTGTTTGATTTATAATTCTATGTTTGTATGATTTAAAGCATGATATGCCTTACCCACTAGTTGTACTGTGTTATTGGAATCATATACGATATCTCTTGGTGGTGTGGGTATTGGTTGTGGGAAAAATGAAACTATTGATTGATTTATACACACCAAGAGATATATAATTGATTGTACTTGAGTGGGTATGGCATAGTTTGCTTGATGGTTGTATAAATGAGCATGTTTGCATCATGTATACATGGTGTCAACCAAAGGCTCGGAAAGATTATGGCAAGCTCTGGATCAATTTCTCGATTCATGGTTCTATCATTTGCCTTTGTGAAGTATTCTGCGGTTCGTAAATATGATGGAGAGCTAGTGTCTCTCAAGACCAGATGGTTATATCTATATGGTGCTTGCCGGGATGGGAAAAATAGGAAGGGCTCGGTGCCCTTGGGTTGAAAAGCCCTAAACCCCTGGGAGAGCAATGTATGGCCGCCTATTAGCCACCGGTGTGGAGCCCGGGAACATAGGCAAATTGGCAAGGCACTGTAGTTCCGTGGTTATGATTCTATTTGAGGACTTGAGGTCCAAGAATTGTGATCTATTGATATATTCTGAGGTCGATGGGCCGGGTTATTCTATAAGGCTGTTGGGCCAATTTATGACTGTTATCGGATGACGGTCGGGCCACCTTGCATTTGGAATCAGCATTAGCAAATTCGAGCTACGTGATTCTATGGTTGACACATGGGAGGTAATCTGCATTGGCATATGCATTGCATTACCAAATGAATACATGTTTTCCACTGAATGGTGTTTTCTCTGTGATTATTTACCCCTACTGAGCGTACAGCTCACCCCGTTCTTTCCCTAAAACCTACAGGTACTCAGGAATCCAAAGAAGGCAAGGACGTGATGGGTTCGGGAACGAATTAGAAGCTCTGATACTTGTATTTTGATAATTTTGATTGTGTATATCATGGTATGGCAAGTCACGGCTTGCCTATAATACATCCACTTTTAATTAGTCCCCTTTTTGATATTTATGCATGTATATATGTATGAACTTGACCTACCCCATATCATTACTATGCTTATGAAATCTGCACTACATGATACATGTTATAATGCTTTAACGTCATTGTTCTATATTGTACCCATCAATGCTTAATATACAGTATGTTGTTGACTTATATTATTCGTATATACCTATCTTAGTCCTACTAAGATGGGTCAGTGACGCCCCAGGCCTTAATTACGGGTGTTATCCTGTACAATTAAGGCGGGGGTGTTACATCACCATAAATGGATATTTCCTTAAAACCCTAGGTTTGTTGCATACTCACATGGGTTTGGTTGGTTTAAGGCTCAATTAATGGTACATAAGGGTAGAATATTATAGATATATCATGTATTATCAACTCTCATCATGCCATGAGCCATGAACTTGCATCTACATATCATACCCATTTGGTAGTAAGGTGTACGAACTAAAAATTTGGGGGTTTTAGGATTGGTGAGTATAGAGGAGCTTGTTATGGATTCTAAGCGATAGATATACACTTTTATGCCATCAATTAAAGTTATTGTACAATATCCATGTGTAGTGAACCGAGAACCACTAGGGTGGAAATGGTGTACTACATCCTTTGAGCTTATTGCCTTATGTGGATCTTGTTAGCACTAGTAGCGAGTATACACCTATGATACACTCTAAAGGAGTAAGAAATATAACTTGATAGGATGTAGGTTGCCAAGGCTTCAAATACACATAGCTTAGTGAGCCGTACAATACTAGTTGGGCTAGAAGCACGATGATCAATTCTTAGCCCGACGATATGGTTTGGGAACTATTGTATACACTAGCGGCCTTGGTTTTATACACTTGATGCGTTATATATTGTGAGATGCCGATAATGAACTAAATGATCACAATATGTGAATGACTCTGTAGCGATAAGCCAATAGGTGTAATGTGTGGTAATGATTATATTGATGAATGGTGGGCAATTGTATGATTGTATATATATGTGTGTGTGTGGATTGCCATCCGTGTGGTGGACAGTTTGATTGATGATATATATATGTACATTGTTAAGTAAGGAATTGATATATTCCTGTTGAATGATCACACATATGGGTTGGTTACAAATATGTATATTTCTGAATAATGATAAGTCCTATAATATGAATTACTTTATCAAAGCAATGTAAACGAGTGATACACTTTGTTATTATCACATTGTTATTATGTTATGGGATGGCTTAATGGCTTGCATGAACATTGTATTGTGTATATTACGATTCATTGCTAAATCTTATGTTGATATAAGTTTGATGTTGAGAATGCATAGTCCATGTGAGGTCTCGGGTTGGTCTTTAACGATTGAGACCTTAAGTTGGGACAGAGTGCCTTTAGGTCAAAGACCCGAAACTGTGCACGGAAATGGACGAGAGGCCCTGCTGCCACGTGGGTGAAAGGCCACGAAATGCAGACCAGGTGACGCTTCGACAACTACGGATATTATTGTGATTATCGAGGTTATGATGGCTATTAAGATATATCTCTTGGATGACATGGTTGATTATTGAGAATAAGAGACTATGACTCGGATGATACTTACATGTCTTAAGTGACAAATGCGATGGTGACTTCGATGTGTGATATTATATTATATTTTGCATTGTGTTATATGTATTGTTTTTAATATATTGCATATAATGTAAGAATGAATACGTATTTTATTGTACGGACTATAATACGCTTAGAGAGCCATGTGGTCACTCATAATGAACTAATGCTTAATATGGAAAGTTCTAACACTATTGATCCTTAGATAACATACGGGTGCATGGATGCATGTAGTTATAAAATTAGTCTACCGGCTCATGTTAAACATAGGATATTAGTAATCAAAGTGGCAGGCATAGCAAATGGATGACTAGATTAGAGGACACCGTAACGTAGTGCTTAAGTTGAATGATCTAGTGGTAATGCATATTAGTTCGCCAAACATGGAACTCATAATGTACTAATTACAAAGAGGAAATGACAAATGCTTGGCCATTAGTCACCGACTCTCGGTATAAGCATGGGATAGTACCTAGTAGTGTGGTTACACGTTCAGAAAGCAAGTCGACTTTGCATGATGAACCTTAGGAAGCTAGAGTTTGATATAAGATAGCCTTAGACCAACGGTCCTCTAGTGATATTAGAATAAGTGAGGGGATTATCCTATGGAATGCCTAGAGGTAAAGTTGGTTAATCGGACGAGCTTTCGATAGCTAGGATAGAAAACCTAGAGGGGTTTGGCAAGCACTTGAGTGTGTGGGTTGCATGGTTTTCAAACTATTATATTAAAGTAAAGTATTTTCTATATCAAAACTCTATAGTTCCCACTAAGCCTGGATTTGGCTCATTCCCCTTTTTAAATCAGTTTTGCAGGTTGGGCTTCGGGGCAGGAGCGTGGAGTGTCCGCTTAGAAGCCTCTGGTTTCCATAGACCTTGTAGTCCTTAGATAAAGGACTGAGTCATATAATGTTTGGTTTCTTTTATTGTATTGTAAATGAACTATGACTTTGATAAGCGATTTGTATTGTAAACTTGTAAAAAGGGTTTTATATGTGGAGTGGGTTTAAAATGTGGATTGGTTTGAGTTGTTTTTGTATGAAAATGATTTTAAATTTAACAGGACGGATTGTTGTATAAACGAACTCCACATGCCGAAATTTTTTAAAAACGGGATTTCTATGGATCGCACTTTATCTGAGTATACTTTTAAAAATTGGTAATTTTACATTTTGAACCCGCCGTCGTGCACAGCACCCATGATTAACCAAATCCCAGAGGTGAAAATCTCAAAACGGGATTCGGGGTGTCACAGGTTATACATCAACGAGATTGTTCTTCTATATGGTATTATAATTTCCATAGTGTATGACTGAGATTCTAGGTTCACATCTCACTTTTGGGAAGCACTTTAGCACGCCTTAGGCACGAGGTTGGATTTTAGCACCGTTTCCCACCCGCAGACTGATGGGCAGTCGAAACGAACAATTCAAATCCTAGAGGATATGCTGCGAGCGCGTGTCCTAGACTTTAATAAAAATTAGGATGAACATTGACCACTTGCTAAGTTTGCTTACAAAAATAGCTTTTAAGCAAGCATCGATATGGCAACATTTGAAGCGTTGTATGGGAGACTATGTAGATCACCGATTTGCTAGATCAAAGCAGGTGAAACATCAATTTTGTGTCAACAACTGATTCAAGACACTACCGAGAAAAATAAGCTCATTAAGCAAAGGTTGTCGACCATACAAAGCCAACAAATAAATTATGCCGACAAGAGAAGATGACTAATTTTGAGATCGTTTAACGTATAGGATCCGTTTCATCACAACTCTAGCGTATTCATAACATCTTCCATGAGGTCTATGCTTAGAAATTACGTTACTGACCCGTCTCATGCCATACCGACTGAAGAACTTGAGATTAACCAAGATGTCTCTTATGAAATGAGTTGACCAAAAGGAACAAGCTCTCCGCAACTGAGTGATCGCATTGCTAAAAGTGATATAGCACGACCATGCAATGGAATAAGTCACTTGGGAACTTGAATCATAAATCCAAGCTAAATATCCTCATCTACTTCAATAAGGTACACTTTTACACACCATTTTAATTTCGAGGACGAATTTTCCCAAGGAGGAGATAGCTGCATTAGCTTAATTCATTTATTAATCCCACAATGAGTAGTGTGAAGAAAAATAAATTTAAAGGATCGTATTGCCTAGGTTAATTTTAGAGCTTTTATCCAAAACGATTTGAAATTTAATAGGCAGAATTAAAACCTTAGGTTTAATCAAATTTTACTACTGTCGAAATCTTGTTTTGTGTTTTCAAACAATTTATATTAAGCAAGTAATCACACAAAAGTAATCCACAACACAAGAAAGTAACGAGGTATCTCTACTTATGTAGGATTAATTATCGAGACTAACCGACAGTGCTTCACTATAATTAAAACATAATTACAGACTTGATAACTTACAAAATTGCTTCTCCGCAATTTATGCAATTGTCCCGTCAATCTCTTGAACGTATAATCCAATCACAACTGGCTTAGCATAGCATTTCCAGTTTTTTCAGTTTACCTGTTGCCTTTTTCTATACACTTGATCACAATCCTTCACCCCTTGTCTGAGATTTCCCTTATCGCAAATTAGCCACTTCGCTTACCTCGTCTCCAATCACAACCGAAGATACTCCCGCAAGACCGTGAATGTTTGAAACCCTAGTTCTTAATTTTAAAGAATAATATGATCTCTAAGGTATGTAAACAAAATTTAGGTGGTGTCTCAAAACTCTCAAAAATTAATCTAGCGTTTGGATATTTTTTGCCTTAAAAAACTCTCGAGAATCATGTATTTTTTACCCTAAACAATGGGTTATATTTATAGAAAAATATTAAGTCAAAATCTTCTTTGAAATAAATTATAAATATTAAAAAAATTTGCAATAAAAATACATGTTCAAAAAATACACACCGGATAAGTATGTTTCGAAAAAGTTTAGACCTAATAGATAATGTAATTTTTGGCCAAATTGTGCCGGACTGGTATTTGAAATTTTGTACTGGTCCATCACTAACAAAAAGCTGCCTCCGTTTAATTTCAATATGAGCATTTCTACCTAGCAATAGGTGAAGTGGACTTGGCCCCACCAATACGACAAGCTTTAAAGAAAAGGGCCACGTGGGTTTTCAAAAAACTATGGGAATCTTTGACTTTTCAAAGCTTATTTTTTTAAAAAAAAATATTTAAAAATTTATTTAAAATAAATCTTTTACTTTAATTTTTCATTTTGCTTTTATTTCGTGTATTAAATCCATTTGCACTATGATTCCACTTAAATTTTAGAGATAACTTTATGGAACATGTTTGATATAAAAAAAAATTCTCAATAATTTATGTTAACATGGCTTTTTGAATTAGGGCCGGCATTTTTTACCAAAAAACTGAAAATCAAACTGAAAAAACTTGAACCGAAGTAAAAATTAACCAAACCGAACCGATAAAAACCGGTAACCGAAATTAGGGAACCAAAGTTAAACCGGTACGGTAACGGTTTTTTACTTCAAGTGCTTCGGTTAAACCGAACCAAACCAAAAATTTTTATTATTTTTTTAATATATAAAATACAACTAATAAATATAAGACATTTTCCACCACCCAATTTTCACCCACCCCTGACATTTTTGTTCTCTCTATCTCACACCCACCCCCACCCCTACCCCTGTCCCCTCCACTCATCAGTCATCTCAAAGACTCAAGACTCACAGTGTCTCCACCCATTTCACCTCATCTTAAACTCTTCTCAAAACTTTCACCCACCCGTCCTCTCCTCTCCCCTCACCTTACCTCATTTCAAACTCTCACTCACCCCTCTCAAATTAAATCAAACTCTCAGCCTTTACCGCCTCTCACGCTGTTGCCTCACCGGTCCACCATTATGTTTCTCTCTCACTCTGTTTCTCTTTCACTTTCAACAACCTCTCTTCTCATCTAGGAACCGATTTAGCCCTAAAATCTGTTAGTATGTATAAGCTTGAATTCATATATATATTGAATCCGTGTAATATTTTTTGGAAAATATTTTGATACTTTCAAGGTTCATTCTTTGTAAAATCGAAATATGTAAAATCTTATTGGGCGTTTATAAAATCGAATCTCTGTTTCTTCTTTTCTTTTTCTTTGTAAAATCAAATGTGTAATGGTTGTTTAGTTGGTGCTTCTTTGTTTATAAATATAAGTGATTTAGTTAGATGACTAAATAGTGGCCCTATTTATATTTTTGGCTGATGCTTTATTTTTTTTGTTTTTTTTTTTGCAATTTTGGTAAAACAGATTTAAATCATATACCGAACTGAATTTTCGGTAATCGAAAATTCAGCAACCGATTTATACTCGGTTCAGAATTGGTTTGCATTTTGATCATACCAAAAATTTCGGTTCGAGAACCAAACCGATGCCACCCCTATTTTGAATTTCGTAAAAACTAGTTAAAAATACTTTAAAAACAAATTTAACTCAAAAGACTTTTGATTTCGATTTTAACGCTCAACTACCACCTATATTTTGAATCAAACCATATAACCAACTTACTTTAGGTCCTGAATTATGTACGGTGTATCCGATAAGTTCGGCGAGCTTCCGTTAAGTGTCACATCTTCAAATTTTCAATTTAACTCAAACAATTACAATGAAAAAAGATTTTTTGGTATCAGAATCAAGTAAACTAAAAATATAAACCTAACAATCTTCCTCTTTGGCTATTTCGATGACAAAACACATACAGCTAATACAGACACTTTCGACGTGATATCTATAACATCTCAATTACAGACTCTAAATTGAATTAGTATTTAACAACAAAAAGACTCAATGACATACCTAACTCTAAGTTTTCGTTGCAAGCTGCATCACTTCACATGACAAAAAAAGGAGATGAAAAATTAATCATGTAATCCTAAAATACCAAAACTCAACAATCACCTAGTGAAGTATGGGCGTAAAGAGATACAAAAATCAAATAAATGCAAAAACTATATATCTCTCCCCTTCAAAATATTCCTACTCTAATACTCCTCCTCAAATATGCATTATCTCCCTTCATCTCTCCCCCTTTTCGTTATAGTAATAGCAAAGTAACGAGCATGGAAAGTAGCAAAGCATATAAAAGAAACAAGAATTCTTCAAAGCAAGTAATATCAATTAACACAAATTGCATATCCTATTCAAGCAAAGAGATTCTAGCTAGCAAGGATATCCACTAATCTCAAAACCTTCTAGCTAAACCTCAAGAAACCCTTTTTTCACTAATACCCAATTTTTCATGGATTTGATTTAGAGTTTTGAAAGCGAAATTGCCTATATATATATATATTTTAGCACAAATACTCAACATGCATTGTTATGTAACATGTATCAAATCCGAAATATATCAATTTTGCTTCAAAATACGTGATTTTCATTAACATGATACATGTACTGTGCATATAACAATTCAGCATATATACGCCAAAGTAATATAGAGTACAAGTAAATATCCCAATGTGCTATAAATATGAATCATACAAAGCACTATCGAATAATTATGAGTTTTGAAACACTCGCGCATCCATATATAAGAGAATTTAGAAAGCCTTTAAACCATTATTTTTTCAACTAATTCTTTTCTCCTTCAAAAACAATCTTTTTCTTTATCGTCCCCTTTACATTCTTTCCTCACATGCTTATCTTTTAATTTTATGTTCAAAACTAAATATACAAAATCTCATTACATTAATCACTATGGTTTTCTTAGACTCTCTCTCCCTAAACAAATAATATATAGGAGCTTCTAAAAATTCAAATTAAAAGCAAGATACTAACCTAAATAAGTATTCAACATGTATAAATGTAGATCGTGCAGTGTAGTGTGTGGGGTATATACAAAAACTCTTATGTGATTGAAATAACATGCTACCGGTTATCTAATTGTCAAAGTATTATGTACACATATCTCCAAATTAAGCATTTAAATATGAAAAATCTAGAGATATCCGAAAATAGAAAACAGTTACAATCATATGCATGCAAGTAATAGATTTTTTAAAAACATTGGCAATTATCACAATTGAAAATTCATACTCAAAATCTACTTTATTTCGGTACCTATGCAAGGAGCTAATATCAAGCAAAATAACAACTCACTTACCATAGCCATCATCCAACTAATTCTATGCTAGGCGAACTCCCTATCACCTAAGTAGGTGCAATTATCCCTTTCAGGACACAAACTTTCCTAATCCGTGGAGTCCTATCCTTTTTGTGTTCCCCTTTTTCCAAAACCTAACCTTCTTATTTTTCTTTCTCAATTTAGGTTTAGGTCTATTGGTCAATCCGCCTCGTACTACATCGTATATAAGATTTCACATTGAATTAGTTTATGAAAAGCCCAAAACTTTACAAAATCACTAGTTTTATTGCATCTACTATGCTCAAAACATATTTCTCAAATCACCGAACACTGATTTTCAACATCCTAGGGGAACTAGGAAATACATCATTTTCATCCCATCCCCAAAATTTCGTTTTCTATGGCAATCACATAAAGCTATAGAGTAATAATAATAGCATGCAAGAGCTGAGTTATAAACACCAGCATATTATACTTAAGAGACTGAAAGGGCGAATTAGGTGCCTAACACCTTCTTATTTCGTAACTTAATCCCCGAACTTTCCAAATCAACTGGTTTCCATACATTATATATAAGAGGATATTTACTCCATAAATACATCTCTTGTACATGAACCTTTTGTTTGTTTAGTAAAACAAACTGCGACTCTGACATTTTTCAAAATCGATTTTCAAACAAAACGGGATTGCCGCCCACGAGGACTTGGCGTCGAGAACGTGACTTCTCATAACAATTGATATATATATATATAATGGAAATAATGTGTCTTATTAAATTATCTATATTGATTTAGTATAAGTAATTTATTTTATCATCTATCATAGAATTAATAATCATTTTTAACCATTGTTAATGACGACATCTGTGATTGCCTACTCCTGGAGGTCGTTGCCTCCTTAAAGGAAATTGGGGTATCATAACCCTTAAGTTGAAAATCACTAAACCTCCGAAGGGTAGCAAAGAGGGCGGTCTAGAGCCCGCAGTGGGTGCCTAGAAATCTAAACTTAGCAAGGAATTGATGATACATATTTATATTCAGGGAAATATCGTGGCTTTCTTCTACTATCTTGGTGACTACTTCATGAATCCGTTATCCTAATTCCTGTGGATATTTACATTCCCACTTCACGATTTTGAAGTGAAGGTATATTAGTCTATATATGATTGAGGTTAATCATTATCTCGAAGGTAGTAGATTTAGACTTTTCTCATGAATGGAATGACTCGACTACTGTGGTTCAGGTGATATTGCACATGCATTGCACGGATTACATATAGACTCATGTGTTCTAATATGAATATATATTGGTGGTACACGAGAATATTAATATTATGATTGAAGTGAATTACTAAGATAACTTTTTGTTTTATGCCAAATAAGAGTAATGAATACATGTAAATTGTATTAATTAATTAATTTATTTATGTTATGGCCTCCATATCCCCCTCCACACACACACATAAACGCACATTGAACATTAAGCTCGCCTCTTATTTATAAATGAAAACATTACAGGTGTCAAGGAGTTTTATAGAGATAAAGAGTCGAACTCGGGGATACTGTAGAGAACCTTTAATACCGATGACCTTTTGTTATACAAATATGTATCTGTTAAGGCTAGCTACGGATAGCCTAAGTTTTATTATATGTTGGTCAAATTTCTTGGTTACAGTTGTAAAAATTAAATGAAGTAAAAACTAAGTGGTAACAATGTAAACATTAACTTGGTGGTCTACTTAGACACTTGGAGGAGTTGTAAGTGTGTAGCATTAACTTGGTGGTTTTCTTGTGTAAATTAAAAGAAAAAAAAATCAACTCATCATAACTAAGTTTATGATGGGTTAGTAATGCTTCTTACCTTAATTGTGTTGTCTAATTATGTTAATAAGGGAGAAGCTGTTACAGATGGTCTAAGTCTCTTCCCTTTACTACAAAATATTAAAAAAAAAACTCCACGCCCAAGGTGAGACTCGAACCCAAGATCCCTGGATCCAAGTGGACCTTTTTACCACTAGGCTAACCTATTCGCTCAAATCTCTAACTGCACAAATCTCCAATCTTTAGACCTCTTCTCCACCACTTTTTGTCTCCTCTCTCCTCAGCCTCGCCATGATGAATCTTTCCACTTACCGCCTCACTGGACATATCATACCCAAATTTCCCTCTACACATACCTCAATGTTAACGATTTGCACGACAATTATCTGTCCAGGGAGATTCCTCAACAGATTGGAATACTCACAAGGATGTCAATGTTTGATGTTTGGAATCACAAGTTGGTGGGTTTGAGTCCAAAGAGTTTGGGGAACTGGACCAAGAACTTGGCCTGGTTCAATGTGAGCTCATATTAAAGGAATAAGAGTTTGTATGGGCACCCTTAGACGCCGTTGAGGGAGAGGAGTTGTCGGTTTTAACGACTCATGAAAAGTTAAGGCCCAAAGCAGTAGTTTTAAATGTGTCCTCTTGACTCTCATTATTAATTAATTTTGCGTAAATACAAAGGCAAGTAGAATATGTTTCCCAATAGTTCAATATTTTCATATGAAATGGGCCTTTTCATTAAATACATTTTAAAAGAATATTTTTCACCTTAGGCAACTCGGAGCTTTTTCTTGTCATGAGGCCCTAAACTATTGTCGAAGTTGTCTTTGTAAGCATATTGGTCCTTTTTAACAAGTTTGAGCAATAAAATTGTGAAACTTAGGCCATAGGGAACAATATCTCACTGGGTTAAATGCGATGTCCTTAGTATTAAATTGTAGCCTTTTGGTCCTTTCTTTTATTGTCAAAGTTATATACTCATATCTGTCTCGGTTTAGTTTGCAACTCTCCATCCAAACAAGGCCTATAAGAATTATTTGTGGAGAATAACCAATTGTCCATTAAAATGTCCACTCAAAAAGCCCTGTTTATTTGGAAAGGTTTGTCAATGCTAAAATCCCACATCGATATCTCCAAAAGAAAAGCTCCATATTGCGGTCTTCACATAGTAGGGCCAGATGGAATTGTTTGGGTTTCTTGTAAAATTGCTGCTTTTGTGGGCTCTCGCAAACTTGGCTACAAAACATCATCTTTATGGGTCCAGGTGTCGGCCCGAACAGTAAGATTCCACATGGTCAATCATGGTTCGATCCCCTTTCCCTACGTTAAAAGAACTATATGAATCCACAATCACTTATATAAAAAATAATATTTTATTATTTTTTTCTTCCTCCTTTTTCAGTATTAAACTATTAATTAAATTATTTGCTATTTCAATTATTTCTTCCTAAAAAGGATATCTCAAAGTGCGAACCAAATGATTTGCCATGTTTGCGCTAAAGTCACTCAAGAGGGAGAGGAGCGGGAGGTTCAATCATTGTTCTCTTGCGATTTACAATACATCTATACTATTTAGAAAATCTCGATTCTTGACACTGAAAATATATAATGTGCAAAAAGAAATACTAATAAGTATCAAATTGAAATATATATATATATATATATAGGGGAAGGATCTTAAAAGGACCAATTTTTTGATCCTTAAATGTGGACCAATCATTTTGAGGGGGTAAATAAATGAATTTTTTGATGAAACTTGGCGAATATGATCTTCATGATTAGTAGATGACCTCTACCAAATTTTGTCGAAAAATTCAATTGGGAAGAGGCTTAACTAAAAAATTTATATATATGTGTGTTTCTAACCGTTAAAATTTAAGATGTTTAGATAACTCACTTCTCGGTTGAATTTTTTGATAAAATTTAGTAGAGATGATCTACTAATTATGAAGATCATCTTCACCAAGTTTCATAAAAAAATCATTCATTTACTCTCTCAAAATGATTGGTCCGCATTTAAAGATTAAATAAATGGTCATCTTTAGACCTTTTCCCTATATATATATATGACTAATGTTGACATTAAAATAGGGAAATCAGCGCACATTCACTAAAAAAAACAATGGTCCGTTCTACAATTATTTCACACCTTTTCTCTCTAGTAAGATCCTCTCAAAGGATGAGTACTACGAAGTGTCGTTTACCGTTCAAGTCCTAGTCAATGGTTCCCCAAAAATGTTGAAATCTCCACTGTGAATGAATGGACTGCACTTGCTCTTAAATTGCTTCTTGCCCACACATGTTGCAATTATAAAAACGTACCTAGCTATAGTACCACTCCACCACCACCACTCTTGCTTATCTTTATTATCTTCCTCCCATGAGGACTCTTATTTTCTTTAAAAATTAAATAACTAAGTAGTCTCCTTTATATACCAATATTTTTGGTAAAAGAACTTCTTTCACTGAATCTTATTTTATAAAAGAACTAGGGTATACCCGTGCCATCCGACACGGTGAAATAAATAAAATATGATAATATGATAAAAAAAAAGTGTAACGTTTGAGGATAATCTAATGTTTTGAACAACCAAAACGTAGATTCAATATATCTTCATGCTAAAAAAAAACTAAAAGTAGATGAGATTTGACCGACTTGTTTTTAATTTTTTAAAGAATCTTTTAATCGTATTTTTTGATCTTGTGATTTGAAAATAGTCCAAAAATTATACCGATGTACCGTGAACACTCCTTAAAACGACAAAAATGAGATAACCAATAGTGTATTAACACATAAAGTACGTCCTTAAATGTTACTAAATAATTTTTTTTGATTTTTTTTCATAATTCTATAGTCGTGATGGATCTTATTTAATTGATTTTGATTAGTAGATTTTAAAAATTAAATTTTTATTAAATTTTGATTTTTTTTATTTTAAGTTATAGCATTTTTAATGTAGACAAAATTATTGGTGTGTGAGAGTTTATTGTGTGTATATTATTAATGTGAGTGTTTTAACTTTGATGTGACATCTTGATGTGTATATAAAACTCATCCAATGGTGTAAAACTAATGCACATCATAACATGTTGATTTTTAACCATTAGATTCTTATACTTTTTGGAGAATTTTTTTTGTCAAACATGGTGTTTTGTAATATAGATATCAATTCTTGTTTCAAGATAGATCTACTCACAATTAATTTTACTTGTCTTTTATTTCGTAAGTCCAAAATATTTGATAAAAAATAAATATATCAGTGTATTATTATTTTATTTGTTTTGCTTGTACATATTTTGCCTGTACATAAAAAGTATACTTAATTTATATTATAATTGAACACATGCCCCTCACTCTCACACGCCCACAAATTAAAGGCAAAGACAAATATGTATATATTCAATAGTTGTCTAGCATATTACCCACATGGTGGATCTAAGGTGCATTAGTGTGTATATATATATATATAAGACTACAGCAGATATTTTTGCTGTATGAAGGGACCAAGCTCTTAGCTAGCAAAGGAGCAGTGGTCCATTTTGGCCAAGTCAAGTGAGAGTGAAGAAGGATTTTCATGCCTAAGGGCCTCATAATTTTGAACAGATCGATCACCTTCTTGGGACTAGGAAATTGAATCAAACCCCAACATTATGTTTGTTTGTAGGCGTGCATGTTGTACCTCTAGTTACATCAGTGTATGCAGTCTTAATTTGATATTGTATGAACCCAATTTCTCCACGAAAAAAATTATTAAGATATTTGGAAGTAATATATAAAGTTAACGTGCACCATTTTTTTGCAAGACAATTTTTTGGAATAAGTTTTATCCATAACTTTGTACAAATAGAATCATGAGCAATCTACAAGCTAGATTCTACCTATATATCCCTTCACTATCACGATACTCATATGATATCGAATTTGATTTCTCTCCATTACCACATGCTTCCAATTTCCCTTAATAGTATTCATTTAAAGGATTAAATGGATGAATTTTTTTCATGAAACTTGGTAGAAATGATCCCTATAATGAGTAAATCATCTTTACAAAATTTTATCAGAAGATTCAATTTAGAATTAGGTGAAATGATCATACAAAATTTCAATGGATGGAAATTATTAAATTTTTATTACATTTAATTTACTTCCGGTTTGAATTTCTCTTTGAAATTTTGTGGAGATGGTCTACTTATTATAAAGATCATATCCACCAAATTTTGTGAAATTCATCAGTTTAGTCCTCCAAACAGACACCATTGAGAGAAATTAGAAGAAAATATTAACAAAGAGTAATCAAATCCATATGATCTCTGAAAATGAGGATGTAGTACTACTTATCCGGTTTCCATTTTAATAAGGTTTTGTTCAGAAACACTTAGGTCTGGTTTGGTTTGCGGTAATCAAGGATAGGAATGGGTATTTTGGTCCCAATATAACTCATTAGCGCATCTGGTTGTTAAGTTATTAGGATTTAAGATTGATTAATTTTATTACAATGTGATATAGATTCCCAACTTGTTGTGTATCTGAATACCACCAACATGTGATATTTTGATCCACATCAATTTGCTATTGGATTAATCTCCCTATATTATTTTATTTTCCATATTTGGCGCTATGACAATGTTCGCATATATTTCATTCTTTCTTGTTTTGGATACAATATATATTTCATTTTTTATATAATGGTAGATTAGCATAATATTTTTTGACATAAAAAATATAATTTTTTTTATTCTGTTTGATTTTATATGATACCAAAAAATATATAAAATAACAACGAATTATTTCATGAGATAAAAACTAAATAAATTTTTATTCAAAACTAAAAATAGTAGTTTTAACAATATAAATATTGTGAATTTTCAATCAAATATAATTTTTTTTGAAAATAATTAAACTTTTATTAAAAAGTACACTACTGACAACAATTATCAATTATTATATATAGTATCATAAAATCTAAAACTATAAAACAATGAATTACCCTTATATGATAAAAACTATACTATTTCATCTAAAAAATGAAATGTTGACAATATGGAAATTAGAGGTGTTGTCAGAAATCCGAAAACTGAATGAACGAATCGAACCGATCTGCGATAATTTGAAATTACCTGAATTGAAAAAAAAACCGAAACCGAAATCAAAAATCGAAACCAAAACCGATTGATTTAGGTCGGTTCAGTTCAGTTTTCGGGTCAACCGAGTTGGTCCGAAACTATTAATAAAAAAAAAAAAAGAAAAGGCGGGGCTTTCTCAATTCTCATTACTCAAGGAGTGAGGTGTTTAAAGTTTAAACTTTAAGAGACTAAAGGTTAAAAAAATACTTGATGCTTGCCCGAGTGTTAGGATGATCATAAAAGAAGGAAATGCATCTGATTTGTGCATTCCGCAGAATTGATTATAATGGTTTAAAAATTCTCATCCTTATGTGCATTGACAATTCTAGAAATTGGAACAGATGAAAAGTAGTAAATGCATCTGTTTTTTTTTTTTTAAATGCAATTTTTAACTAAAGTTTTAACGATATAAAAAAAACTTGAAACCGACCGAATCGGATCGAAACCGAATAATTTGGGGAGGGTTTGGGTTCTATAAGTATCAAAACTAAAACCGAAACCGAAACCGAATTATGAAGTTTGAGTAGAGTTTGAAGTACCCCAATCTCTATCCCAATTAAAACTGAAAACACCCCTAATAGAAATATGTGTTGAATTATAATTCTTTAAGTAAAATTCCTCAAACTAACCAAACACGACAAATTAAGATTCCTGCTAATTTATAGGATAGATATTTCACTATTAAAAATAAAAAAATAATTCTCATTCGTGATTACCGTCATTTAAACATCCCTTAAAATAGTGAAATAGATAGCTTTCCAATCTCTTTTTTCTTTAAAGTGGAGCAAATAGACATTTTGCTTATCTTGTGGTTTAGTAACATGATGATGGTTCCAACGTAAGGGTCATCCTACTCCGCACCTAGGCATGCTCAAACGCATTAATTATTAGTAATATTTTTGGATAAATGGTTTGTGCTTAACTAACATAAAATTCTTGCTCCAAAAAAAAAAAAA
Source organism: Lonicera japonica (assembly GCA_021464415.1). Lineage (NCBI taxonomy): Eukaryota > Viridiplantae > Streptophyta > Magnoliopsida > Dipsacales > Caprifoliaceae > Lonicera > Lonicera japonica. The sequence goes on from CM038469.1 coordinate 17,480,916, forward strand.
AAACGACTAACATAAAATTCTTCTTATTAACTTATTTTTATTGGTATTAGAAACAATAAAAATTAATTGTATACGAAAGCAATGTAAATTGACATATAATTCATCAATAATCCCAATTAAATTCATTTTTTAACTTGATAAAGTGAAAACTTATTTTTATTGTAAAAATAAATAGTCGACATGTAAGTCAACAATAATCTCAATTAAATTAATTTTTAAATTTGTCACACTGATTACCGTCTTAAATTTAATTCTAGAGTCAATTATTATTTTATGACAATAATAAATATAGTTTAAGCAGTGAGATAAATTACTCAAATACAAAGCTAGATTTAGATACCGATTGATATAAATTAGAAAAAATAAATTAAAAATACTAAATTTACGTCAACCAAACACAACATTTAATAATATTTATCATAATCTCAATTATTATCTATATACTATTGCTTGAGCAGTGAATATTGACTTTGTCACAAAATTACGATTTAGTAAGTTAACCTTAACACCGAAATACCGGAGAGACTTTTCGATTAATGGGATGTCCATTTTGTCTTGTTAGTGGTAAATGAATTGTCCAAAATACCCTCAGTACTTTGATTTGTAGTGTCACTATCTTACGCCTAAATACGTGCATCCGTGGAAGGAAGAAGACTGCCCCCACACTCCCTCCTGCTTCTCGTGTCAAACATTACATTACTTCCCTCCTTTCATTTTCAGTTTTTCACCAAACCCCAAGTTAGTGCTTCCCCACCCCACCCCACCCCACTCCCCTCTCTCTTATTTGGGAATATATTTAGAATTTTCAAAGGCTATGTACTGTTATCGTAATAATAATTGTTGTGTTGGAACAAGTAATTCTATTTTTATATTTTTAAATAATATTCCTTAGTTAAAAAATTATTACTTTAATAATAGTATATCCCGTTTAAATAATTACAACTAGTATTTTGAATTCCACTTTATGTTTAAATGAGTTGTTTTTCTGGTATTATATACTTATTAATTATGAGTGATAATATTACTAAAGTTATTATAATTATTATTAAAGTAATGTATAAATATAAAAGTATACGGTATAGTTTTTAAAAATGGTTCTATACTAGATCAAAAAAAAATAAAAATATTTCTAGCTTAATTATTTGCAAAGTATTACATATATTGCAATACTTTTTATCTAGAGTATAATTCAAATTTCAAATAAGAGTTAGTATACAACCATATAGTAATTTGTATTTCTGGAAATAAGGTAAAATGACTTGCGTAATAATGTTTTTTATAAAAAAAAATCAACGAATAATATTTTTAGAAATAACGACATAGATATCATTATCATTCTGAGATAAGGGCTTGTTTATCACTTGTGTTTTAAAATAAGGGTTTTGACAATTTAACTTTGCACCAAATTGTGTTTTGTGCAAACACAATATTTTGTTTTGTATAAATAGGCTTTGCAATCAAAAAAATTTAATGCTAATTTGTTTTGCATGATGTATTTATATTTTTTTAATAAGTATATTATTATGTTTCATTCATAAAACTTTAAAACAACGTCGATTAAATACAAATACATAGTAATATTTTAGAAAATAAGGAGTGCAAACTTAACTTTGCATAACTCCAAAAAAAATTATTATGTGCATTTTATTAATAAATAGGTTTTGAGTATGTAATTTGTTAAAATTATTTTAAAGCATTGTCAATTAAATACTTATTTATAATAATATGCTAAAAAATATGTAGTGCAAACTTGATTTTGCACGATTTCATAAAAAAAATATAATTTAAAAATGTATTGCAAAGTTAACTTTACAATTCTTTTAGAATTTGGTCAAATATACGCTCTTAATTTAAAAAAAATATTATTCTCTAGTTCCTTTACATAAAATTTTTTCATATAAATTCTATTTTTTAATATCCATTTTTATTTTATTATATATATATATATTAATGTAAGGTTCAAACTTAAGATTCTCATTATTTTAGATTGAGTTTTAACCACTAGACTCTTCCTAGTAGTTAACTATATATTTACTTTAAATCCCTGTTTGGTAGCTCTCTTTTTTTTTTCTTCAAATTTTAAAAACTCAATTCAAAAACAATTCTACTTTTACACTTCCCAAAAAACTTTAACTTTACTTTCTCTCTTTAAAAAAACTTTTAAAACACTATAATTTTAAATTAAAAAAAATTAAATTAAATAAACAATATATATTTAAAACATACTTGTTGAGATTTATAAAATAAGATCTATTTTGACTATTTTTTATAAAATTTTTAGTTGATTGAAAAACACTAAAAAAAAAAAACCAAATCCACTTTTCAACATACTTTTAAATTCTACCAAACACCATATTTTAAAAATTCAACTTAAAAACTGAATTTAAAACATCTACCAAACAACCCCTAAAAGTTCATCTTTCCATAAAAATAAATTTGTTGAGTCTTGAGAGAGTGCATCAAAAATTCCAAGTGGTTCAAACAAATCACCGGTGGTAACATGAGCCGTTATAATCCAAAAGAGGAACAGGAGAATTGCAGAAAAAAACCAATAGAAACTAGAAACCCATCGTGTCACCGCCCCCACCACCTCTCATTTCTCTTATTTCGTATTTCTTCTCCCCAAATTCGCTTCAATTCCCTCCTCCTCAAAGAAGCCCCAATCCTAACAGTCCCTCAACTCTTTCGTCTTCACGCTAACGTGCGCCGCCCTCCGCCTAAGACACCCTTTTCTCTCCCCTTTTCGCAAAATAATTCCCAAATTTCTCTCTCCCCCTAAATCTCTCTAATGGGTTTATGGACCTTCATCTTACTTTGCGTGCTAACATGCGCCGGCCTCCCATTTTCAACTCAAGATCCAAACGACGAGCAATGCCTAACCCAACTAAGCTTATCCATCCAAGACCCAGACGAAAACCTCAAAAATTGGACCCAAACCACCTTCTCCAATCCCTGCCAAGGCTTCACCTCTTACCTCCAAGGTGCCACATGCAACAACGGCCGCATCTACAAACTCTCTCTCTCTAACCTCTCTCTAAAAGGAACCATCTCCCCTCACCTCTCCAACTGCACTAACCTCCAATCTCTCGACCTCTCCTCCAACTCCTTCACCGGACAAATCCCACTTTCGCTCTCCTCTCTCCTCAACCTCGCAGTCATGAATCTTTCCTCCAACCGCCTCACGGGAACTATCCCCCCACAAATCTCCCTCTGCGCGTACCTCAACGTTATCGATTTGCACGACAATTATCTGTACGGGGAGATTCCGCAGCAGATTGGAAACCTCGCGAGGCTGTCGGTTTTTGATGTTTCGAATAATAGGTTGGTTGGTCCGATTCCGGCGAGCTTGGGGAACCGGACTGGGAACATGGCCCGATTCAATGCGAGCTCATATTTGGGGAATAAAGGTCTCTATGGGTACCCGTTGGCACCGTTGAGGGAGAGGGGGTTGTCGATTTTGTCGATTGTCGGGATTGGATTGGGGAGTGGGTTGTTGAGTTTGGTGATTAGTTTTAGTGCTGTGTGTATGTGGTTGAGGGTTACTGATCAGAAAATGGCTAGTGAACAAGAGGGTAAAATTAGTCATATAATGCCTGATTATTGAGAGAGATTTATTTTCATACAAAAAAGGTGAAGCCAAAGAAGCTGATTGTAGATGAGCTTCCAGTCTAGCTCCGCGCCGATCTCAGTGCGTTCTAGATCACTTGCGGGTGCCTGGTTATTGTGTCGATTAATTATTTATTTATTTTGGTTAATTATTAAATGATAAGATATGATTTGTGCTTCCAAAAGTTTACAGGTAATGAACCAGCTAGTTCCTTAATCTGATCAGTTTTCTTTTTACTTTTTATTTTTTCACTAATGACAGCTTAAATTTTCTGCACAGGTTATTACATTGTATAAAGTATTGAATCAATTAAGGCGTGAGCATTTCGGTGATGTAACTGCGTTTTATTGCACATTTTTAGTTGATTTTTTTGAGTTGGGGGCTGGAAATGGAGGGCCGGGGTTAACTTAGGATAATTTGATAACATATAATTTTGCCCAATTATGAATTAATGAACTACACAAAACCAAGCTTTTAGTAATGATTTTTCGTTGTTAATGCGTTGGAGAAACATTAACAAAGAAAGTATGCATTAATCAGAGCTGTGCACAGTCCGCTTTTTTTCTTCTTTTAAATAATAATAATCAAAATTGTCTCGCCCCAATAAAACTCTAACTTTAGATAGTTTCTGAATTCGAGTATTCGAGTGAGTATTTTACTAAGCTAACCCACTCTCTTGTGCATAGTTTGCTTTAGAGCCAAATTAACTACCGACTTTGTAAATTCACAGAAAACTTATTTTTAAAATAGAAATGACTTTTGACACAAAATACTTGCATTGTTTTCAAATAATGTACAAGAAGTGGTCCATAGTCGCAAAATGCAATAACATTTAAATACAAAAATCTGTTGTCAAATGCTGGTCCGTGAACATACAGATTGGTGTAGATCGCACGATATACATACATGTGTGTATTGTGTGTGTATATATCTACACAATAAACATATATTCTCCTCTATTTCTCTCGTATATAGTAGGTTGCCCTTGTTCGTTAAATCAAGTAATGAACCCGTTAAATCAAGTAATGAACCGTTGAATTTTGTTTGCTATTCCATATAATAGAGACAGACACAGTCAATCTGGGGTGGACTCAGTGGCATTATTATAGAAGAGGTAGACAATGAATCAATTGAATATTTTATAAAAGTTAGTTTCAATGCAGGTGTTAGATTGTGTTTTATTTATTCAATGTAATTTGTACAAACTAAACATAAGTGGCAGAAATGAAACTTGGAATTTTGTGAATAGAAATTTAGAATATCCATGTACTCATTCTTGTAATCAGAATTAAATTACTTACTATGTATTTTTTTTGTTTCTTAAAAGTGGAACTTTAGGAATTGAAATGTAGAGCGGTAGAATGGTAAATATTGTTTACTATAGGTTATTGTAAAAAATTTCTCTAAATTAATACATTTTTAGGTTTTGAACTGATGATTTAACATTTTAGTTATACTTATATGATGTTAAAAAGACGATCTATTTGATTTTGAGAATTTTTTTAAAACAGAAACTATTTATTTTGAATTTTTAAGTAATATATATTATTCACTATGGTATGTGCATGCATACCATAATAAAGTACACTACACTACTATTTTTCACAAATTATCAACAACATTAAGTGCTTATTATATATATTAATCATCGTATGTATAGTTAATATAACAATATTTGATAGATTGTCGCCCCTAAATATAATAAAAATATACAAATCTAGAGTGGTATCCACTACCTATGTTAAAAAGTACTTATCATCTCACCACTATTGAAAAGTATACTGTAAAGTGATTTTCTTTCTTAATTTCTATCTATTTCATATAACTAAGTGATGAAATCATAAGGCTTGGTATTATGAGTGAGTGACTAATTTAATTGGGAAAGACGCTTATTTAAATTCGAAAAGATTTTAGGTTCGATTATCACTGTGAGAAAGACTAGAGATTTTTGTTACTTCGGAGCTATTTGATTGAATGAGAGAGGTTAGATTAGAGTTTCGTCATTATAGCATTGTGGTTCGTGCTTATGGGATGAATTGGCTACAATTATTTTGTTGTGCCGTGTTGGTTGGTTAGTGGTGATAACATAATGATAATGCTCTAGGAAGTTGGGTTCTCTAAGCTTTTTTGCAACTTTATTCTAAATTTTTTTTTATACACATTTCATTGGGACATTCACAATTATTTAGATATTGCATGAAGTAGGGTAGTATTAATATGTGTTCTAGTGGTCATGTTAAAAATATTATAAACAAAAAGAATTTGATCGATCTTTAATGAAAATCAGTATAATATTAAATGCGTGTTGAGCTTTTATTTATTTTATATTTAAGTTCTTATTATATACTCTTAGGACACCTGTTAACACTATATGATGAAGTATGATAGGATTAAAATCTATTTAACTTGTATGTGAAACAGTTGTGAATGATAAATTTGAGTCAAATAATTTTTTTGAATACAAACATAAGTATGATTTTTAGTGTTAAAAGAAAATTTCAAACTAACTTTTATCCGCTTGTATTAAAAGGAATCTTGAACGACAGTCTTGTGTCAATTGAGATTCCTAGTGTAAAAAAGTTTTTGCTAGGGTTCACTAATAATAACATGAAAAATAAAAATAGTTAATTTTTTGTGAGAAATTAGAAAATAAATTGTGGTGTACAATAAGATATCTTCCTATTTTGTAACTTTTTCTATAAGGTAAATTACCAAAAAATACAATGTACTTTACTCGTTTTTATAATTTGGGTAATATACAATTTTCTTGACATTAGAAACATTGTACTTTATTTTTATTTTTTTTCATTTTGGGTAATATTTTGGGGGTTATTATTACCCAAAATGAAAAAATAAATAAAGTACAATGTTTCTAATGTCGAGAAAATTCTATATTACCCAAATTGTAAAAACGGGTAAAGTACATTGTATTTTTTGGTAATTTACTCTTTTCTATATAAAAAAATATCTTTGGAAGTTGAGGAAGAAATGGTTTTTCATAAAGGATGTAAGACATTTACTTTTAAAAATGCGTATGAGATATAGAGTATCTCATCGCATGAATCAACTTTTTTTTTTCAACTTCTTATAAGAATCAAGTGTTTTTCTTATCATTTTTTATTTTATTATCAAATGGAACTTTAATATTATCTCCACAAATTGGCAGTTTCACTTTAAATTTGTACAATTTAAAAACTATAAATTTTAACCTGATCAAATGTTTAAATCAGATTTGAAAATTTAATTTAAGTAAGAAATCTTAGATAATTGTTGCTATCAAATTTGAAACTTGGACAATATTATCAATCTTTCTTGTCCACTACAGGGATAAACTTGTAATTGCACTGGTCAAAGAGCACGAGAGATGATGGGGTTGAATAATGAGAGAAGTTTTGAAGTCACGCCGAAAGTAAATGCGTGTCCAGGATAAACGCTTTTAATTCATTCATTCCATAAGCATGAAATTGTACCACTTGTCATCATAGTTTTCATTGATGTTGCATTTTACATGTAAAAACTAGTAATGTGAGCTGTGTTGCGTGGTCGTTATATAATAATAAAATATTTAATTAATAGAATAAAAAAATATAACGTATTTTTTGTGTTGCCAAATACAAAAGGTCTATTTTAGCTTGCTTTCATTTATATAAATTTCAGTAAAATTGGTGCGGCAAATGTTGTGGTGAACAGGGACTGTAAGGCTGCTATTGATCTTCTGGGCGTTGAGCCTTGATTGAACGAATTTGGATTCATTTTGCAGGATATCCATGAGTTGTTAGCTGCAGTTGGTGTTATTTTTAGTTTTTCACCTTAGGCTTGTAACTCACTCCGTTACTCAGGGTCTAATTATACATGTTTTTGGTTCCCGTATTGCGGAGAGTTGGGACTCTTTTTTCCCAAATTGGCTTGTGAATTGATCGACCTTGTGTCATCAGGGTCGTGACAATTGATTTAGTAGGGTTGTTCTGGCGACCTTAAAAAAAATTCACTATTTATGTGTACATATATATCACTCATAGCATTCAACATTAATCACAATCATTTCTACCATTTCTCTATTGGATTTCAGGAGTTATCCTACATCAAATGAACTCATCGATTAGTATTCATCACATGGAGTCAACGCAGGCATAAAAAAGTTCAAGATGTGACCTCGGAGAAAACATATTTTAACATTCACAATGTCTAAAAATTAGAGCAAGATAGTAGCACGAATTGCTCTTAAGAAATAAACCTACTGTAAAAGAGTGTTCTTTAAGATGTGGTAGTGAAAATTGAAAAATGTTATTTCCAAAACACTTCTAATTGTTACCATAGCAAATATAGCATTGAGCTACCCTAACATCAACGGAATATGCAGATGAAAAAAAAACGTATTTAACAATTGAAAATTCCGAGGTAATCATGTACATGTATGCGAACTTAACATACTTGATTCCTTCAATAATAGATCCCAAAATTCTACTAGACTAAAGTTTAATCATTATTGCGAACTTAACATCTCAGTACGTACATTTTCAAAAGTTCTCTAAAACACTTTTCAAAGTTCAAACCAACCAAATCTAACACGTTTTCTGCCATGGTCTTTTAACTTTTAACAACTTAGGGGGGTGTATTCAATTGAGATTTTAAAAGATTATTTTGGAATAAATAAGTCCACTGGATTTTAAAAGACTATTTAAGAATGTGATGACTTATCAGATTTTTTTTTTCAAATTTTTCATACTAGGATTTTTTTTGTTTGGATTTTAAAAGACTATATCATAAAGAATTTATAAGATTTGAAAGGATCATATGGAATTAAATGGAATTGAATAAATAAATAAAAGCAAACATTCAAAGTTGCAAGAGTCAATAAAAAAGATAACAAAGAAACACAATTTTAACAAAGAAAAGTCAAAGCCAATAAAGTTATCACAATCTTTTAATAGCCAATTTGATGTATCTTCATGTCCTCCTAAGTAGCGTCTCTCCACATATCTAAAGCTATGGTAGCCCTCCATGCATTAGCATTTTCTCGTTGCTGCTCTTGGGTTTGAACAATAGATTCCAAATTATCTTCTTCATTAATTTGTAATACTGAAGATGGAGATTCGTCTATTGGTTCAATTAAAAATTCATCAGAATGACACTCTTTGCGAAGAAAGTTATGTAGTCTTACACATGCTAACACAAGATTTGCTTGTATTTTAAATAGAAATGGAGGTGCTGACTTAAAAATTGTGAACCGCGATTTAAAAATGCCAAATATCCTCTCGATCACATTCTTCAATAACGCATGGCAAAGATTGAACAATTCTTTTTCCAACTTTTGTTGTTTGATAGTTATTATTTTCCATGGAACTTGTATCTTTTTTACATGGAATTTAAGATATGTTTTCTAAAAAATATGTTTTTTTCGTTTGTTTTATTTCATTTGATATTGAAGTGGAATAAAAAAAATGTGAAACAAGTTTTTTAAAAACAGTTTTTTTTTTTTTGAACAATTTTACTTCATCGAAAAACAGTTTTTCTAACAATACATTTTTTATAACAATTTTACTTCATCAAAAAACAATTTTTTTATTTTTGAACAATTTTATTTCATCGAAAAACAGTTTTTTTTTTTAACAATTTTACTTCATCAAAAAAAAGTTTTTTTTTATTTTTTAACAATTTTACTTTATCGAAAAACAATTTTTTTAAAAAATAATTTTACTTCATCAAAAAACAGTTTTTTTTTTATTTTTGAACAAGGTGTACTATTTACAATAAGCTATCTGAATTTGATTTTGGAACCGGATACAAATCATGTCCCACATGTTCATCCTAAGAACATATATATATATATATATATATAATACTACTATACATGTTTGATTCTCCTAATTGTTGTATATAATACGTGATAGCAACATGGTATATAGCAAATATACAAAAAAATATACGCAAGAAGACATAGCTTGAGAAGGAAGCAATACCTTGTTCACGAAGAACTATTCAACTTTACGAAAGAGCTGCTCAACTTCTTTAGTAGAAAAAAAAAATCTCACGTGAAAAGTCTGATGGGTTAGGGTGAGATTTTTTATAGGGTTGGGTATTTATACCTCACACTAAAAGGTCACACAAATTCCTAATTTTAAAAAAATCCATCGAAATTAGCAAGTTTTTGAATACCAAAAGACTTTTTGTTACTTGTTTAAAGTCCTAATTGAATACCACTAGATTTGGATACCCTTTTTAAAATATCCTAATAATCCTGATTAAATACCATAAGACTTATTTAAATTATTTAAAAGTCTTAATTGAATACCACAAGACTTATTTATCTCAAAATAGTCTTTTAAAATCCTAATTGAATATACCCCCTAAGCTTTTAGAGTGTTTTAGATTCTTTCAAGCACTTCATAATTGCTTGCACAATTCACATTTTGATGGGTGAACACCATGGTTTATACGTAAACTGTTGTGCTAAGATACCGCTAGAACAATTCTTAGCACAAGCGTAGGATCGACTGGACAATTATGCGTACAATCATTAAAGAAACAAGCATTACTGATATTCAAACAATACGAAAAATAAGAGATTAAAGAAGAAAACAACTAACTAAGCATGCAAGCAATTAGGGGGTATCGGAAAAACCGCTACTAATCCACCGAGTGATAGCTATTATTGATGAGACCAATTTCGAGTATAACGCGCAAAACAAACCCTAGCCGTCAATTAGAGCTCTCAATATTATCTCTCAAATATTCTCTTTAATCTAGCTAGTAAATAATGCAACACAACTCATGAATAAAACCTATGACAAAAGGTCTATTTATAGAGTATAAGTCCTATGGGTCTAGGCACTAGGCCCAACAGGGGTTTAGGCGACGTACATAGTCCGTCTCCTAAGGTAAGAATGTACGTGCGTCCCAACGAGCAAGCTGCTGCCTAAGAGCCGTCGCCTAAGCTCTTAGGCGACGTACAAACATTGGTTCGTCGCCTAAGAAGCTCTTAAGCGACGCACATAGTGTTTGTCTCCTAAGCTCTTTTAGGAGACGCACATTGGTCAATGTACGCCTCCTAAGTGGGACTCTTAGGCAACATACATTGGTCAATGTGCATCTCCTAAGTGGTCCTCTTAGGAGACGTACATTGACAATGTGCGTCTCCTACGAGTCCCACTTAGGAGACGTACATTGACCAATGTGCGTCTTCTAAGAAGCCCACTTAGGCGACGCACATTGGTTAATGTACGTCTCCTAAGTGGGTCTCTTAGGAGTGACCAAGATGCGTATCCTAAGAGGCCCACTTAGGAGACATACATTGACTAATGTGCATCTCCTAAGAAGGCCACTTAAGCGACGTACAATGGTTAATGTACATCTCCTAAGTGGGCCTCTTAGGAGACGCATCTTGGTCACTCCTAAGAGACCCACTTAGGAGACGTACATTAACCAATGTGCGTTTCTACCTAAAACCCTCAAAACCCTCTAAGCGACGTACAATGGTTAATGTACGTCTAACCAAATAGTAGTAGTAGTAGTAGTAGTATTCCTACTCAAAACCCTCTAAGCCAAAACAATACTATTCCTACCTAAAACCTTTCCTAAATCAGCCAGTTCTTATTCGCAACCTCTTTTCCAAAGTTCTAATTATCCAGCATGGCATCTTGGATATGACAACCCAATGTATTTAGATACATATTGTCATCCTGTTCAGTCTCCCCGACCTATTCACAGGTCCTCTCAAAGAATAAATGTTGCTACAAATCCCTTAGCTTACAGTAGCCATCATGAACATGATCTAACTCAAGGTGTGTCTTCAAGGCAAATGGATATGTTTGCAATTCAAGAAAAACAATCATCTGAAAATCAAATTTCTTCATTCTTGAGGTATCTTACAATGAAAGACAGGTCCCAAGTCAAAGCCCACGAAGATGATTTGTTTGAAAGCTTTGAAGAATTATTCTCAGCTCAACCGCAGCAACAACAACCACCGCCTCAGCAACAACAGCAACAACCTGAGCCACCAACTGATCCTATTGTTAAGGATACTTTTTCGAAAGTTCCAGTGATGATGAATATGTCTCTCTACCAAAAATTTTGGCAAATGAGAATTACTAGAGTTTTACTCTTGATGGTATTCCACCTAATTAATGGCGCGATAAATTTGCAAGCTTCACAGCATGGCTTAATGCTGATCTTGAAAATTTTCCACTTCGGAAGATTTTTAAGCTTTTTCTTGCTCGTCTTAATGGCCGCCTTAAAGATTGGTATGAATCACTTGGCAAAAATAGGCAACTTCAACTTCAACAACAGGATACAATTGACAAATTTCTAGGGCTCATGTACATCGAGTTTGTCGGAAAACCTCTCCGTCATCTCGACATCATGCGTGATGAACTGCTTAATATGAAGTGTTGCTCTCTCGATCTTAAAGATATTGAACGTCATTATGAACGTGTTTCCAAACGATTTTACATCCTTGGAGGCATCGATGATGTTAATCTCAAAAAGATCGTGTTTCACTCTTTTTCGGATCCCTTGGTCGTAGAAGCAAAGAAACTTCTCAAAATCCAAAAGTTAGAATTCAAGGATCTCACATTAGCAGACATTTATGAGCTCTTTGTCGATTCTATTGAACGCATGTGCAATTAGCAAACTCTCATGGAAAACATCTAGAAAAATAGCTCTAGAATCTCTACCTCTTGTAAGAAAGATTGGTTAAAGATTAAGTGCAAAAATGGCAAAGATTATGATTGCAGAAGCCACAACAGAAGAAAGAAAGGCTACCGTCATTCCAAGAAGAAATCACGAGACAAGATGATGATAGATCTTGGAAGAAATGAAAGAAGCGACATTTCAAGAAAAAGAACTCCTGGAAGTTTCGTTAAAAAACGAAATTTTAGGAAAAAACGCACTGATGGATGCTTCATTTGTCATAAGAAGGGTCATTTTGCAAAGAATTGCCAAATGCCAAGAAGAAAGAACAATTCATGGCACTTCTTCAACAGCATTACCCAGACATTGCCGAATCTAATATTGAATATGTGCTCTCTGTTGAAGACCAAGCATCCCCAGAGACCATCATGCAGATTCATTATTCTGATAAAGAATCCGAGCCAGAAAATGGTTTAGATACTTCTTTCCCCAATTCCGCATCAAAACAAGAGTATCCAATGGTCAACTCCTTAGAAGAATGCCTATCCTTAGCCCCTGCTCCAGTTCTGTAACACCTCGTGTTTAGCTTAGTCATTTTTTTCGGTTAAGTTAACCCCAATCTTGAAATTTTGACTCTTTGAATTAGGATGATTCGATTCTAGTTTCGTAAGTTTCAACAAGTTATATTATACTTGTATATCTATTTTGGAGAGTTTTATTCAATTCGGATATGGTTTGTGAAATTTGACTCATTATTAGAAGTGCACGTTTTCCTTAAAAATATATTGCTCTCCATTTTTTCTTTGATATGGGAAATTGACCTAGAGATGTCCGAATTAAGTTTTGTCTTTTCCATTGGGTCTTATTATTTATTTAGAACTATCCTGGAAATTTTGGTGGCATTCGAACTTCAATTGAGCACTTCGGAGTCATTTTCGGAATTTAAATTATTTAAGAGCCGAATGGTTTTTTTGTAAACTTTGAGAAGTCGTAACTTCTTTATCTGATGTCCAAATGGGTCCCCTCTTAAGTCATATACTAGATTTTGACCCATTCTACAACTTTTGTGTTTTGACTAAAGTCAAATTCTCACTCCCCGATGGCCAGAATTGAGCGCAAAGATGGCCCTGTGACCAAACAGCAAAATACTGTGCTGTGAACAGTAATAGGCGAGATTTTAAGTTTGTTTCTTCTCCTTTCTTCCTCATTTTCATCTCCAACTCCCGAGAGCTCTTAGAGAGGGACTTTAGGGACAATTTTAGGGGAAAACGTATGATCGTCCGATGCCCTTTCTTCCACATCACGTCCACACCATCATCACCTTCTTCATCATCTTCTTCCTCTTTTGGTTCACCATGGCTAGGGTTTGGAGCAAAGTTGGGAATTTTCGCATTGAGGCTTCTCCAGCTCGTTTCTTCCGCGATTCTTCGAGGGATTAACCCTCAATAGGTGGGAACAATAGTAATTAAACTTTTCTTCAAGTTATTATAAGTTATTCATCTCAAATCCAAGCTAAAATGAGTATTTTAGCTACAATTTCAAAAATTTCATGTTCATGGGGGTTCGGGTTAATTTCTCTTGATTCCTTGCTTGATTTAGAGTTGATATGATTATAAACTAAGGATTTTACAAGAACCCCAAATTAAATATTAATTTTGACGAGATTAGCATAAAACCCTCACTTACTAGCACGCTAATGAATAGTAATCTTTGATACACTTATATATGAGGTTGTATATATAGAATTAAAGGTATGAAATGGGTATAATTACTTGTGTTTGTGATATTATTGTTGTACTTGGAATACTATTCTCTTATTTATGAGAATTGCTAGCTACTCGCCGGTTCGTAACTATGATGGGCAGATTTATAAGTTGATTTTGAGTAAGCTAAGTATAGTAAACATATGGGAAAGTTTATATTTAATTTAAAGCTTATGAATTAAGTATTATACTTAGCTTGGAGCCTATGTGTTGTGTAAACCTATAAAACTTCCCACACAAATGAATTTCTTTACTAGGCCAATTAGTTGACGAACTTGGCAAAGAGGTTTACGTACAACATTGATATTACCATTTGATCTATGGTATATATTGATATATGTATATACTCACTAGCTGTATATATACCTGTGAGGCATACACATATGTGTTGTTATTATTTTATATATTGATATTTTCCTGTAGCGTATATAATCTTGGAGGCTACGCGAGTTATGAGTTGTCCTTGGGGGACATAACCCACGTGATATTTGGAAAAGTAAGTTTAATATATATATCTATATATATATATATATCTGTATTCTAGATGTATATTTATGTTGAACATATCTTTGAGCCAAGCATATCAATTTATGATATTTCATGCTTTTGTAAGCAATAATTATGATCTTTATACAAGTATGGTGTATTAAGTATATGTTTGAAATAATGATAGCTTTTCATCATTTCTATTCTTGTTGGCTAGTTGATGGGCGATATGAACATTTATATTAGTTATTTGGCACAATTGTTCATCTGTTGAGCTGATACACAGTTGCTTATATTTATATGTGTTATTGCGCTAGTCCATGGTAGGTCTCTAAAGGTTGAGGCCGTAAGTTAGGACTGAGTGCCCCTGGGTGAAGGACCCGAAACCGTGCACGAAAACGAACAAGAGGCCCTGCTGTCGCGTGGGTGAAAGGACACGAAATGCAGACCTGGCAGACACTCGGATAGTTGTGAGTTATTTGAGATAATTGTCTCGGGTGAGACATTTCTACATGATACAATTATAGTGTCGAGTTTTGCAAACTAGTCAACCGATTTTACCTATATGATTGCTAGTGGGTAGTATATAATTTCTTGTTATGGACTACCCATGTCTTAACGATACTTATTTTCCAATACATATGAAATTTACGATTATGTTATGTTATTAAAGCGGTTCTATTGTATTTTCAGTGATTGTTATTTTATTATATTATATTTTTGGAACGGGAAAGCATTTGGTATGCATATTATAAAAGGATTTTCAAGGCATTGATATTATAAACCTATAAAAGTTTATAGATCCAAGTAAGAGAATTACTTTCATTTTCACATGGCATGCATCATTTAAAAAGGGTATTTTGTAGATAACCCCCTATAGTTTCCACTAAGCCCATGTTTGGCTCACTCCCATTTTCCAAACAAGTTTTGCAAGTATTTCTTGGGGACAGTGCTCTTATAAAGTCTAGATAGCTCTGACGGCCTTTGACTACCAAAGTCGTTTAGGTAACGACTTGTGTCTTGCCTCTTAGAGTTATTATATATAATATTGTTTGTATCATTAAATTGTATTCATTTCGGTTCATATGTGATGTAAGGCCTTATTATTTAATTATTGGGACCTCGTTGGAGGAATTGTTTTGTATTGAGTTGTAATATTATTATTTGACCTATATTTTATAGATGTGGAGTTTAAAGTCTTAAATAAGTTTATATCTTATTTTACAGGTGTTGGTTTATTGAAAATACGAACTCCACATGCCAAAATTTTCTAAAAATGTGGCCTTATATGAAATTTTCTATTGTATCAGTTTTACATTATGCTTTTCAAACCCACCATCGCCACGGCACCGTGATTAATCGAGTCCCAGAGGTTTAAATCTCGGAACGGGATTTGGGGCGTCACAAGTTCCTTTAGCAAAAGTGTATCTCATTTGCAAGAGTTACCACAAGCCAACCCCATTGATAGCTTTCTTTGATACTAATGCAGCACGAACGATCATGAATCCATTTAAACTACCTTCGTCTTATTGGCGAAAATGTTCAGTAGGATTTCGTGTACCAAACGGTGATATTCTTATGGTCGATAAGATCAGCAAGACTATCCAAATCCAGATCTTCCCAGGCAAAATAATCAGGCACAAGGTGTTTGGTACCTCTCTACCTCAAAAAGATTTGCTCATTGGTTTCGATATGATCCGACAGCTCCCAGGTCTAAGGTATAATGATGATGGATTGCGTTTCAAGAATTATCTTTTACCTTGGATCTCTCCCAGTGAGGCTTACCAAATTCAAACCCCAATGCTGGAATTCCCTTTAACCAAGCCTTCCTCCATTGAAGAATTGACAGCCCAAATCATTCAAACTTCCTGTGCATAATTTCACACTGAGTTTTTGCAAAAGTGCTTTCACCCGTTATGGCAAAATCCCAAGTATTTTGTCAAACTCCCCTTTAAGCTTAATGAAGATGTCAACCCAACAATGGCTTCCCATTCTGGTATGAATCCAGAACACTTGGCGCTGGCATTAGAAGAACTTCTTGCTCTTACCCAACAGAAACTGATTGAAGCTACCACTTCCTAATGGGCGTGTGAAACTTTCTACGTTAACAAGCGATCAAAGCAAGTACAAGGAAAAATGAGGCTTGTAATAAATTACCAGCCGCTCAACCATTTTCTCCTCAGTGATAAGTTCCCCCTTCCACAAAAACATTCGCTGTTCAGCCGGCTTACTCATGCAAAGGTCTTCTCCAAGTTTGATCTAAAAGCAGGTTTTTGGTAACTTGGAATTTCTCCTAAAAATCGTCATAAAGCTGCATTTTGTATACCAGGCTACCATTACCAATGGACGGTTATGCCATTTGGTTTAAAGAATGCCCAATTAGTGTTCCAAAAGACTATGGTCCAAATCTTTCAGCCTTTGATGTCAAATGCTCTTATTTACATTGATGACATCCTCCTATATTCAATGGACCTTGAGTCTCATGCAAAGTTACTCAACCACTTCTATCAGTTAGTCCTCGAAAATGGAATTATGCTTTCACATAAGAAGATGGTCATTGCAATAACAGAGATAGACTTCCTTGGAATGCAGATTTCTAACGGAGATTTTAAGCTCCAGTCGCATATTTCAAAAGACTTGTTAAAATTTCTCAATAAGCTTACTACGGTGACTCAAGTTTAGCAATTTCTTGGCCTTGTAAATTACATGTCCCAGTTCATTCCCCATGTTTCTAAGTACACAGGCCCGTTAGCAGAACTGCTCAAAAAGACGCCGCCACCGTGGTCTCAAACCCATGAAGAATGTGTTCGCAAGCTTAAGGATCTTATCCAGCATCTTCCACCCCTACAAATCCCATCCAATGGTACAAGAGTTTTGCAAACATATGCTAGCCTGCAATACTGGGCAGCCATACTTTTAGAAGAAATCAATGGCAAAAGAAATGTGTGTGGATATAAGTCAAGCAAGTTTAAACCATCAGAAGCTCATTACCACTCCACATTTAAAGAGATTTTAGCAGTAAGAAGAGGAATTGAAAATTTCCAGTTTCATCTTATCGATCATCATTTCCACATTGAGATGGATATGAAATCATTTCCTGCTATGATCAATTTCAAGCAAAAACAAATACCGAATTTCTAATTGCTTAGGTGGTCTGAATGGTTCTCCTAATGGTTATTCACACTCAAGCACATCTAAGGCAAAGACAATGTAATTGCAGACTTCTTTTCTCGACCCCCACAAGAACCACAAATATCCCACATCGCCCTAAAGCACAACTCAATATCATGTAAACCCTATAAATACCAGCCTGCACCATAAGTCCTACCATGTGTTTTCCCAATTGCCTAGATCACCCCACTCATCATGAAATCCAGCTCCAGCACAACAAGCACTAGCACTAGTCGCCTTCAAGGCACAAGCCATAACTCCCATCCATTTTCCTTCTCCGATTTCGTCCCACAACTTCCTGTGGTTGATGCAATCCCTTACCTGCCAAGT
>CM038469.1:17503900-17576450 GCA_021464415.1 Lonicera japonica
CTGAAGGTGCTCTGTAGGCTAATGCCAATATGAATATGCCACCATGGGGACTTTGTCCCTCACGACACTGCCTATGTAGCGTGTGAGACGGCCTTGAACCACTTGTATTAGATTTTTGAATTGTAATATTTTGTGGTATCGTGCAAAGCATTGCATGTGTTTTAGCAGATTACTATGTTTAAGTGTTTTTATTGACAGTGTTTTAGAGTTATTTCCTTACAAATTTAAGCCCATTTACACATGATAATTTTTTTGTGTTTTGCAAAGTTAAGTTTGTGTTCTAACCCTATTTAGTTGAGTAAGCACCTGTGGAAACTTTATATTCCCCCCTAGAGTTTATGTGATTTGTTGGAAAATTTTCCATGGCAAACTTCCCACTAAAGAAATGCTTCAAAAAAGGGGTATGATTTTTGTCCCTAGATGTGAATTTGGCAGAAATAACAGCGATGCCATCCAACACAGTTTTATATACTGCCCTTTTGCTGTCGTTATTTGGAGATGGGTCTGGCATATTTTCAACATTACAGGCCCTCTTCCTCACATTCCTCTGGCCATTTGGAACTTTGTTTGCAATCAGAATATGAGTTCCCAATTTTTAACCTCTGGATTTGTGCCTGTCAATTAGGTTTCTTCATCACTTTAGGTGTTGGCTTCCGGAAATTTCTTCTACAGCCTCTGGTTCGCATGAATAACAGCATTCTTGATATCTCTATTCTCAGTAATCTTGGGATAGCAGGTGTCCACAGAAATAATCCTAAAATCATCGAAGTTTAGTGGGTTCCTCCTCACTTTTCATGGACAAAGGTCCAAGTGGTATGACTTTAGGTGTTCATGGGAGGGATTCTATTAGTGGGGTTTTCAGGAATTAAAGAGGTTTCCCAAAAGGATTTTTATGTCATTTAATTTATTGGTATTCATACTACTTTTGAAGCAGAGCTTAGAGCCTTTATCCAGGTTGTTAATCATGCTTGGGATAGAGGATTGAAAAACCTTTGGGTAGAAACAAACTCTTAAATATGTTGCCTTTCGTGTTGAAGACAAGAATTTCAAGCCTCCCTGGAAGAAACCCAAAGTACAACTCTACATCTCTCAAATTTACAGCGAAGGAAACCAAGTTGCCGACAAGCTTTCAAAACTTGGTTTAAATCACTACTCTCCTCAGTGGGTGGCAGTCTCATCCTCCTCAGATCTCTCATAGGGTCATGATTTCACAGCTCAGCCTAGTTATAGATTCAAATGATAGTCAGCTTCCTTTTTGGCAACAGTTCAAGTTCTATTGTGTGGCTTCTTCTGTAGAATCTTTCTGCTCATCTTCGTCTTTGGGTTTACTTTTCTAAGCTTTATTTTACAAGCATTGTCAACGTTTATTGTTTCAGCCATGTTTGTATATGCATTATTTCTTGTATAGGATTTAACTTCCTGTCGTTTCGGGTGTCGTTTCGGGCAGTGGAGTATAGTTTTTTGAATTGCTTGGTGGATTTCAATCTGTTAGTTCTAGTCCCACAAGCAATTAGCCATTCTTGGTATAGGAGTACCCAGAGGCGGATCCAGAATTCTTTTGAGAGGTGGGCTAATAATAATAGATAAAAAAATTATAATTTTTTTTTTTAATAGTATAACCATATAGTGAGTTATATAAATTAATGGGCTTATAATATTTAAGCTAGGTTAAGGGATGGGCTAAAATTTAACAAAGGGGTGGGCTTATATTAATTTTTTTATTTTTTTTTACTAGTGCTAGTAAATTTTTCAAAATTTTTCCCTGTGCTGTACCTACTCTATCCCCCCTGGTTCCGCCCCTGGGAGTACCCCTTTTTTCTTCTCTGGCAGGACAAGAAGTTCAGATTTTGGAAGGTTCAAGTCTCAAAGGCATTTTATCAAACAGATGGTGTACTAATTGTGGTAGCCAAGAGCTTCCCCTCCATTAGTGATCACTCCACAGATTTCTACTTGAACAAGTATAGTAACATTTATGTAATGTTACTATCCAAAAGCACAGAGTCAAAGCGAAGAACCTTGCTTGATGCTTGAATGCCTTTTGCCACTGTTGACTGCTACGGAAGATGTTCAAATTCTACCAATTTGTTTATGCCTCACTCTTTATATTCCAAGTCCATTTTTTGGACTTCTTCTTCTCAGCCGACCCTAGCTAATAAAATTTTGCATGTCCGAATTCGACCTGAAAAGCTATTGGTCGAGCCATACTTACTTTTTAGGTCGTAGTTGGTTTTTTGATACCTGTACTAGCTTTGAGGGTGAGCTTACCCACCTTCCAAATTGTACTCCTTTTTCTTTATTAATGAATTCTCTCTTAAGTCTCTGTTGGGACTAGAGATTTTATTTTAAATTTTTTTTTTACACAAAATACAATTTTGATCAAAAAAATTATGAGTAAACTACCCTAATGCCCTTTAAACTATTAGCTTAGTATCACTTTGGCTATTAAATTAAAAAATGCGCCACTTTAGCCTTTGAACTATTAGCTAGTGTCAGTTTGGCCCTTCTGTCCACATTTTCTGTTAAGTTGGAGGGAGAAATAAGGTGCATTTTTGTCATTTTAATTATTTTTCAAAAAATTTATAAAAAAACAAAATAAAAAATGAAAGAAAGAAAGAAATGGATGTCGTCATCATCCTCATAGATCTCACAGATCTTGATCTCATCATCATCCTCGTCCTCTCAAATTCATCGTTAACCACATTAATGTTCCTCTTCAATTCCTCACTCTCCCTCTCCTACCCGTATTTCTCTCTCTTACTCGTTCTGGACACCGACGACCAAAAAAAGTTTTCTCGTTGACGATGAACCTTAACTGGAAGAACGAAATCACTGATTTAGACCGAAGAAATGTTGGCTCGCCGTCAATGAGATTCGACACTCTGTCCACCTCTATTCCCCTCTCTTTGAATCTCAAACCTTAATATACACACAATCAGATCAAATCAATGGTGGAAGAGGTTCAATATTCATCCATAGTCGAATCTAACAAGCACAAGTAAGAGTGTGACGCCCCGAATCCCGTTCCAAGATTTTCACCTCCAGGATCCGATTAATCACGGTTGTCGTGCGCGACGGCAGGTTTAAAATATAAAAATCACAACCTTTAAAAAAAATTCTTGGATAAAACTTAATCCGTTTGAAAAATCCGTTTTATAAAATTTCGGCATAAGGAGTTCGTTTGAACAACAATCCGCCCTACAAAATTTGAAACAATTTTCATACAAATGAAAATTCCAATCACAAATCCTCCCATGAGGTCCTAATCCAAGTTAAAATACTATACACCATTTCCAATAATTATACATATAATCAACTTGAAAATTCAATTATTCAAACGATATTTAAAACTAGTAAACGATAAGTCGTTTACAGATGACTATAAATGTCTAAGGTAATTAGAGGTCCTAGACTTCGCAATCATGCCATCCTCGAAGATGTACTTGCAAAACTGGGTTGGAAAATGAGAGTGAGCCAAACACGGGCTCAGTGAAAACTATATAGGTTGTATATATAAAAAATATACGTTGTAGAAATAATGCATGTGAGGTGTAATAATGAAAGTAATTTCCTTTGTAATAAAAATCATATTATGACATGCTTGCCAATGCTTTCCCATCCCCGAAATATCATAAGATATACAATCAGTTCAAAATACAATTGAAAGCTAGCTACTAACATAAAATAGTTATAAGCCTCACACATACGGTGAAAGAAGTATCGTTCAGATACAAATAACCTTTAGTAAGAAATATATATATATATATATTTAAGAATTCGTTGGCTAGTTTATACAGCATAGCATCATAATCGCATCATCTAAAAAAAATCTCGCTCTCAGCGATCATCTCAAAAACTTGTAACTAGTCAAGCGCACTACTAGGTCTGCATTTCGTGGCCTTTCACCCACGTGGCAGCAGGGCCTCCCGTTCATTTTCGTGCACGGTTTTTGGTGTTTCACCCAAGGACACTCAGTCCCAACTTACGGCCCCAACCTTTAGAGACCAAACCTGGGACCTACCATAGACTTGTGCAACCATGTATGTGTACAAATCAAATCACTCAAGTAACAAGCCCACATGCGAGTAATTGTGCCGGATAACTAATAATAAGTTTCATCTCGAACCCATCAACTAGCCAACAAAAATAGAAGTAATGAAAAGCTATCTTTATTTCAAACATATACTTAATACACTTGTATAAAGTTCATACTTATCGCTTATGAAAGCATGAAATATCAGAAATTCACATACTTGGTTCAAAGTACGTTCAACATGTATATACATCTAGAATATAGGTATATACATATATATATACATCCAATCGTGTCCCTCTAGGACAAATCATAAATCACTTAGCCATTAAGGCTATATGTGACAAGGAAATCACCAAATGATAAAAATATGGTGCCAACATATCAAAGCTTATCTCATGTACATATATATATAGCTTGTTAGTATATATATATGCAGTAGACCAAATGATAGTATTGTTGTTGTACTTAAACTAACTTTGCCAAGTCCGTTAACTATCGGTCTGGTTAAGAATGTTATCCGTGTGGGAAGTTTCATACATTTACATCACATAGGCTCCAAGCCAAGTATAACATATATATATATATAATAAGCTTTAAGTTCAATACAAACTTCCTATATGATTAATGTACTAAGTTTACTCAAAGTAAACTTAGAAATCTGCCCAGTATAGTTACAGACTGGCAAGTATTTAGTAAATCTCATAAATACGAGGATGATGGTCAAAGTACAACAACTTTACCGCAAACACAAGTAATTATACCCAAACTATACTTTTAATACTATGTATATAACCTCATATATATATATATATATATATATATATCAAAGTTACTACTCGCTATTGTACTCGCATAAAAGGGTCGTATGCGAACCATGCTTAAAACTCATGTGTAATTGGGGCTTTAGGTATAAAAGTCATAATCAAGTTATAAGTGATGCAAATCAACCAAATAATCGGAACAAAACAGCCCAAACCCGCATGAACATGAAATTTTCAAAATTGTGTACACAACCCCAAGTTTGGTTTGATTCAAAGCAATTTATGCGTAATATCTTGAAAGAAAGTTTATATACTAGTGTTCCCACCTATTGAGGGTTAATCCCTCGAAGAATCGCGATGAAATCGAGCCGGGTTGAGCAAACAGCGAGCTTCCTCCATTCCCCCTTCCAACCGTGCCCTAGCAATGGAGGTGGTGAGGAAATGATGAATAATGGGTGGGGAAAGTGTGTGATGAAGGAACTTGTTTCCTTACCTTAAATCTCCCGCAAATCTCTTAATTTTCACTTTTCTCTCTTTCTAAAAACTCTCGGGAGGTGGAGGTGAAATGAGGAAGAATGTATATATATAAACTGCTGCTCTCATTTACGGATTATTGTTTACGTGCATGGGACTTGCAGCACTAAACTTTGAACGCCCATAAATTATCGCTCGAAAGTCTGATTGAGGTGATCCTTATGTCAACGGAAAGATTATTCGAAGCTCTACAACTTCTTAGAAGGAAGCTTTTCCAAATTTTGGATGAATTATTCCCAGAAATGCGTCGAAGTCAGCGCATTAATGTTACCGAATGAACATCTATTAGCGATTTGCCTATTTTGCGCTCAATTTCGACCTAGTAGGGGTCTGAATTTGCCTTCTACCAAAACACGAAAATTGTAAATTGCCTAAAAATTTAGACCCTTACATGAACAGAAATTCAATCTGGCGAGAAACGAAGAAGTTATGCTTCCTCCAAGTTATCCAAAATTATGAAGTCGAGTAAATTGAAAACTTGCAATCTACTTCCCAATTTCAACTCGAACCACCGAAAATAACTTACAACCATTCTAACATGCTCAAATATATTAATGTAACTCATTGAAACTCTTCAAGCCATTCAGATCCTTTTGGAGAAAAATATGGCTATCCTAAGTCCACTTCTACCTTACTCGCGACTTGTATTGTGATTCCGAGAAATAGAAATACGGGGTGTTACAAAGACGGCCAAACAATGCAACCTCTGCCTTTCAGTCGCCAGACCACTGTAATTAAATGTTCTTCTTCCTCCATATTTTCCTTCAAAATCTAGGGCTAGATTTCAAATTGGTTTTATCTTTTTGCAAGCTCAGTTTATATACATATATACATATAAGTATATGTCTATAAAAGTTGCCAAATTGAGGAGAATATTCATGGGGATGGAAATTGGGGTTTACGAATTGCTAGATGTGTGTACGCGTATGTATATATATATGTGTGTGTGTGTATGAGAGAGAAAATTTGAGGATTTGGAGAGAGATGGTGATGATGATGGTGGCTGGAGATGGCAGTGGTAGCAATGGAAGAGGCCGGAGATGGCAGGGGTGAGGAGTGGAGGTGGCAATGGTGGAGAGGCGTTTATGCCTTTGTGGGGGTCTCTCTCTCCTTTTTCTCTCTTTCTTGTTTCACTTTGTTTTTTCTTTAATAATTTTTTAATAAAAAATCTAATGAAATTTATTTTTTAAAAAATAATAATTAAAATGAAAAAAATGCCCCCATTTTCGTCCAACTTTACAGAAAATTTGGACAGAAAGGCAAAAAGTGACACTCGCAAATAATTTAAGGCCTAAAGTGGCGCGTTTTTTAGTTTAGGGGCCAAATTGACAATAGGCCAATAGTTTAAGGGGGCATTAGGGTAGTTTACTCAAAAATTATTTTAAAATATAATTGATAAACAAGCTCTTATTTTAGAAAAAATATTAAGAAATGAGCCCGTATTTTAAAAAAATTATTATTTCTTAGATTTTTTGTGAAAAACATTCACATAAGACATTTTCTTCATTGGGTTATAGTATAGGCACCCTTAAAATATGATTTTAACACCCATTTTTTAAGACAAACTAACTCAATTACATTGTTTTCAAAATTTAAAGGCACCCTTAGTTCCCTCGTGCTTTTCACACTAACATAATCCCTCTAATTTATTGTTTCTACTGCAATTAATTCAATTCAAAAACAACATACACAAATGATTATAAGGATTCAAAAACAAGTATTTCTTTTACCACTCTTTTGGCAATCGCAAAACAAGCACTGAGCTCCCCGACCATATAGCGACGTTGTCTTCCTTAACATTGTTGTGTAAGTTCCTCGGCCTTTAACAATCTCATATGGTAACACCCGCATTTAGTTTACTTGTTAATCTCACCGCATTAGCCTTAATCATTCCTTAACCTCACTTTGGGTGATGAAATCTTGACCTATGGGGATTTGTAATGTTCTAGTGCTTTAGACAAGACATGTTAGTATAATTACACTTGTGTGTGTAATCGTTTCACTATTCGGGTGGTCCGAGTTGATATCGGCTTATAAATCGTGTGTTTTGATTTTATGCGATTCCTTGATTTTTGCTAACTTTGAGATATCGTAACTTATTCGTTTCTTATCGGATTAAGTCTCCGTTTGTGTTTATGTCTAGGTTTTGATCCATTCTACAACTTTCATGTTTTGACCGAAAGCCAATTTGTGACGCCCCGAATCCCGTTAAGAAGTTCAAACCTCCGGGACCTAGTTAATCACGGAGCTGTACGCAACGGCGAGTTTGAATTAAAATAATTTATGTATTATCAAAAATATTTCTTATTTTAAAACACCATTTAGAAAAATTTTGATATGTGGACTTTGTAAATTTAACAAATCCAAAACTTGTATATAACAATATAATTTCAATCATTTCAATCAAACTGCACATTCAAATATATATATATATATATCTATATATATCCAACCATATAAAATAATAAATGTTTATACAATCAAATCCTTCCAACGAGGCCCCAAACAAAGATTAATAAGTTATACAACATATATATAAAGTATCCAAAATAGATAAATTACATAAGCACTAAGTTGTCCTTGGACGACTACAAGTTATCAGAGGCGTCCTAGACTCGTACTCGTGCCACGCCTCGAAAAATACCTGCAAAACTGTTTTGTAAAATGAGAGTGAGCCAAACACGAGCTCAGTGGGAACTATAAAGTTTTTATATAAAAATATGCCTTGAAAATAGTGCATATGTAATACAATAATGAAAGTAGTTTCCTTCAAAAAGAAAATAATTACTATTACATGCATGTCAATGTTTTGCATCCCCAAAATAGATGAAAATATAAGTCAACTGTAAATATAATTGAAAGCTCACTAATATCATAAAATAGTCATAAACCTCATCTGTAAGGTAGAAGTATCGCTAGGATATAACTAATCCTTTAATAGGAAAATACATACTTTATTTAGTATATAAATATTTAAAACTGTTGGTTAGTTCGTACAACGTGGCATCGCAACTGTATCGTCTAAAACGTCTCGCCCTCGGCGATTATCTCAATAACTCCCAATTAGTCAAGCGTACAACCAGGTTTGCATTTCGTGGCCTTTCACCCACGCGGCAACAGAGCCTCCTATTCGTTTTCGTGCACGGTTTCGGGTCTTTCACCCAAGAGACTATGTCCCAACTTCGCGCCCCAATCGTTAAAGACCAAACTTTGGACCCCCATAGACTAGCGCACTCATATGTGTATATATCAAATCGCTCGAGTATCAAATCCACAGACGAACAATTGCGCCAATTAATTAATATAACAGTTCATACCGAACTCATCAACTAACCAACTAAAATACAAGTAATGAAAATTCATCATTTTCTCAAAGGTATACTCAACACATCCATACTTGTTTAAATAATTCAATCGTAACTTACGGAAGCATGAAATACTAGAAAATCCATATACTTGGTTCAAAAGTGCGTTTAGTATATCTATATCAAACTTGCTTTTCCAAATATCTTATAACTATACATGTATTATATCTTAAACCAGGTTCACCCAGTCCGTTAACTAGCTGCTCGATTTAGAATTCGTTTCCAAGTCCACAAATGGGAAATCCTTAGTGTAATATAAAACGACCCTAAGCTGAACAATAGTCATAAGTTATCTTAGGTTTTAACACAAAAAATTATAGAATAAAGAAATAAATGGTTTATATCTTATAACTTTCTTTCTTTCTTTTTTTTAAAAAAATTAAGGGAGGTCTAAGTCTCTCACATCTTAACTTCTTAAAACCTTCCTCATGCGGTTCTTGTTTTGTTTCACAACCAAAGAGTTATAAAGGCTTGCCTAGCTTAGTTATGGACTAGCTAATATCAATACTTTCTTAACAACTTATTTATAACATATATATGTACAACGAAAATCCCATAAATATAAGTATTTATAGTCAAATCGTACTATTAATTACATGTATAACTTCATAGGTGTGCATATCATAGTTTTTTATTCACTATCGTATACGTACATGAGGGTCGTATGCCATTCTTCGTCAAAATTAGTTTATAATTAGGGGGTTTTGTACAATAATCATGTGGAAGTAATATGCAATGCAAATCAATTAAAAAATTTCAAGAAAACACCCTAAACCCCTATGAACATGCGATTTGGGTAAAAACCCCAAGCTTAGTTTGATTTGAAGTATACAACATATAATAATTTGAAATAGAGTTTGCGTATGGCTCAAAGTATCGGCCGAAACCGATCCGAGATGGCCGATACCGAGTTAGAATAGGGGGTGCCGAACCGCTATTGGCTATTATGATCCGATATGATTAAAATCGCGGTATTTCGAAATATCACTAATATTTTACCGAAATAACACCGAGTTGCCGATATTTCGTCTATATTTTACTCCGTATTGAATAATTGAATAAAGTGACTAAAGTTAAAAAAATAAAAAATTACTCCATGTTGGACTTTGGAGACTTGAAGTGTAAATTGGTATTTATTGAAAAAAAAGTGTTGATTTATTTCAAAATATTTTGTTAATCTTTATTTAATTAAATTAGCAACTATTAAAAAAAAATTGATTTGTTCAATTGTTTCAAAGTAATTTATTAATATCTGCTTAATTAAATTGGCTTAATCGAGATGATCATGAGAAGGAAGAAAAGAAGGAAAAGAAACGGAAAACAAGCAATAAAAAAAATAAAGCAAAAGAAGAAAGAAAAGAAATAAAGCAAAAGAATGAAGAAAAGAAAGCAAAAGCTTGCCATGCATGTTAAAAAAGTTCTAATATTCCTGTCTCTGCAGTATTGCTAGTAGACAAAAGAAACACCAAGGGTCTTAGAATCTGATGATTTAGCATGGTTGGATGAGCGAAGAAGAGATGGAAGGTGGTCTCTGTTGTAAGCAACCTCAAAGACCTACCGTTTTATCAAGTAATGATGATGATGACGACGGAGGGGATGATGATGATGATGCTAATAATGATGGTGGAGGTGGGCTAAGTAGTGGTGCTATACAAGGTACTAATAATGGTGGTAGTGATGGTGTTTACAATCTTGATACTGATAACCAACATGATGGTGGTATGTCATGGTGCGGAGATGATAATTATTATGCTACACAAGACACAGACCACGGATCATGATGGATCTTTACAAGATTATGGAGGTTCTGCACAAGATTATGCTAGTAGTGGGGATCAAATAATAGTATTGCTGCTCATGGTAGTTATTATAGAAGTGGTCATAGAACGTATCATGATGGATCTTCAAGTAGCAGTGATTATCGGGGATTTGGATACTATCATTACCATGGCCAACCACATTTTCGTGATTATGAGTCATCTAGGAATTCCTCTCATTTTTAACCCACAAGTGCCAATTTCCAATTTCCAACATCATGTATATCTTTATTCCTCTTCACTTTTTTTCTTGAATAATGATGATAATTATAATCTATATCATTATTCTAAGCCTAATTGAACTTATATTTAAGATATTTGTATTTCATAAAATTGTATTGTTATATATTTATTGAATTATGATGTAATATTTTATTAACAACTACGACAAATGATGGTATTTTGATGTATGATATGTAATTTGTATTAGATAATGTTATTATACTTATCTAATTAATCCATCTTATTAATCTCAGACTTTAAAATTTTTCCACATTTTTTTTTGTAATTTTTTGGGCATTTTAAATAATAAATCGGTCCATATCGCCGAAACCGAAACCGATACCGATATCTGAGTTAAAAATTGAGTGCCCGAGTTAGCCTCCGAAACCGCGACTTTGAACCATGCATAATGCAAATGCAAATCAATCGAAAAAATCTCAAGTTTAGTTTGATTTGAAGCATACAACATATAATAATTTGAAATAGAGTTTGGGTACTAGTGTTCCCACCTTATTGAAGCTCTGTCTTCGAAGATTGAGCGGTGGATTAAGCCAAATCAAGCGAATCTTGAATATCCCCCAAATAGCTTCAAGCTCCAACAATGGAGGATTAGGAAAATGGTGAATAGTGATGGGTTAAGGATGATTTGGCGGGGATTTGGTGTATTGTTGCTAAAGATCACTCAATCTCTCTCTAAAAAGAGCTCTCTCTCTCTCTCTCTATTTAGAATGTTCTAAGGTGTGGTGGGGTCCAAATATGAGTAAAAAGAGGAGTGAATAACACTTTAAAACACTCAAAACGAGCTCAAGTTCGCTGCCGGACCGGTCTACAAAAAGGCTAGACCAGTCCATGCTTTAAATTTTTGGCTCTGGCACACTTTTCATATTTTTGTCATAACTTTTAGCTCGGAACTCCGATTGGGGTGATATTTATGTCCACGGAAAGCTAATTAAAAGATTTACAACTTCACAGGATGAAGTTTTTCCAAATTCTAGATGTATTAATCCCATAAATTTGTAGAAGACAACAGTCTGCCGTCGAGTTACGATACCATATTTTAGCGATCGGCCTATTTTGCACGTTGTTTTGACCAACGAGGAGCATGAATTGACTTTCAATCAAAACATGAAAGTTGTAGATGGATCAAAACCTAGACATAGGCGCAAACAGAGACTTAATCAGGTAAGAAACGAAGAAATTATGATATTTCAAAATTAGCTAAAATTAAGAAATTGCGTAAAGTGCAAACACGTGATTAATATCTCCATTTTAATTCGGACCACCCAAATTACGAAATGATTGCTTACACAAGTAAAAATACACTATTGTGTCTTGTCTAAGGTGCTAGAACATTACAAATCCCCATAAGTCAATATTTCATCACCCAAAGTGAGGTTAAGGAACAATTAAGGCTAATGCAGCGAAATTAACAGGTAAACTAAATGCAAGTGTTACAATTCTCCCCTCCTTAAGAAATTTCATCCTTGAAATTTAGATGAAGGATTAAGACTTATGGCAATGCACTTAAAAGGGAAACAACGGTTCTTCAAAGGCTAAGATCCCGATTAGGAACAACTTCCCATTTCCAAAAGAATGGACGAACAAAGTGCTTTTGGACATATAAAACTTCTCCATCGAATTTCTATATCAAGAGCTAGGATGATGGCCCCCCAACAAATTTTTGCACTAAAGAAAGAAGAAATATTATTTATAACCGCAATTTCCCAATACTAGAATATTAAAAGATACTAAGCGACAAAGTTATAAATCCACAAGACTCAATCAATCCGTAATTGTTATTCAATGCCAAAATATGGGAGAATTCCCGTCCTCGTTCTTCTTATGATGCGATACTTTCTTTTATAGGCAATAAAACAATCTAAAGATTCAAGACTTAAATTTATCAAATAGGGATGGTGGATTTGAAGATAGTCTTTCTTATAAAGGCTTACGACACTTGTCACCTTACATAACTGGTAAGTAGTAAGCTCTACTAGAATTTAGGAATATCGAATTAAATCGTTAGAGTTCAAACAAGAAAATCAAACCCTATTATCTAGATTGGAGTTCAAACCAAGGCTTAATCTCCTACAAGGAACAATTAACAAAAGACTTAAACCGGGTAGTAGTGGATGATTAACGCATTAGTTTACATCCAAACTTGAAGTCAAATCAAAATTTATAATGCCATATAGTGTAACGCCCCGAATTCCGTCAAAAGGATTGCTCATCCGGAACCCGGTTCGTCATAGGTGCTGATGAGCCCAAGGATAGCACTGACGCTGGATCATGGAGTGAAGGCTATGCCGACCCCATCCGAGTTCTAAGTGGCCCAATCACTTGAGCCAGAGCCAAGAAGATCAAGGAGGCACTTATGACCATGGTCCGAGAGATGATGTGCAGGGCCGAAGCATGGAGGCGTGTTAAGGGGGACTGTGGACAAGAATGGAGGACATTGCTTGAAAGCCCAGAGATTGAAGGCCCAGTTGGAGATGATACATTGTAAGACCAAGGCTAAGAGAGTTAAAAACGTATAGTGATAATGGGCTGGGCTAGACCTTAGTTATTTTAAGTTTAATTTATGTTTTACTTTTGTTTGGGCCCAAAGTTTGTGGGAAATTATTATTTTCATTTTATTTTGTTTATTTTCGAAATTGGGCTTAGGCTAGGTTTATTACTTTTCTCCTATTTAAAGGATATAACATTATTGTGTTTGGCAGCCTTTTGATTAATAAGAATTGAGTGTTTTTCACCTCTTGCGTTCTAAAAACGTCTCGAACAACCAGAATTAGGGTTCTTGTTGTTCTTCGACTTAGCAATCAATTAACTCATCGATTGATTGTTTGTCTTCGACTATACCAAGGTTCTTTCTCGTTTTCAGGATTGGGTCGAGGTTCCACCTCCATTAACTTCGCGTGGTTCCAAGGTTCTTGCGTTTTTCAGCGTCAAGGGTTGCGGATTCATCTTATTGGGTAGAAATACGATCGTGGTTCATATCAGGTGTCGTACGCCGACGGCAGTTTAACTGAGCAAAATACCTATGAAAGGCTTAAAAATAATCCATAATCTAAACAACAAATGGACTTTCCAATATTCAAGGTCTATTTACAAATGGATAAAAATTTCTACAAGTCTGCAACTACCCTCCAACGAGGTCCCAAGAACTATGGTACAGAAGCAGACTAAGAAACAAGTCCTCTATTTTCACATTTCCCCAGACGAACCTGCAAAAGAAACTGGGTGGAGAAGACGTGGGGTGAGTCGAAGAACTCAGTGGGAATCATATAGAAAATATAGTATGAAATTAAGGTTTAGAAATCCCGTTTTGTAAAGTCTTAGGAAACCCCTTTTGTATTAATATGTGAAGTAACTTATTTATAAATGTACGTATGTAATAATTTAGAAAGAAACCTTTTCTATCTTTAAAACATCAATAAGACATTGAGAAAATACCCTTTTTAAGCTTTATATAAAACCAACCTTGTCTCAATGGAAATATGTGGCACAATATATGTCTTTTATCTCATGAACCTCGAATCACATTCTCTCATATCCCACACTACCCAAGGGTACAGCCTAGTTCGCATTCCGTGGCCTTTCAACCACGTGGTAGCAAGGCCTCCCGTTCTTTTCTCATTCGTAATTGTCAACCACAACATTGATAATCGTCCAAGCATACGATCGGGTCTGCATTTTGTGGCCTTTCAACCATGCGGCAGAAGGGCCTTTTGTTCTTTTTTCGTGCACAATTTCGGGTCTTACACCCAGGAGAATGTGTCCCAAATTCCGGCCCCAATCGTTAGAGACCAAACCCGGGACCTACCATGGACTAGTGCTAACGTAGATGCTCAACAGTATACCAATCGGCTCATATGAGAAACAATTGTGCTATTTTGATGTTGATCATAAATCAAATAGGACTTTAATATGTAACCGACAGCGTACATCATCATATAAACCATTTCAATACATTCAATAACTCATAAGCGAACCTTTTATAACATAAAAGCCACCACTTGAACTCCTAAGAATAAGTATTTATCTATACAACATCAATTGTTAACCGTTAAAAGGGTTCTAAGTGGGTATTTGGGCTACAGAAGAAATAAATCTTAATTTCTT
The DNA here is from genome assembly GCA_021464415.1 of Lonicera japonica. NCBI lineage: Eukaryota > Viridiplantae > Streptophyta > Magnoliopsida > Dipsacales > Caprifoliaceae > Lonicera > Lonicera japonica. Next base: position 17,518,755 of record CM038469.1, read on the forward strand.
GTTAAATCATGTAGTTTAACATGTATAAAGGCTATCCAAGCCATCATTTTAGCTATTGAAGCCAAACACCTTCTTGTATTAAAAATCCATTTTGTATAAAGCTAGGTTTGTGCGTAAAACACGTGGATAGGTGAAATCACAAGCTTCCTCATATAATAGAAATGATATTGAGCTCATTCAAACCATTAATTTCAACGTAAATACTAAATAGCCATATACACCAAAAATCTCCTTTGTAAAAGTTAGGTTTTTAAGCATTCAAGGGATGAAATCATGATCTCATAGTAATAAGTTGGAAAAACAAGATTTAGAGTTAGATTCCCACCTTTAAGAAGCCAAATCTTTAAGTTAGAAAGCTTGAATTGGGCCCAAAGTTCCCCAATCGCGTTTTCTCCACTCTCTCCTTTGAACCCTAGCCATGGTGATGAAGGAGAATGAAGACAATGATGAATAGTGTTTAGGAGGTGTGGATTTGGTGTTGATTTTATGGGATTTTTGGGTGGTGGAATGATGTAAATGAATCACTCCTTAAATCTCCCTCAAAGGCCCTCTCCATCTCTCTCTAGAAGTTTCCATTGATCTCTTGTGAAAATGAGGCAAAATGGGGCTTAAATCCCTCACAAAAGTTAAGTTGATGGCCCAACTCAAAGGCCGGACCAGTATGCCCATTTTAGGGTACCAGTCCACATACCACAAATCCCCAATTTCTTAAAGGCCGGACCGATATGCTAATTTCCCCATACCGGTCAGTGGGTAAAGTTTGCCTTGCAACACTAAACTTCAATTGGCTATAACTTTTAGGTCGGACTCCGATCAAGGTGATCTTTATGTCCACGGAAAGTTAATTCAAAGCTTGACAAGTTACTAAGAGGAAACTTTTCCAAATTCTTGATAGATTTTTCCCACAAATGCGTCGAATATAGTGTTACGTCATAAGGTTACCAAATGACCAACTTTCACAATGGGCTTACTTTGCACTCTGCTTCAAGCAACAAGGAGCCTGAATTGGCTTTTGACCAAAATACAAACTCTTTTTACCTTATTTGTCATACGACAACTGACGTTGTCTACAACAAGTACCTTTTATACGTGGAAACAAACTCTTTGTACTAATCAGAGAAAACAGAGTCCTTTCCAAACTTCGATCGACCTCAAATTTTGATATGATTTAGAAGACTTTTATTTTCAACACATATCCAAAAATCAACATGATCCAACGGTGGGAAGGATTTGCGATAAGCTCCAATAGTCCATATTAAAATCTTTTTTCTTTCTCTCCAAGCACTTTTCAGCTATAAATAGACCCCCCCCCCTCCATTCATATTTTTATCAACAATCAAGGGGACTTCGTGGTACACACCAAGAGACCCATCTTCTCTTTGTTGGAGAGGGCTCGGGGTATAATTTTCTCTCTCCTCTTTTATTTATTTGTCAGTCTTATAATTCAGACTCTTGTCTGCACAATTACTCTTACTTGATAGCTTTCCAAAACCCTTTTTCAAATTGTTTTTCAAAACCAAAGGTGTATAACAAAACCTAATCCAATTCCAAAATAGTATTATTACTTTCTTACTTTTTCAAAAGCCTGGATTAACGGTATTGTTATACGAAGGAATCGATAATCACTATATATCCAATCTAACTCATAGATTGCGGTGTATATGTGATAAATACTCGATTATAATAACACTAGTGCCATCTATACCGGTTTAATCAATAAACTATGGTACACGATCGGTCAACTCGCCTCATATCACATCAAATATAAGATTCCATATCGAATCAGTTTCTGAAAAGCCTAACGCTTTACAAAATCACTTGTGTCATTGCATATACTATTATCAAACTCTCTTTTTCAAATCACACACACTTTTATTTCCAAAATCCTGGGCAACCTAGGAAACACATCGTTTTCATCCCATCCCCAAAATCTCGATTCCTAAAGCAAGCACGAAAAGCTGTAAAGTAATAGCAATAGTATGTAAAAGCTGAATTATAACAAGCGCATATCCTACTTAAGAGACCGAAAGGGCGAATTAGGTGCCTAACACTTTCCTAATTCGTAACTTAATCCCCGAACCTTCAAATCAATTGGTTTTGCATACATTGTGTATAAGAGAATATTTAGTCCATAAATATGTCTCTTTTACACAAACCTTTTGTTTGTTTAGTAAAACAAACTGGCAAGTTTTATTCTTTTCAAAATTGATTTTCAAAGCAACACGGAATCGCTGCCCATGAGGACTTAGGAGTCTCAAGAACACAGGTTCTCACATCAACAAATATAATAATCATAACATGAACATACTTATTAAACCAACCACTTACCTTAAATCTTTAATGGCTTGAATCAGGCTCTAGATTAAATGAGAGAATGAATTAACTCGAAAAGTTCAACAAATGAAATCATGAAATCATAAGGCATGCGAGACACCTTTAAGAGCCAGGAGTCAATAGAATGTGACTTAAATATGCCTGTATCAAACAAGATACTCTCTCCCAACATCACATCAGTGAATGATATATATTTTTCACTATCTAACTCTGAAAATAAACAGTTTTGAACATCTACTCTCTATTCTTCCTCTTTTATTCCCAACATTCCTCGTTTATTTCATCTCTCTACAAAGTTATGAAATTTTTTTCAACTCAGCTGTCATATTTCTAAAACTTATTTTCAATAGCCCATTCCTACAATTGATTAACGCATTAGTTGTAGCGAGGAACGACCGACCAAGGATCACAGGGATTTTCCCTTTTATGTTCTGAATAGGCTATGTGTTAAGGACTACAAAATCCACTGAAAAGTAAAATGTCTCAACCTGTATCAAAACAGCTTCAATGATCCCTCTAGGAAATTTTATAGATGTATAGCTAATTGGATTATCATTGGTGTAGGCTTTATCTCTCTCAAACCCAATTGCTTAAAAACTGAATATGACAAAAAGTTCACGGCTGCCCCTAAATCTAGCAAAGCTTGCTCAGCAAAATTGTTTCCTATCTTACAGGAAATTGTAGGACAACCTGGGTCCTTACATTTTATAGGGACTTTACATTACAAAATGGAGCTAACTAGCAATAGGATGGGTATCCCTAGGGTCAATCTTAATTTCAGGACTTTCCAAACTCTTGGTGGGTAATTTCTTCTTTTTGAGTTTTGTCCTCAACATCGGACATTTGAACTTTGTTATCAACTCGCTTTCTTGACCAAAGGGTTGTAATTGCATGAATTTATTCGTGAGAAAATTTAAAGTCATTACTGACAATATCTCTCATTTTCGGATTATGTTCAGGTTGTTGCTAATTGGTCCATTTGATTCTTTAACTCCGTAATTGATTCAGTGTTGGACCTAGTTACTTGACTACTTAATTAGTTGCTTGAATGCTTTGGCAAGTCAATTTCATGAATGACAACAAAATATCATCCAAATATGAGAATTGTTGTTGGAATAAAGCTGGTGGTTGACACGGTTGTTGGGGAGGGAATGTTTACATAGGGGTCTCAAAACTATGCGAGTTTTGATGCGACTTGCTCATTGTTTAACCTCCTAAATTATTCATGGATTGGTTTGATTGACAAAAAGAATTTGAATTATTATCCTAACCCTGATTGTATCTCTATCCAAATGGATTATTCATTGGCTGCCTAAAGTCATCAACTAAATTCACTTACTCAAAGAAGCCACTTGAAAGTGTAGATCGATAAATGGACTAAAACGACAACGTGGACAATAATAAGCGCATGTTTAACCCATCGTAAACGTTCAGAATTCAAATAGGAAAATCTTAGAGTGTTTTTCTTTCAAAAAGAATCCTTTTGATGGGGGAAAGCCTCAAAATAAATTATTTTTGGTTAACGGAATTGTAGACCGATAAATGGTCTAAAATGACAATGTGAGCAATAAGCGCGTGTTTTGTCATAGTCATTCAGAATTCGAATAGGAAAAACTTTGAGTTTTTTTTCATTCAAAATGAAGCCATTTGAAGGGGCAAAGCCTCGAAATAAATTATTTTTGGTTAACGGAAGTGTAGATCGATAAATGGACTAAAACGACAACGTGGACAATAATAAGCGCATGTTTAACCCATCGTAAACGTTCAAAATTCAAATAGGAAAATCTTAGAGTGTTTTTCTTTCAAAAAGAATCCTTTTGATGGGGAAAGCCTCAAAATAAATTATTTTTGGTTAACGGAAGTGTAGACTGATAAATGATCTAAAATGATAATGTGCGCAATAAGTGCGTGTTTAAATCCATCATAGAAGTTCAGAATTAGAATTGCAAAATATTTGAGATTTTTCCATTCAAACTAAAACCTTTTGAAGGGAGAAAGCCTCCAAATAAATTATTTTTGGTTAATGGAATTGTAGACTGATAAATGGTCTAAAATGACAATGTGGACAAAAAGCGCGTGTTTAACCCATCCTAGACGTTCAGAATTCGATTTGCAGAATGTTTGTGTTTTTTCCATTGGAAATGTAGCCTTCTGATGGGGGAAACCCTCAAAATAAATTATTTTTTGTTTACAAAAGTTTAGACCGATAAATGGTCTAAAATGACAATGTGGGTAATAAGTGTGTTTAACCCATCGTAGACGTTCAGAATTTGAATTGCAAAAATCCTAGAGTTTTTTTCATTCAAAATGAAATCTTTTGAAAGGAGAAAGCCTCGAAATAAATTATTTTTAGTTAACGGACGTGTAGACCGATAAATGGTCTAAAACGACAACGTGGACAATAATAAGCGCATGTTTAACCCATCGTAAACGTTCAGAATTGAAATAGAAAAATCTTAGAGTGTTTTTCTTTCAAAAAGAATCCTTTTGATGGGGGGAAATCCTCAAAATAAATTATTTTTTGTTAACGAAAGTGTAGACGATAAATGGTCCAAAACGACAACGTGGACAATAAGTGCGTGTTTAACCCATCATAGACGTTCATAATTTGAATTGCAAAATCTTTGAGTTTTTTTCAATCAGAATGAATCCTTTTGAATGGAGAAAGCCTCGAAATAAATTTTTTTTTGTTAATGGAAGTATAGACCGATAAGTGGACTAAAATGACCATGTGAGCAAAAAGCGCGTGTTTAACACATCATAGTTGTTCAAAATTCAAATAGGAAAAACTTTGAGTTTTTTTCCTTTCAAAATGAAGCCTTTTGATGGGGAAAGCCTCTAAATAAATTATTTTTGGTTAATGGAAGTGTAGACCGATAAATGGTCTAAAACGACAACGTGGACAATAAGCTCATGTTTAACACAACTTACACGTTCAGAATTCGAATAGGAAAATCTTAGAGTGTTTTTCATTCAAAAATAATACTTTTGATGGGGGAAAGCCTCGAAATAAATTAATTTTGGTTAAGAAAATTGTAGACCGATAAATGGTCAAAAATGATAATGAGGACAAGAAGCGCGTGTTTAACCCATCACAGTCGTTCAGAATTCGAATTGCAAAATCTTTCAGTTTTTTTTCATTGGAAATGTAGTCTTTTGATGGGGGAAAGCCTTAAAACAAATTATTTTTGGTTAACGGAAGTGTAGACCGATAAATGGTCAAAAATGACGATGTGAGCAATAAGCGCATGTTAACACATCATAGTTGTTCAGAATTCGAATAGGTAAAAGTTTAAGTTTTTTTTTCAAAATGTAGCCTTTTGAAGGGGGGAATCCTCAAAAAAAATTATTTTTGGTTAACGGAAGTGTAGATCGATAAATGGTCTAAAACGACAACGTGGACAATAATATGCGCATATTTAACCCATCGTAAACGTTCGGAATTCAAATAGGAAAATCTTAGAGTGTTTTTCTTTCAAAAAGAATCCTTTTGATGGGGGAAAGCCACAAAATAAATTATTTTTGGTTAACGGAATTGTAAACCAATAGATTGTCTAAAATGACAATGTGGGTAATAAGTGCGTGTTTAACCCATCATAGACATTCAGAATTCGAATTGCAAAATCTTTGAGTTTTTTTCATTCAAAATGAATCCTTTTGAAGGGAGAAAGCCTCGAAATAAATTATTTTTTATTAACGGAAGTGTAGATAGATAAATGGTCTAAAACGACAACATGAACAATAAGCGAATGTTTAACCCATCGGAAACCTTCATAATTCGAATAAGAAAATCTTAGAGTGTTTTTCATTCCAAAAGAATCCTTTTGATGTTGGAAAGCCTCAAAATAAATTATTTTTGGTTTATGGAAGTGTAGATCGATAAATGGTTTAAAATGACAATGTGGGCAGTATAAACGCTCAGAATTCAAATTGCAAAATCTTTGAATTTTTTTCATTCAAACTGAAACATTTTGAACAGAGAAAACCTCGAAATAAATTGTTTTTGCTTAATTGAATTGTAGACTAATAAATGATCTAAAACGACAGTGTGGACAAAAAGCGCGTGTTTAACCCATCATAGAGTTCAGAATTCGAATTGCAAAATCTTTGAGTTTTTTTACTGAAAATTAAGTCTTTTTGATGGGTGAAAGCCTCGAAATAGATTGTTTTTGGTTAACGGAAGTGTAGACTGATAAATGGTCTAAAACGACAATGTGGACAAGAAGCGCATGTTTAACCCTGCGTAAATGTTCAGAATTCGAAAAGGAGAAACTTTGAGTTTTTTTCATTCAAAATGAGGCCTTTTGAAGGGGGAAAGCCTCGAAATAAATTATTTTTGGTTAACAGAAGTGTAGATCGATAAATGGTCTAAAACGACAACGTGGACAAAAAGCGTGTGTTTAACCCAATATAGACGTTTAGAATTTGAATTGCAAAATCTTTGAGTTTTTTTCATTCAAATTGAAACCTTTTGAAGGGAGAAAGCCTCAAAATAAATTATTATTAGTTAACGGAAGTGTAGACCGATAAATGGTCTAAAATGAAACCGTGGACAATAATAAGCGCATGTTTAACTCATCGTAAACGTTCATAATTCGAATAGGAAAATCTTAGAGTGTTTTTCATTCAAAGAGAATCTTTTTGATGGGGCAAAAGCCTCAAAATTTTTTATTTTTGCTTAATAGAAGTGTAGACCGATAAATGGTGTAAAATGACAATGCGGACAATAAGTGCGTGTTTAACCCATCATAGACGTTCAGAATTTGAATTCCAAAATCTTTGAGTTTTTTTCATTCAAAATGAAACCTTTTGAAGCGAGAAAGCCTCGAAATTAATTATTTTTGGTTAACGGAAGTGTAGACCGATAACTGGTCAAAAACGACAGCGTGGACAATAATAAGCGCATGTTTAACCCATCGTAAACGTTCATAATTCGAATAAGAAAATCTTCGAGCGTTTTTCATTCAAAAAGAATCCTTTTGATGGGGGAAAGCCTCGAAATAAATTATTTTTGGTTAACGGAAGTATAGACCGATAAATGGTCAAAAATGACAATGTGGGCAATAAGTGCGTGTTTAATCCATCATAGACGTTCAGAATTCGAATTGCAAAATCTTTGAGTTTTTTTCATTCAAATTAAAACCTTTTGAATGGAGGAAGCCTCGAAATAAATTAATTTTTTTTAATGGAAGTGTAGACCGATAAATGGTCTAAAACGACAACGTGGACAATAACAAGCGCATGTTTAACCCATTTGTTAACGTTCATAAATCGAATAAGAAAATTTTTGAGTGTTTTTCATTCAAAAAGAATCTTTTTTATTGCGGATAGCCTCGAAATAAATTATTTTTGGTTAACGGAATTGTAGACCGATATATGGTCTAAAACGGCAATGTGGACAAGAAGCGTGAGTTTAACCTAAGAAAGACGTTTAGAATTCGAATTGCAAAATCTTTGAGTTTTTTTCAATCAAATTAAAAGCTTTTGAATGGAAGTGTAGACAAAAAAATGGTCTAAAACGACAAAATGGACAATAAGCGCATGTTTAACCTATCATAAACGTTCAGAATTCAAATAAGAAAATCTTAGAGTGTTTTCATTCACAAAGAATCCTTTTGATGGGGGAAATCCTCGAAATAAATTATTTTTGGCTTACGGAAATGTACATTGTAAATGGTCTAAATTAAATATGTGGCCAATAAGTGTGTTTATCCCATCATAGACTTTCAGAATTCGAATTGCAAAATCTCTAAATTTTTTCATTCAAATTGAAACCTTTTGAAGGGAGAAAGCCACGAAATAAATTATTTTTGGTTAAGGGAAGTGTGGACCGATAAATGGTCTAAAACGACAACGTGGACAATAAGCGCTTGTTTAACGCATCGTAAACGTTTAGAATTCGAATAAGAAAATCTTAGAGTGTTTTTCATTCAAAAAGAATCCCTTTGATGGGGGAAAGCCTCGAAATAAATTATTTTTGGTTAACGGAAGTGTAGACCGATAAATGGTCTAAAATGACAATGTGGAGCAGAAGCGCGTGCTTAACCCATAATAAACGTTCAGAATTCGAATTACAAAATCTTTGAGTTTTTTTCATTGGAAATGTAGCCTTTTGATGGGGGAAAGCCTCGAAAAAAATTATATTTGGTTGATGGAATTGTAGACCGATAAATGGTCTAAAATGACAATGTGGACCAGAAGCGCGTGTTTAACCATTCATAGATGTTTAAAATTCGAATTACAAAATCTTTGAGTTTTTTCATTGGAAATGTAGCCTTTTTATGGGTGAAAGCCTCGAAATTAATTATTTTTTGTTAACGGGAGTGTAGAACGTTAAATGGACTAAAACGATAACGTGGACAATAATAAGCGCATGTTTAACCCATCGTAAACGTTCAGAATTCGAATAGGAAAATCTTAAAGTGTTTTCCATTCAAAGAGAATCCTTTTGATGGGTGAAATCCTCAAAATCAATTATTTTTGGTTAACGGAAGTGTAGACGATAAATGGTCTAAAATGACAATGTGGGCAATAAGTGTGTGTTTAACCCATCGTAAACGTTTAGAATTCGAATAAGAAAATCTTAGAGTGGTTTTCATTCAAAAAGAATCCTTTTTATGGGGGAAAGCCTCGAAATAAATTATTTTTGGTTAACGGAATTGTAGTCCGATATATGGTCTAAAACGACAGTGTGGATAAGAAGCGTGTGTTCAACCCAACATGGACGTTCAGAATTCGAATTGCAGGGAGAAAGCCTCGAAATAAAATATTTTTGGTTAACGAAATTTTAGACCGATAAATGGTCTAAACGACAATGTGGAGAATAATAAGAGCATGTTTAATCCATCGTAAACGTTCATAAATCGAATAAGAAAATTTTTGAGTATTTTTCATTCAAAAAGAATCCTTTTTATGGCGGAAAGCCTCAAAATAAATTATTTTTGGTTAACGGAATTGTAGACCGATATATGGTCTAAAACGACAATGTGGACAAGAAACGTGTGTTTAACCCAACAATAATGTTCAGAATTCGAATTGCAAAATCTTTTAGTTTTTTTTCATTCAAATTAAAACCTTTTGAATGGAGAAAACCTCGAAATAAATTATTTTTGGTTAACGGAATTGTAGACCGATATATGGTCAAAAAGGACAATGTGGACAAGAAACGTGTGTTTAACCCAACAAAGACGTTCAGAATTGGAATTACAAAATCTTTGAGTTTTTTTCATTCAAATTAAAACCTTTTGAATGGAGAAAGTCTCGAAATAAATTATTTTTGGTTAACAGAAATGTAGACCGATAAATGGTCTAAAACGACAACATAGACAATAAGGGCATGTTTAAACCATCGTAAACGTTCAGAATTCAAATAAGAAAATCTTAGAGTGTTTTCATTCACAAAGAATCCTTTTGATGGGGGAAATCTTCGAAATAAATTATTTTTGGCTTACAGAAGTGTAGACTGAAAAATGGTCTAAAATGACAATGTGGGCAATAAGTGTCTTTAACCCATCATAGACGTTCAAAATTCGAATTGCAAAATCATTGAATTTTTTATTTTCAAATTGAAACCTTTTAAAAGGAGAAAGCCTTGAAATAAATTATTTTTGGTTAACGGAAGTGTGGACCGATAAATGGTCTAAAACGACAACGGGGACAATAAGCGCATATTTAACCCATCGTAAACGTTCAGTATTCGAATAAGAAAATCTTTGAGTGTTTTTCATTCAAAAAGAATCCTTTTGATGGGGAAATCCTCGAAATAAATTATTTTTGGTTTACAGAAGTGTAGACCGATAAATGGTCTAAAATGACAATGTGGGCAATAAGAGCGTGTTTAATCCATCATAGCTGTTCAAAATTCGAATTAAAAAATCTTTGAGTTTTTTTCATTCATACTGAAACCTTTTGAATGAAGAAAACTTCGAAATAAATTATTTTTGGTTAACGGAACTGTAGACCGATATATGGTCTAAAATGAAATTGTGAACAAGAAGCGCGTGTTTAACCCATCATAGATGTTCAGAATTCGAATTACAAAATCTTTGAGTTTTTTTTCATTGGAAATGTAGCGTTTTGATGGGGGAAAGCCTCAAAATAAATTATTTTTGGTTAACGTAAGTGTAGACCGATGAATGGTCTAAAATGTCAATGTGGACAATAATAAGCGCATGTTTAACCCATCGTAAGCGTTCAGAATTCAAATAAGAAAATCTTAGAGTGTTTTTCATTCAAAAAAATCCTTTTTATAGGGGAAAGCCTCAAAATCAATTATTTTTGGTTAACGAAAGTGTAGATCGATAAATGGTCTAAAATGACAATGTGGGCAATAAGTGCATGTTTAACCCACCATAGACGTTCAGAATTCGAATTGCAAAATCTTTGAGTTTTTTTCATTCAAAATGAATCCTTTTCAAGTGAGAAAGCCTCGAAATAAATTATTTTTGATTAGCGGAAGTGTAGACCGATAAATGGTCTAAAACGACAACGTGGATAATAAGTGCATGTTTAACCCATCGTAAACGTTCAGAATTCGAATAAGAAAATCTTAGAGTGTTTTTTATTCAAAAAAAAATCCTTTTTTTGGGGGAAGGCTCGAAATAAATTATTTTCGGTTAACGGAATTGTGGACGATATATGTTCTAAAACGACAATGTGGACAAGAAGCGTGTGTTCAACCCAACATAGACGTTCAGAATTCGAATTGCAAAATCTTTGAATTTTTTTCATTCAAATTGAAACCTTTTGTAGTGAGAAAGCCTCGCAATAAAATATTTTTGGTTAACGGAAGTGTAGACAGATAAATGGTCTAAAACGACAACGTGGACAATAAGCGCATGTGTAACACCCCGTTCTTTCGTTTCCTCGTAGTTGCCTTCGTTAGTCCGCTCATTTCACCTCGGGTGGTGAAATTTTGATTCTAAGAAGCCTCATAAGGTTCTAGCACTCTGTGTTGGTCATATTGGCCTCCTTCCACTCATGTGAGTGTTCACTTAGTGATTCGAGTGGTTCGGATCAAAACCGAAGCGAAAATCGCGTATTTGGACTTTTCGCGATTCGTCAATTTCTAGACAACTTTGGGAGGCCATAACTTCTTCATACAATGTCCAAACGACTCTTCGTTTTCGGCCACATCTTCATTTATTTACCCTTTACAACTTTTGTGTTTGGGCCGAGTCGAGATTCAACCATTTTGAGGTCCGTTTGGGACTCAGAAAGTCATTTGCTGTTGTAGTGACTTCCATGATCGATCATGTAAGGGCCATGATCGATCATGGTCCCCCAGAAGAGTTCCAGAAGGGTTCATGATCGATCATGGGGACCCATGATCAGATCATGGTTCACCTGTAAGTCGATTTTGAGCGTTTTTAACCCGTTTTTAAGTCATTTAACACCCCCACAACCCTATTTTCGAGCATCCAACATAGAGAGGGAGTAAGGGAGAGTCTAGAGAGCTCTAGAGAGAGAGAGACTAGAGATTATACACATCTCTCATCTCCCATCCAAGATTTGAGTTCCGAATCGTTTTCTCCTTTACTATTCATCATCTTTCCCACCTTCTTCCTCCGTTAGAGCTTGCGTTGGAGCTTGGACTTGGGCGGTACGGCTTCTACGCTTCATCAACTTACGGATTCGGCTTGTCTAAGGTGGGGACACTAGTACTAAAACTTGTTTTTCAATGTTTGATTGATGAATTAGAGTCTTGCACTACAAATTGGGGATTTTGATCAAAAGCATGGATTGTTTGCATTTCTTGGGATTTGGACTAGATAATTCTTAGATTAGTGATAGATATTGATAGATTATCATTCCTAAAATGTGATTGATCATCTAGTTTCACGGTTTAGGAAGCATTCCTAGAAATTCATGAGAAACCAACTCCGTAGCTATCCGTATGACTTATAAATTGGGGTTTTTAGGTCTTGTGCGTATAGATGGATGATTATGGGTTATTAAAGATAGAGATATACATCTATACCACTAGATACGATTGAAAGGTATTATTTATGGTATGTATGCTGAGAACCCACTACGGTGGAATGGTATGCCTTAACGTATGAGTCTAGTGGCTTGCGTGGAGCGAATTAGGCACTAGTAACGAGAGTTTAGTCTTGATACTCTTTAAGAACACATGAAACATAGTTGTTAGGGCATGGATTGCCCACGATCATGAACACGAACATCTAGGCGAGTTTGTATTAGTATGCCGGATGAGCTAGAATCGTAATAACCAATACTTGGCTTGATAGGATGACGTGAGTATCATCATAAAACATGTAATAAGATATATGACAATGATAATGAACTAATTGGCCTTATAATGAGAATAATCTCGTGACGATAAACATATGGAGTATATGAGTGATGAATACTCTTGTAGAAATGATTAACGATGATGTTAATGATGATAAATGGACAGTGGGCGATTATATGATTATATGTATGACGATGAGCCATATGTGTGATGTATGATTATTGATGATGATGATATTTGATGCGGACAAGGCTACATGGGCTCAAATCAACTTGTGGATGCCCATTAGAATAAATTAGAAGCTTTATTTTAAGTAGTTTTAATTATAAGAATTATTTCCTTATTAAATTAGGAATGTTTTCATTATTTAATTAAGAATATTTTCCTTAGTCAATTAGGATTTAGATTAGTAGTTTTCTTATTGTGTTTAGATTAGTATTTTCCATATTCTATTTGGATTAGTTTTTTTCTACACCCTATTTAAAGGGGGGGGTTCATTGTTTTATTTTATTATCTAAGACTTTATTCATAATAAGATTGAGTGATTTAATCCTCTTTGGTTCTTCACGAACTACTTGAACTTATCAGTTTGTCCGTGGCGTTCATCCGACTTATCAATCGGTATTCCGCACCCGGTTGTGGCGTCTTCGATTTCCATCCTAATCTGATTGTAGAAACGGTCCAGGTTCTTAATTTGCTACGGTTTTCGTGTGTGTCTGTGTCGAGGTTCGCACAACCAATTCGTTGTGTTTGCGGGTTTCGTGCGATATCACCGTAGGTCGTATCAATATTCATTGTGGGAAATGAATAAATATGATGCTTGTTACTGTGATCACACATATGGGCTGGATATGATGATTTACCGAGCACCGGGTAGCTCCCCGTGACTCGAAGGAGGGCCGCCTATTGCCGCCCGTGGGTGAAAAGGCCCTAAATCGTGCACGGGAAAATGAAGTCGGTGACTCTGCCGGTGGTTGTGTTGCCCACAAAGGAGAGCCCACTCTTTGTATTTTGCCTTCCCACAGAACTATGTGTTCTAGGTTCGATGAGTTTCCCTGGCAAGCGGAGTAAGTCTTGTGTGCCACTACTTACCCAAATGGTGAGTTTCCCGGGAAGTAGTTGGGCTACTAATGGTCATCACCCTGCTAGGGTATCGCCTGGTGTAGTTCCTTCCAGAGTGTCGATGTGGTTTGTATGAGGCGTTCTCCTCGTTAACTATTTGGAGTGTTATTCCCGGGAAAATGTCTTGAGGGTTATCTCCGAATGACTTACTTGGAGAACCAAGTCCCTGAACCACTCCCCACTCGGAGGAGACATGGACAAAAGCCTCAGAGCCTTCGGGATCTGTCGCTTTAGGCCTAGACGACCGCGGGGAAAAATTGAGGCACTATACTGGAGATATGATACGGATTGATGTGTTATGGATGTGCATTACTTAAAATGTCATTATTATTGTATTGTATCATATCTTGTATGGCATGGTTGATTATATATTGCCTCGGACGAGTGTATTTTTAGTGAGAACAATGATACATACACTATCGTAAAGAACATAATATACATAGGACAACATTGGCCAATCATAATGTACTAATAGATAAAGTGGAAAGCATTATTATTTAATGGCCATAAAAACCTTGTATACGAGTGTGAGTACGTGGTTTGATTGTGAGGACGAAATAGGGATAAAGCCTTGTAAGTGGCCAAATATGGAATCCATACCGTACTATGACTAAAGAGAAAACAATAGATACTTGGCCAATTGTCATAACTTATGGTATTGGTACCGAATAGCATAGTATAATAGCATAGTATAGCCTTGAGTTACACTTGAAAGCAATTCAAGTAGGTCTATATCCAGGATTCCCTAGTAATGTGAGAATTGGCTCAGGTTATTCCAAGGGAAGTCTAAGGATGGAATAGGTTGATCGAATAGTCAGCTTTCTGGTAACTAGGATAGGATTCCTAGTGGGATTTGCACGCATGGGTGTGTGAGTTACATTGCATTGCATGGTTTTCAAACTACTGTATTGACGTAAAATAATTATTTTATATATAAAAACCTATATAGTTCCCACTGAGCCCGGATTTGGCTCACCTCATTTTCTAAACAGTTTTGCAGGTCAAGCAACATGGATTGGCGCGTGGTCTAAGAGTCTAGTAGCCTCTGATGTCCTATATCTTTTGTAGTCCTTAAACCAAGGACTTAGTTGTATATAACCTTTTGTTGTATTAAACTCTTTATTATTATGTAATGGACTATGGATTTGTGTAAACGGTTTATATATATATATATATGTGGAGTTGAATGTGATTGTGTTTGAGTGAATGTGCTTTGTAAACCTCAGTGGGTTGGTTTTATTTAAATGAACTCCACATACCGAGCATTTGTAAAACTGGACATTTTATTTAAGAAAAGTTTTCAAAAGTCATGATTTTTATATTTTAAACCTGCCGTCGTGCACGGCATCCGTGATTAACCGGGTCCTGGAGGTGAAAATCTCAGAACGGGATTCGGGGCGTCACAGCATGTTTAACCCATCGTAAACGTTCAGAATTCGAATAAGAAAATCTTAGAGTATTTCTCATTCAAAAAGAATCCTTTTTATGGCCGAAAGCCTCGAAATATATTATTTTTGGTTAACGGAATTGTAGACCGATATATGGTCTAAAACGACAATGTGGACAAGAAGCGCGTGTTCAACCCAACATAGACGTTCAGAATTCAAATTGCAAAATCTTTGAGGTTTTCTCATTCAAAATGAAACCTTTTGCTCGGAGAAAGCCTCGAAATAAAATATTTTTGGTTAACGGAAGTGTAGACCGATAAATGGTCTAAAACGACAACGTGGACAATAAGCGCATGTTTAAGCCATCGTAAACATTCAGAATTCGAATAAGAAAATCTTAGAGTGTTTTTCATTCAAAAAGAATTCTTTTATGGCGGAAAGCGTCGAAATAAATTATTTTTGGTTAATGGAATTGTAGACCGATATATGATCTACAGCGAGAATGTGGACAAGAAACGTGTGTTTAACCCAGCAAAGACGTTCAGAATTCGAATTGCAAAATCTTTGAGTTTTTTCATTCAAATTAAAACCTTTTGAATGGAGAAAGCCTCGAAATAAATTGTTTTTGGTTAGCGGAAGTGTAGACCGATAAATGGTCTAAAATGAGAACGTGGACTTGCACATGTTTAACCAATCGTAAACCTTTAGAATTCAAATAAGAAAATCAAAGAGTGTTTTCATTCACAAAGAATCCTTTTGATGGGGAAATCTTCGAAATAAATTATTTTTGGCTTACGGAAGTGTAGACTAATAAATTGTCAAAAATTACAATGTGGGCAATAAGTGTGTTTAACCCATCATAGACGTTCAGAATTCGAATTGCAAAATCTTTGAATTCTTTCCATTCATATTGGAACATTTTGAAGAGAGAAAGCCTTGAAATAAATTATTTTTGGTTAACGGAAGTGTGGACCCATAATTGGTCTAAAACTACAACGTAGACAATAAGCGCATGTTTAACCCATCGTAAACGTTCAGAATTCGAATAAGAAAATCTTAGAGTAATTTTCATTCAAAAAGAATCCTTTTGATGGGGGAAAGCCTCGAAATAAATTATTTTTGGGTAACGGAAATGTAGACCAATAAATGCTCTAAAATGACAATGTGGGCAATATGACACGAACCCGGATCGTCTTTCCTAGCCAGGCTAATGGATCTGCAACCCTTAACGTTTGAAAACGGAAGAACCTTGGAATCACGCGAATGTGATGGACGTGGAACCTCGACCCAATCCCTATCAGAATTCAAATAAGAAAATCTTAGAGTATTTTTCAATCAATAAGAATCCTTTTTATGGGTGAAAGCCTCAAAATTAATTAATATTGGTTAACGGAAGTGTAGACCGATAAATGGTCTAAAATGCCAATGTGGGCAAAAAGTGCGTGTTTAACCCATCATAGACGTTCAGAATTTGAATTGCAAAATCTTCGAGTTTTTTTCATTCAAAATTAATCCTTTTCAAGTGAGAAAGCCTCGAAATAAATTATTTTTGGTTAGCGGAAGTGTAGACCGATAAATTGTCTAAAACGACAACGTGGATAATAAGCGCATGTTTAACCCATCTTAAACGTTCAGAATTCGAATAAGAAAATCTTAGAGTGTTTTTCATTCAAAAAGAATTCTTTTTATGGGGGAAAGCCTCGAAATAAATTATTTTCGGTTAACGGAATTGTAGACCGATATATATTCTAAAATGACAATGTGGACAAGAAGCGTGTGTTCAACCCAACATAGACGTTCAGAATCCGAATTGCAAAATCTTTGAATTTTTTTCATTCAAATTGAAACCTTTTGCAGGGAGAAAGCCTCGCAATAAAATATTTTTGGTTAACGAAAGTGTAAACCGATAAATGGTCTAAAATGACAACGTGGACAATAAGCGCATGTTTAACCCATCGTAAATGTTCTGAATTCGAGTAAGAAAATCTTAGAGTGTTTTTCATTCAAAAAGAATCCTTTTTATTGGGGAAAGACTCAAAATCAATTATTTTTGGTTAACGGAAGTGTAGATCGATAAATGGTCTAAAATGACAATGTGGGCAATAAATGCGTGTTTAACCCATCATAGACGTTCAGAATTCGAATTGCAAAATCTTTGAGTCTATTTAATTCAAAATGAATCCTTTTCAAGTGAGAAAGCCTCGAAATAAATTATTTTTTGTTAACGAAAGTGTAGACTGATAAATGGCCTAAAACGACAACGTGGACAATTACAAGCGCTTGTTTAACCCATCGTAAACGCTTAGAATTCAAATAAGAAAATCTTAGAGTGTTTTTTAATTCAAAAAAAATCCTTTTAATGGGGGAAAGCCTCGAAATAAATTATTTTCGGTTTACGGAATTGTAGACGATATATGTTCTAAAACGACAATGTGGACAAGAAGCGTGTGTTCAACCCAAAATAGACGTTCAGAATTCGAATTGCAAAATCTTTGAGTTTTTCTCATTCAAATTGAAACCTTTTGTAGTGAGGAAGCCTCGTAATAAAATATTTTTGGTTTACGGAAGTGTAGACAGATAAATGGTGTAAAACGACAACGTGGACAATAAGCGCATGCTTAACCCATCGTAAACGTTCAGAATTCGAATAAGAAAATCTTAGAGTGTTTTTCATTCAAAAAGAATCCTTTTTATGGCCGAAAGCCTTGAAATATATTATTTTTGGTTAACGGAATTGTAAACCGATATATGGTCTAAAACGACAATGTGGACAAGAAGCGTGTGTTCAACCCAACATAGACGTTCAGAATTCGAATTGCAAAATCTTTGAGTTTTTCTCATTCAAATTGAAACCTTTTGCAGTGAGGAAGCCTCGCAATAAAATATTTTTTGTTTACGGAAGTGTAGACAGATAAATGGTGTAAAACGACAACGTGGATAATAAGCGCATGCTTAACCCATCGTAAACGTTCAGAATTCGAATAAGAAAATCTTAGAGTGTTTTTCATTCAAAAAGAATCCTTTTTATGGCCGAAAGCCTTGAAATATATTATTTTTGGTTAACAGAATTGTAAACCGATATATGGTCTAAAACGACAATGTGGACAAGAAGCGTGTGTTCAACCCAACATAGACGTTCAGAATTCGAATTGCAAAATCTTTGAGGTTTTTTCATTCAAATTGAAACCTTTTGCTCAGTGAAAGCCTCGAAATAAAATATTTTTGGTTAACGGAAGTGTAGACCGATAAATGGTCTAAAACGACAACGTGGACAATAAACGTTTGTTTAGCCCATCGTAAACATTCAGAACTCGAATAAGAAAATCTTAGAGTGTTTTTCATTCAAAAAGAATTCTTTTTATGGCGGAAAGCGTTGAAATAAATTATTTTTGGTTAACGGAATTGTAGACCGATAAATTGATCTACAGCGACAATGTGGACAATAAATGTGTTTAACCAGCAAAGACGTTCAGAATTCGAATTGCAAAATCTTTGAATTCTTTCCATTCATATTGGAACATTTTGAAGGGAGAAAGCCTTGAAATAAATTATTTTTGGTTAACGGAAGTGTGGACCGATAAAGGGTCTAAAAAGACAACGTGGACAATAAGCGCATATTTAACCCATCGTAGACGCTCAGAATTCGAATAAGAAAATCTTAGAGTGTTTTTCATTCAAAAAGAATCCTTTTGATGGGGGAAATCCTCGAAATAAATTATTTTTGGGTAATGGAAGTGTAGACCGATAAATGGACTAAAATGACAATGTGGGCAATATTACGGGAACTCGGATCGTCTTTCCTAGCCAGGAAAATGGATCCGCAACCCTTAACGTTTGAAAACGGAAGAACCTTGAAATCACGCGAATATGATGGAGGTGGAACCTCGACCCAATCCCTATCAGAATTCAAATAAGAAAATCTTAGAGTGTTTTTCATTCAATAAGAATCCTTTTTATGGGTAAAAGCCTCAAAATCAATTAATTTTGGTTAACGGAAGTGTAGACCGATAAATGGTCTAAAATGCCAATGTGGGCAAAAAGTGCGTGTTTAACCCATCATAGACGTTCAGAATTTGAATTGCAAAATCTTTGAGTTTTTTTCATTCAAAATGAAATCCTTTTGAAGTGAGAAAGCCTCGAAATAAATTATTTTTGGTTAGCGGAAGTGTAGACTGATAAATTGTCTAAAACGACAATGTGGATAATAAGCGCATGTTTAACCCATCGTAAACGTTCAAAATTCGAATAAGAAAATCTTAGAGTGTTTTTCATTCAAAAAGAATCCTTTTTATGGGGGAAAGCCTCGAAATAAATTATTTTCGGTTAACGGAATTGTAGACCGATATATGCTCTAAAACGACAACGTGGACAAGAAGCGTGTGTTTAACCCATCATAGAGTTCAAAATTCGAATTGCAAAATCTTTGAGTTTTTTTCATTCAAATTGAAACCTTTTGCAGTGAGAAAGCCTCGAAATAGATTATTTTTGGTTAACGGAAGTGTCAACCGATAAATGGTCTAAAACGACAACGTGGACAAGAAGCGCGTGTTTAACCCATCATAGAGTTCAGAATTTGAATAAGAAAATCTTAGAGTGTTTTTCATTCAAAAAGAATCCTTTTTATGGGGGAAAGACGTTGAAATCAATTATTTTTGGTTAACGGAAGTGTAGACCGATAAATGGTCTAAAAGACAACGTGGACAAGAAGCGCGTGTTTAACCGATCATAGAGTTCAAAATTCGAATTGCAAAATCTTTGAGTTTTTTTAATTCAAATTGAATCCTTTTCAAGTGAGAAAGCCTCGAAATAAATTATTTTTTGTTAACGAAAGTGTAGACTGATAAATGGCCTAAAACGATGATGCGAACTCGGATCGTCTTTTCTACCAGTTTGATGGATCCTCAACCCAACCCTTGATAACAAGAATCGAACCTTGGAAAACGTCGATAGATGGAGGGCGGAGACCTCAACCCAACCCTTGATAACAAGAATCGAACCTTGGTATAAGTCGAATGACGCCACAATCAATTGATGGAGAATTGATTGATAAGTCAAGAACAATACGAATTAAAATTAATTCAAACTGTTCAACAAGTTCTTAAGAACTTAAAGGAGCGAAACACTCAAATTCGTAATAATCAATCTGCCTTAAACAAAAGTGTTAACTCCTTTAAATAGGAGGAAAACAACCCTAAAACGAAAAATAACACAAACGGGCGAAGCCCACTTCAAAAAATAAAGAATAGTCTAGAACAAGTCCAAAACACACTTAGCAGGCCCAACTCTAATCTAATAATTATCCTCAATCCATGGGCTTCAACAATGCAAAATAAAAATAATAATAATAATAATAATAATAAAACGCCATGAAATAATTCAGACGTGTGGTTCCAATTCTTCTTGGCTAAGCATTATTTTCCATTCGTGCTCTTCATCTCCTTGAATGCTTCTCCAAGCGTCAGCTTTATTCATCAGCTCGTGGACCATGCTCATGAGTGCTTCCTTCATCTTCCTTGCTCTAGCTCGGGTGATCGGACCACTTGGAACCCGGATGGGATCTGCATAGTCTTCACTCCATGATCCAGCTCCAGTGCTATCCTTGGGCTCATCATTCCCCTCCTCTTGAAAAGGAATTGTCCTCAATTCGTCACCTGCACTAAACGGACTTAGATCAGCAACATTAAATGTAGCACTCACATTATACTCACCTGGCAAATCAAGTTTGTAGGCATTGTCATTGATTCTGTGCACTACTTGAAATGGTCCATCTCCTCTCGGTAACAGCTTAGAACGCCTTTGAACAGGAAAGCGTTCCTTCCTCAAGTGCAACCAAACCCAATCCCCTGGTTCGAAAACCACCTTCTTCCGTCCTTTGTTCGCTTGTTGCACATACTGTTCAGTCCGTCGCTCGATATTTTGCCTCGCCTTCGCATGAATCTGTCTAACAAATTCAGCCTTTTTCCTGCCATCTAGGTTAGCATGCTCAACAGGTAATGGTAATAAATCCAAAGGAGCCAGCGGATTAAAACCATATACAATTTCAAAAGGAGAAAACTTAGATGCAGAATGAACAGATCGATTATATGCAAACTCAACATGAGGCAAACATTCTTCCCACTCTTTCAAGTTCTTCTTAATTATGGCACGCAACAAAGTGGATAAAGTTCTATTTACTACCTCTGTTTGACCATCAGTCTGTGGGTGACAAGTAGTAGAAAACAACAATTTAGTGCCCAATTTTCCCCACAAAGTCTTCCAAAAGTAACTTAGAAACTTTGCATCCCTATCAGAAACAATGGTTCTAGGCATGCCATGCAATCGCACAATCTCTTTGAAGAACAGATTAGCAATTCGTGGTGCATCATCAGTTTTATGACACGCAATGAAGTGAGCCATTTTAGAAAATCTATCAACCACCACGAAAACAGAATCATTCCCATATTTAGTCCTAGGCAAACCCAACACAAAATCCATAGAAATATCAACCCAAGGGTCACTAGGAATGGGCAATGGAGTATATAAACCATGAGGGTTTAACTTAGACTTTGCTTTCTTACAAGTAACACATCTCTCACAAGTTCTTTGAACATCCTTTTTCATGTGAGGCCAAAAGAAGTGTTCTTGCAATACCCCTAAAGTTTTAGTTACACCAAAATGTCCCATTAGACTCCCACCATGCGCTTCTTTCACAAGCAACTTGCGCAATGAACACTTAGGCACACAAAGTTTATTTTCACGCATTAAGAACCCATCATGCCTAAAGTACTTATCAAACGCCAATTTTTCACATGCATTGAATATATCTCTAAAATCAGCGTCTTCACAGTACAAATCCTTAATGTATTCAAATCCAAGCAACTTAGCATCTAAAGTAGCAATTAAAGCATACCTGCGCGATAAAGCATCCGCTACAACATTCTCTTTACCTTGCTTGTACTTGATAACATATGGAAAAGTTTCTATGAACTCAACCCACTTGGCATGGCGCTTGTTTAGCTTTTGTTGTCCCTTCAAGTGCTTCAACGATTCATGATCCGTGTGAATCACGAACTCCTTCGGCCAGAGATAGTGCTGCCATGTATCCCAACGCTCTCACCAATGCATAAAGCTCCTTGTCATAGGTAGGGTAATTTAAGGTCGCCCCACCTAGCTTCTCACTAAAGTATGCTATTGGCCTTCCTTCCTGCATAAGAACAGCACCAATTCCATTTCCTGAAGCATCGCATTCGATTTCAAAGGTTTTTGAAAAGTTAGGTAAGGATAACAAGGGGGCGTTACTTAGCTTGCTTTTTAGTAGTTCGAATGCCTTCTCTTGCTCCTCTCCCCATTTGAATCCCACATTCTTTTTGATTACTTCAGTCAATGGCGCCGCAATCGTACTAAAGTCCTTCACAAACCGCCGGTAGAAACTAGCAAGTCCATGGAAGCTCCGCACTTGCCCAACACTTGTAGGGCTTTGCCATTCTTGAATTGCTTTCACTTTTTCTTCATCAACCAGAATCCCTTGTGCACTCACAACAAAACCAAGAAATACAAGCCTATCCGTGCAAAAGGTGCACTTTTTCAGGTTAGCATATAACTTCTCCCTACGCAAGACATCTAAAACGAATTTTAAATGCAGAACATGATCATCTAGACTCTTGCTATAGATTAGGATATCATCAAAATACACCACAACAAATCTGCCAATGAATGATCTCAAAACATGGTTCATTAATCTCATGAAAGTACTAGGTGCATTAGTCAAACCAAAAGGCATAACTAACCATTCATATAAACCATATTTAGTTTTAAAAGCAGTTTTCCATTCATCGCCTTCTTTCATTCTAATTTGATGGTATCCACTTTTCAGATCAATTTTAGAGAATACACTAGACCCATGCAACTCATCAAGCATATCATCTAAACATGGAATGGGGTGGCGATACTTTACCGTGATATTATTTATGGCTCGGCAGTCCACGCACATTCTCCACGTTCCATCCTTCTTTGGTACTAGCAAAACCGGCACCGCGCATGGGCTCATACTCTCCCTCACGTACCCTTTCTCCAACAGCTCCGTCACCTGCCTTTGAAGCTCCTTCGTTTCCTCCGGGTTACTCCTATAGGCTGGTCGGTTTGGAATGGATGCTCCGGGTACAAATCAATTTGGTGCTCTATCCCTCGGATGGGTGGTAGACCACTTGGTATGTCCTCCGGAAGGACGTCTCCAAAATCCTGCAACAAAGAGATAATAGCACTAGGCAAAGAAGAATTTAGCTCGTTAGTATTCAAAAGCGCTTCTTTGTACACAAGTACAAGAAGTTGATTACAATGCATCGCTCTTTTCACTTCACTAGCTCTCGCATAAAAATTCTTTTGCCTCCTCTCAAACTTGCTCTCAATTGCAATCACTGGTTTTTCCACTCTACCCTCTTTTTTCTCAACTTCCTTCCTTTTTCCCTCACTCTCTTTCTTTTCCTCACCATTCTCTCTCTTTTTCTTCTCAGCTCTCCTTTGCTCTTCCTCATTTTGCAACTTCAACTGGTCGGCATAGGCTTGCCGTGGTGGTAAAGGTGTAAGAATGACGGTTCTTTTGTTCATCTCAAAGGAGTATTTATTGGTAAAGCCGTCGTGTTTAACCCTTCTATCATACTGCCAGGGTCGACCCAAAAGTATATGGCCGGCTTGTATGGGAACCACATCACAAAGTACTTGATCTTCATACTTCCCAATGCGAAAGGAGACCAACACTCGCTTGTCCACCCTCACTTCCCCGCTATCATTTAGCCATTGAAGCTTGTACGGTGTAGGGTGCTTTGTTGTCAACAATGCTAGCTTTTCCACCATCGTTGTGCTAGCTACGTTTGTGCAACTACCACCGTCTATCACCAAGCTACACACTTTGCCTTGCACTAGGCATCGCGTGTGGAAGATATTTTCACGCTGCTCGTCATCATCCCTTGCTTGCACATTAAGGGCTCTCCTTGCTACTAGCAACTCGCCCTGGATGGGATCCTCCTCTTCTTCGATGTCCTCTAAAGGTGGCATAGCTTCAGCGCCTTCTTCGTCCGTCTCATATCCCCCATTATCTAGAAGAATCATTACTCGTTTGTTCGGACATTGAGTGGCAATGTGGCCTCTCCCTTGACACTTCCAACAGATGATATCCCGATTTCGGGTAGTAGGAGCACTGGTGGTGTTTAGGGGCTGCCTTAGCTTGGCTTCCGCTACTAGCTTCCGGCTTCGAATCAACCTTCGTCTTTGGAATGGCTGCCTTGTCATCCTTTTTCCACGGGCTTGGTTTCCATGGGGATGAGTAGGAACTTTGGCTTGGCTTGGTATTACTAGCCCTCCTCTTGAGCTGTCTCTCTATTTTAATTGCCGTGTGAACCAAATCTTCAATCTCGACATACGGTTGCAATTCAACCACATTAGCAATTTCTCGATTCAACCCACTCAAGAACCGCGCCATGGTTTGCTCTCTATCCTCATCAACCCTGGCCCGAATCATGGCCACTTCCATTTCTTTGTAGTATTCGTCAACACTACGGTTTCCTTGCGTAAGCCCCTGCAATTTTTGGTACAAGTCCCGATAATAGTGGTCGGGTACAAACCGCTTCTTCATCAACCGCTTCATCTCATCCCAAGTCGCAACTGGACCTTCATCACTACGCCTTCGCTCTGTCATCAAGCGATCCCACCAAACAAGTGCATAATCGGAAAATTCGATAGCCGCCAATTTTACTTTCTTTGATTCGGAGTAGTTATGGCAAGCAAACACCAATTCTACTTTCTTGACCCACTCAAGATAGGCCTCGGGGTCGTTCTTGCCTTGGAAGGATGGAATCTTCATTTTGATCCCATTCATGCTATCATCCTCCTGATTAAGTCTCCCATTAAATCGTCTACCGTTCCGTCTGTTAGCGATTACCGAATCAACATCGCTAGCCCCATCGTTTTGGCCATCCCGGTAATAGTTATCAGAATTGTACTCAGCCCTCCTATCTCTAGGCTGCGGCCTTCCACTTCTTTGAGCACTATGTAATTGGCCAGGTTGCTCAAGTTGGGAGCTCTCAACTCTATCAACCTTTACCCGCATTCGCTTCATCTCACTGCTCATCTCCTCTACTTGCTCCTTGAAGCTACCCAACTCTTCTCTTAGCATTTTTCGTAAGCCAATCGTCATCGCTTCCTGGTACAATTTCGGATCGAAACTAGGGTAATCCCCTTCATTACCACTGGACATAATTGCTGCAAAACAGAGGTTAGCACAAATAAAGAATATAGATTTCCTCACTGCACTCCCTCACGTGTTTCGCTCAAGAATAATGTCACTCTTGATGATTTGTTAATATTGGTAACCTCGCTGATGCACCTTTGGAACTTTGACAAACAAGTTGAATAGTCTGAATTTACCGCACCTACTCAACAATCAATCGCACACCCAACAATCAGGGTGGACGTATTCCACAATACCAAAGGCTCAAGGAACAAGTATATCGATAAGAAACAAGAATCCCAATAAAAATGGACACGATAAGAGGCGAAAAGGACGAAAAATAGGTGCGAAAATTGGTCTTCAGGTAAAGTGATTTTCGGAATCCTTGGACCCAATAGAACCCAAGTCCAAAAAGAAATAGTTTCGAATCCTTGATGATGATTTTTTTTTTTTATTCCGGGTCTCTCGATGATACGACCTACGGTGATATCGCTCAAAACCCGCAAACACAATGAATTGGTTGTACGAACCTTGACACAGACACACACGAAAACCGTAGCAAATTAAGAACCTGGATCGTTTCTACAATCAGATTAGGATGGAAATCGAAGACGCCACAACCGGGTGCGGAATACCGATTGATAAGTCGGATGAACGCCACGGACAAACCGATAAGTTCAAGTAGTTCGTGAAGAACCAAAGAGGATTAAATCACTCAATATTATTATGAATAAAGTCTTAGCTTCTAAAATAAAACAATGAATCCCCCTTTAAATAGGGAGAAGAAAACTTAGGCCACAAGAAACCAATCCAATAAGGAATCCTCAAACAAATCCTAATCAAACAAGAACTAGTTTTTAAGAGGAAATAACAATAATAAATAAATAATAAATAAAAACGAGTGGGCTGGCTTGACTCCACTTCTTGGGCCGCATAGACATAGTCTTCTCACTCCAATTGGGCTTGAATAAGTGTAACCCAGCCTCCATTTTGTGCTCCACGTTTTTCCCCTCCAATGGGCTTGATTGTGCCTTCTTCTTGAGCCCAAATAGCTTGAATTAATCCATTAAGCTCAGCCTTTAACTTCTTAGCCCGCGACCTTGTAATTGGGCCTGTTGGAACTTGGATGGCCTTTGAATTGTCTTCATTTTGCACAACAGTCTTGCCTCCATCATTCCCCTCCTCTTGAAAAGGATTTGCCCTCAAATCATCACTGGCATCAAACGGACTTAAGTCAGCAACGTTAAAAGTAGCGCTAACGTGGTACTCTCCTGGTAGGTCCAGCTTATATGCATTATCGTTGACACGCTCAAGAACTTGAAAAGGTCCATCTCCTCTAGGAAGTAGCTTAGAACGACGTTGCTCTGGAAATCGTTCCTTCCGCATGTGCAGCCATACCCAATCTCCAGGTTCAAAAACCAGCTTCTGACGTCCTTTATTTGCCTGCTTTGCATATTGCTCCGTCCTCCGTTCAATGTTGAGCCTGGCCTTCTCATGGATCTGCTTAACAAACTCAGCCTTTTTCTTTCCATCAAGATTAGTATATTGAGAATAAGGTAATGGAGATAAATCTAACGGAGTCAAAGGATTAAATCCATACACAATTTCAAAAGGTGAAAATTGAGTAGCAGAATGAACAGTGCGATTATAAGCAAACTCAACATGCGGTAAACATTCCTCCCATGTTCTAATGTTCTTTTTAATGATAGCCCTTAACAAAGTAGATAAAGTTCTATTTACAACCTCAGTTTGACCATCAGACTGTGGGTGACAAGTAGTAGAAAATAATAACTTAGTTCCTAACTTACACCACAAGGTCTTCCAAAAGTAGCTTAAGAATTTAGTATCTCTATCTGAAACAATGGTCCTAGGCATACCATGCAATCTCACAATTTCTCTAAAGAACAAATCAGCAACATGCGAAGCATCATCAGTTTTGTGACATGGAATAAAATGAGCCATTTTAGAAAATCTATCCACGACCACAAAAATTGAATCTCGACCATTCTTAGTCCTAGGTAAACCCAAAACAAAATCCATGGAAATGTCTATCCAAGGTTCACTAGGAATAGGCAATGGTGTATATAAGCCATGCGGTTGCACACGGGACTTTGCTTGCCGACACGTAACACATCTTCCACAAATTCTCTCAACGTCTCTTTTCATACGTGGCCAAAAGAAGTGTTCTTGCAAAATATCTAAGGTCTTAGCAATCCCGAAGTGCCCCATCAAACCTCCCCCATGGGCTTCCCTCACTAACAAATCACGCATAGAGCAATTGGGTAGACATAACTTATTCTCACGAAATAAAAAACCATCATGCCTAAAGAACTTACCCACTGCGTTTTTCTCACATGCTTTGTACTCCTCACAAAAATCAACATCAATTGGATACAATTCCTTTATTTGCTCAAAACCAAGTAATTTAGCATCAAGGGTAGAGATTAACACATACCTTCGCGAAAGTGCATCAGCAACAATATTTTCTTTACCTTGCTTGTACCGAATGACATATGGGAATGTCTCAATGAACTCCATCCAGTGCGCATGCCTCTTATTCAGCTTGTGCTGGCTCCGCAAATGCTTCAAAGACTCATGATCGGTGTGAATCACGAACTCTTTAGGCCAAAGGTAGTGTTGCCAAGTTTCCAATGCTCTAACCAATGCATACAATTCCTTGTCATACGTCGGATAGTTCAAGGTTGCCCCACTCAATTTCTCGCTAAAGTAAGCAATTGGTTTTCCTCCTTGCATAAGAACAGCCCCTATTCCCAAACCCGATGCATCACACTCAAGCTCGAATGATTTAGTGAAATCTGGTAATGCAAGTACGGGCGCATGGGTCAACTTCTCCTTGATCAATTGGAACGCCTTCTCTTGTGCATCCCCCCATTTGAATCCCACGTTCTTCTTGATCACCTCCGTTAGTGGCGCGGCTATGGTACTAAAATCTTTCACAAACCGCCGGTAAAAGCTAGCAAGTCCATGAAAACTTCGTACATGCCCCACAGTTGTAGGACTCGGCCACTCTTGTATTGCACGTACTTTCTCCTCATCAACCTGTATACCTTGTGCACTCACAACAAAACCAAGAAAGACAAGCTTATCGGTGCAAAAAGTGCACTTCTTCATGTTAGCAAATAACTTTTCTTTTCGAAGCACATCTAAAACTGATTTTAAATGCTTAACATGATCCTCCAAGGTTTTGCTATAAATCAAGATATCATCAAAGTAGACAACAACAAATCTGCCAATAAATGTACGCAAAACATGATTCATTAAACGCATGAAAGTGCTCGGTGCATTAGTTAGCCCAAAAGGCATCACTAACCATTCATATAAACCATGTTTGGTTTTAAAAGCAGTTTTCCATTCATCTCCTTCTTTCATTCTAATTTGATGATACCCACTTTTTAAATCAATTTTAGAAAATACACAAGCTCCATGCAACTCATCCAACATATCATCTAAGCGAGGAATAGGATGTCGATACTTTACCGTTATATTGTTGATAGCTCGACAATCAACGCACATTCTCCACGTCCCATCCTTCTTAGGTACTAAAATCACCGGAACAGCGCACGGACTCATGCTTTCTCTAACGTGCCCTTTCTCCATCAGTTCAGACACTTGCCTTTGTAGCTCCTTCGTCTCCTCCGGATTGCTTCGATAGGCTGGTCTGTTTGGAATGGTAGCACCAGGAACAAAATCAATTTGATGCTCAATCCCTCTAATTGGCGGTAATCCATGTGGCATCTCGTCGGGAAAGACATCCGCATAATCCTGAAACAAAGAAACAATAGAACTAGGCAAAGACGAGTTAAGTTCATTAGTATTAAAATATGCCTCCTTGTACAAAAGTACAATCATCGGCTGCCTTGAATACAACGCACTTTTAACTTCACTCGCTCTCGCATAAAAATTCTTTTGTTTTCTTTCTTTCTCATTTTTTTCAACTTCTCTCTTCTTCTCTCTTTCTCTCTTTTTGTCACTCTCTTTCTTTTGCTCACTCTCTTTTTTTAACTCGCTTTCTTTCTTTTGCTCACTCTCCCTTTGCAATTTTAATTGATCTTCATACACTTGCTTCGGTAACATAGGGACAAGCGTAATTGTCTTATGATTGAGCTCAAAAGAATATTTGTTGGTGAATCCATCATGCTTCACTCGGCGATCAAATTGCCATGGTCGTCCTAATAATAGATGACCAGCTTGCATGGGTACTACGTCGCATAAGACCTCATCTTCATACTTCCCAATACGAAATGCGACTAATACTTGCTTGTTCACCTTGATCTCCCCACTATCATTCAACCATTGCAATTTATATGGCTTGGGATGCTTAACAATAGGAAGCCCTAGCTTCTCCACCATAATAGTACTTGCAACATTCGTACAACTTCCGCCATCAACGATCACACTACATACCTTACTGTTCACTAGGCATCTAGTATGAAAGAGATTTTCTCGCTGTACTTCATCATCTTCTTTAGCTCGCACACTAAGAGATTTTCTTGCAACCAACAAATCTCCTTCAGCCGCACGCTCTTCTTCTTCATCATCAACATCTTCTAGTAACGGCATAGAATCATCATTGGACTCTTCATCGGTCTCAATTTCACCGTTGTCTCGAATCACCATAGCTCTTTGATTGGGACATTGGTTCGCCTTATGACCCCTACCTTGACACTTGAAACATTTAATATCACGATTTCGAGGTGTATTAGGATCAGGTTTACCTTGGTTTCCAAGGCTAGTCGTCCCTTGTTTGGGCTCGGTTTTGGGCTTTGACGCGGCTGATTTCTCCTCTTTCTTCCAAAGGGGATTTGATTTCCAAGAGGGTGTGGTTGGACTTTGGTTTTGGCGTAGGCTACCCCTCCTCTTGAGTTGATTCTCAATCTTGATCGCCACGTGCACCATATCTTCCAACTCAACATAATGTTGCAAATCTACCGCATTAGCAATTTCTCGGTTCAATCCATTCAAAAACCTGGCCATAGTAGCCTCTCGATCTTCGTCTACATTAGCTCGGATCATGGCTACTTCCATCTCCTTGAAATAATCTTCCACGCTGCGGTTGCCCTGTGTAAGCCTTTGTAACTTTTGGTACAGCTCCCGGTAGTAATGGCTAGGTACAAATCGCTTTCTCATCACTGTCTTCATCTCTTCCCATGTCTCAATAGGACGCTCTCTATTTCTTCGTCTGTTCATTACTAATTGGTCCCACCACACAATCGCATATTCAGAGAACTCAATGGCAGCAAGTTTTACCTTCTTTATCTCGGAGTAGTTATGGCAATCAAACACTAGCTCAACTTTTTTCTCCCATTCAAGATAAGCTTCGGGATCATTCTTCCCTTGAAACGACGGAATTTTCATCTTGATACTACCCATATTGTTATCTTCCCTGTTCCTTCCTTCTCTATTTCGTCCAGCATATCTCCTATTGGCGGCCACCGGGTTCCAATCGTCATCATCTTCAAACCCACCATCGTAAGATTCTTCATCCTCAACCCTCGCTTCTCTAGGTTGGAATCTCCCTCTCCTACGAGCATGAGCATTATTTGATTGCTCAATCCTATTTGATTGCTCGATTTGTGTGTTCTCTATTCGGTCTATCCGCCCATGAACCATCTCCATCTCAGTTCTTAACATCTTCCTCATCTCCCCTAACAAAGCTTGTACTTGCAAGTTCGGGATGACTGGTTGACGTCCCTCCTCCTCTTTCGAGGCCACGTCTTGACTTGTCGACATTATTTATATAACCTGCAAAATAGAATTAAGGACCTCACAAGCACTCCCTCACGTGTCTCACTCGAAGAATGATTCACTCAGTTCACTCGTGTATCACTCCACAATTATTGGCTTTTACCCTCTAATGGTCTCACAACTTACGCCTCTTTCCACTCAAATTAATGCTCTATAGGTTCTTATTGAACTACTCAATTGAATATCAGATTGTGAATGGACAGTTCAAACGACGAATCAAGAAAAAAAAAAACTAGAATCCCAACGATTACGGACACAATAAGGGGCAAAAGAACGCGAATTAGGTGCGAAAAATCAGTCTTGTGGAAACGTGATTTTTGAAATCCTTGGACCTATAGAATCCAAATCTAAAAAGAAATAATTGCGAATTTCGGAAAATTTTGTACTCTTTTTTTTTTTTTTTTTTTTTTTTTTTTTTTTTTTTTTTTTTTTTTTTTTTTTTTTTTTTTTTTTTGGGTCTCTCGACTTCTACTTTAATCTGGTGTAGTCGAAATTTCCAGAATTCAAAATTTCAATGATTTATTCAACACAATTCGAAACTCAACAAAATCGAATTTTAAGCACCAAACGAAGCTTATATGAACAGCCAACAGATTCGCAATAGCTAGGGTTTATATGATTAATGAAACAATCAACTGCAGATAGGGTTTATATGCAGAAATCGCAATTTTGATAGCCCTAACAATTTCGTATCTCAGCAAACGCAAGGCATTAGGTAGTATTACAATCGCAAACTAACCCTAACTATGATGGACTATGATGGACAGATTCGCAACTAGGGTTCAAAAGAACAAATTAAAGGAATTCGATTTTTTTTTTTTTTTTTTTTTTTTGACGCAGAACACAGAATAAACACGATAAATCAATAAGCAGAATGAAGAATAAAACACGAAGAACAGAAACACAAATCAAACAATTACTAATTAATGGATAGATAAAACCTGATAGTAGAAGCTCTCCTCTGATACCAACTGATACGACCTACGGTGATATCGCTCAAAACCCGCAAACACAATGAATTGGTTGTACGAACCTTGACACAGACACACACGAAAACCGTAGCAAATTAAGAACCTGGATCGTTTCTACAATCAGATTAGGATGGAAATCGAAGACGCCACAACCGGGTGCGGAATACCGATTGATAAGTCGGATGAACGCCACGGACAAACCGATAAGTTCAAGTAGTTCGTGAAGAACCAAAGAGGAT
Organism: Lonicera japonica; assembly: GCA_021464415.1. NCBI lineage: Eukaryota > Viridiplantae > Streptophyta > Magnoliopsida > Dipsacales > Caprifoliaceae > Lonicera > Lonicera japonica. Next base: position 17,551,031 of record CM038469.1, read on the forward strand.
TAAATCACTCAATATTATTATGAATAAAGTCTTAGCTTCTAAAATAAAACAATGAATCCCCCTTTAAATAGGGAGAAGAAAACTTAGGCCACAAGAAACCAATCCAATAAGGAATCCTCAAACAAATCCTAATCAAACAAGAACTAGTTTTTAAGAGGAAATAACAATAATAAATAAATAATAAATAAAAACGAGTGGGCTGGCTTGACTCCACTTCTTGGGCCGCATAGACATAGTCTTCTCACTCCAATTGGGCTTGAATAAGTGTAACCCAGCCTCCATTTTGTGCTCCACGTTTTTCCCCTCCAATGGGCTTGATTGTGCCTTCTTCTTGAGCCCAAATAGCTTGAATTAATCCATTAAGCTCAGCCTTTAACTTCTTAGCCCGCGACCTTGTAATTGGGCCTGTTGGAACTTGGATGGCCTTTGAATTGTCTTCATTTTGCACAACAGTCTTGCCTCCATCACTCGACTTCTACTTTAATCTGGTGTAGTCGAAATTTTCAAATTTCGAAAACTCGACAAATCGCAATCGAAAGAGCAGTCAGATCTGAAGTTTAAGAGCTAGGGTTCATATGCGGCAATCGAAACTTACCAATCGAGATTCTAACCCTAACAGCAATTGAAAGTAGAAACCGCAACAAGAGACAAGCCCGAATTTAACACCAAATAGCAATCACAGAATAAGGACTAACACGTAGATACCAAATCACAAATCGCAATTCAACACGTAGATACCAAATAGCAAATCGCAATTCTAGGGTTTGTGCTTTCGGGATTATAATCCTAACAGATTCGAATTGTTCTTGACTTATCAATCAATTCTCCATCAACTGATTGTGGCGTCATTCGACTTATACCAAGGTTCGATTCTTGTTATCAAGGGTTGGGTTGAGGTCTCCGCCCTCCATCTATCGACGTTTTCCAAGGTTCGATTCTTGTTATCAAGGGTTGGGTTGAGGATCCATCAAACTGGTAGAAAAGACGATCCGAGTTCGCATCAAACGACAACGTGGACAATTACAAGCGCTTGTTTAACCATCGTAAACGTTTAGAATTCAAATAAGAAAATCTTAGAGTGTTTTTTAATTCAAAAAAATCCTTTTAATGGGGGAAAGCCTCGAAATAAATTATTTTCGGTTTACGGAATTGTAGACGATATATGTTCTAAAACGACAATGTGGACAAGAAGCGTGTGTTCAACCCAACATAGACGTTCAGAATTCGAATTGCAAAATCTTTGAGTTTTTCTCATTCAAATTGAAACCTTTTGCAGTGAGGAAGCCTCGCAATAAAATATTTTTTGTTTACGGAAGTGTAGACAGATAAATGGTCTAAAACGACAACGTGGACAATAAGCGCATGCTTAACCCATCGTAAACGTTTAGAATTCGAATAAGAAAATCTTAGAGTGTTTTTCATTCAAAAAGAATCCTTTTTATGGCCGAAAGCCTTGAAATATGTTATTTTTGGTTAACAGAATTGTAAACCGATATATGGTCTAAAACGACAATGTGGACAAGAAGCGTGTGTTCAACCCAACATAGACGTTCAGAATTCGAATTGCAAAATCTTTGAGGTTTTTTCATTCAAATTGAAACCTTTTGCTCAGTGAAAGCCTCGAAATAAAATATTTTTGGTTAACGGAAGTGTAGACCGATAAATGGAATAAAACGACAACGTGGACAATAAGCGTTTGTTTAACCCATCATAAACATTCAGAACTCGAATAAGAAAATCTTAGAGTGTTTTTCATTCAAAAAGAATTCTTTTTATGGCGGAAAGCGTTGAAATAAATTATTTTTGGTTAACGGAATTGTAGACCGATAAATGATCTACAGCGACAATGTGGACAATAAACGTGTGTTTAACCCAGCAAAGACGTTCAGAATCCGAATTGCAAAATCTTTGAATTTTTTTCATTCAAATTGAAACCTTTTGTAGGGAGAAAGCCTCGCAATAAAATATTTTTTGTTAACGAAAGTGTAAACCGATAAATGGTCTAAAATGACAACGTGGACAATAAGCGCGTGTTTAACCCATCGTAAATGTTCAGAATTCGAGTAAGAAAATCTTAGAGTGTTTTTCATTCAAAAAGAATCCTTTCTATTGGGGAAAGACTCAAAATCAATTATTTTTGGTTAACGGAAGTGTAGACCGATAAATGGTCTAAAATGACAATGTGGGCAATAAGTGCGTGTTTAACCCATCATAGACGTTCATAATTCGAATTGCAAAATCTTTGAGTCTTTTTAATTCAAAATGAATCCTTTTCAAGTGAGAAAGCCTCGAAATAAATTATTTTTTGTTAAGGAAAGTGTAGACTGATAAATGGCCTAAAACGACAACGTGGACAATTACAAGCGCTTGTTTAACCCATCGTAAACGTTTAGAATTCAAATAAGAAAATCTTAGAGTGTTTTTTAATTCAAAAAAAATCCTTTTAATGGGGGAAAGCCTCGAAATAAATTATTTTCGGTTTACGGAATTCTAGACGATATATGTTCTAAAACGACAATGTGGACAAGAAGCGTGTGTTCAACCCAACATAGACGTTCAGAATTCGAATTGCAAAATCTTTGAGTTTTTCTCATTCAAATTGAAACCTTTTGCAGTGAGGAAGCCTCGCAATAAAATATTTTTTGTTTACGGAAGTGTAGACAGATAAATGGTCTAAAACGACAACGTGGACAATAAGCGCATGCTTAACCCATCGTAAACGTTTAGAATTCGAATAAGAAAATCTTAGAGTGTTTTTCATTCAAAAAGAATCCTTTTTATGGCCGAAAGCCTTGAAATATGTTATTTTTGGTTAACGGAATTGTAGAAAGATATATATTCTAAAACGACAATGTGGACAAGAAGCGTGTGTTCAACCCAAAATAGACGTTCAGAATTTGAATTGCAAATTCTTTGAGTTTTTTTCATTCAAATTGAAACCTTTTGCAGGGAAAAAGCCTCGCAATAAAATATTTTTGCTTAACGGAAGTGTAGACCGATAAATGGTCTAAAACGACAACGTGGACAATAAGCGCATGTTTAACCCATCGTAAACGTTCAGAATTCGAATAAGAAAATTTTAGAGTGTTTTTCATTCAAAAAGAATCCTTTTTATGGGGGAAAGCCTCAAAATCAATTATTTTTGGTTAACAGAAGTGTAGACCGATAAATGGTCTAAAATGACAATGTGGGCAACAAGTGCGTGTTTAACCTGTCATAGACGTTTAGAATTCGAATTGCAAAATCTTTGAGTTTTTTTCATTCAAAATGAATCCTTTTCAACTGAGAAAGCCTTGAAATAAATTATTTTTTGTTAACGGAAGTGTAGACCGATAAATGGCCTAAAACGGGAACGTGAACAATTACAAGCGCATGTTTAACCCATCGTAAACGTTCATAAATCGAATAAGAAAATTTTTGAGTGTTTTTCATTCAAAAAGAATCCTTTTTATGGCGGAAAGCCTCGAAATAAATTATTTTCGGTTAACGGAATTGTAGAGCGATATATGTTCTAAAACGACAATGTGGACAAGAAGCGTGTGTTCAACCCAAAATAGACGTTCAGAATTTGAATTGCAAAATCTTTGAGTTTTTTTCATTCAAATTGAAATCTTTTACAAGGAAAAAGCCTCGCAATAAAATATTTTTGGTTAACAGAAGTGTAGACCGATAAATGGTTTAAAACGACAACATGGACAATAAGCGCATGTTTAACCCATCGTAAACGTTCAGAATTCGAATAAGAAAATCTTAGAGTGTTTTTCATTCAAAAAGAATCCTTTTTATGGCCGAAAGCCTCGAAATAAATTATTTTTGGTTAACAGAATTGTAAACCGATATATGTTCTAAAACGATAATGTGGACAAGAAGCGTGTGTTCAACCCAACATAGACGTTCAGAATTCGAATTGCAAAATCTTTGAGCTTTTTTCATTCAAATTGAATCCTTTTGCTGGGAGAAAGCCTTGATATAAAATGTTTTTGGTTAATAGAAGTGTAGACCGATAAATGGTCTAAAACGACAACGTGGACAATAAGCGCATGTTAAACCCATCATAAACGTTCAGAATTCGAATAAGAAAATCTTATAGTGTTTTTCATTCAAAAGAATCCTTTTTATGGCAGAAAGCCTTGAAATAAATTATTTTTGGTTAACGGAATTGTAGACCGATATATGATCTACAACGACAATGTGGACAAGAAACGTGTGTTTAACCCAATAATGACGTTCAGAATTCGAATTGCAAAATCTTTTAGTTTTTTCATTCAAATTAAAACCGTTCAAATGGAGAAAGTCTCGAAATTTTTGGTTAACGGAAGTGTAGACCGATAAATGGTCTAAAATGACAACGTGGACTTGCACATGTTTAACCAATCGTAAACGTTCAGAATTCGAATAAGAAAATCTTAGAGTGTTTTCATTCACAAAGAATCCTTTTGATGGGGGAAATCCTCGAAATAAATTATTTTTGGCTTACGGAAGTGTAGACTAATAAATTGTCTAAATATGACATTGTGGGCAATAAGTGTGTTTAACCCATCATAGACGTCCGAATTCGAATTGCAAAATCTTTGAATTTTTTCCATTCAAATTGAAACCTTTTGAAGGGAGAAAGCCTCGAAATAAATTATTTTTTGTTAACGAAAGTGTGGACCGATAAATGGTTTAAAACGACAACGTGGACAATAAGCGCATGTTTAACCTATCGTAAACACTCATAATTCGAATGAGAAAATCTTAGAGTATTTTTCATTCAAAAAGAATCCTTTTGATGGGGGAAAGCCTCGAAATAAATTATTTTTAGGTAACGGAAGTGTAGACCGATAAATGGTCTAAAATGACAATGTAGGCAATATGACGCGAACCCGTATCGTCTTTCCTATCCAGGCTAATGGATCTGCAACCCTTAACGTTTGTAAACGCAAGAACCTTGGAATCACGCCAATATGATGGAGGTGGAACCTCGATCCAATCCCTAGAACGAGAATGAAGTTTGGTATAGTCGAAGACAAACAATCAAACGGTGGAGAATTGATTGATAAGTCAAGAACAATACGAATGGATCAATTCGTAATCATTCAACAAGTTCTTAAGAACTCAAAAATGAAAACACCGTAATTTTATTAATGATAAATTCTTGATTAATAAAACAATAATGTGCCTCCTTTTAATAGGAGTAAACATGCCTAAGAATCCTAATTCAAAAAGGAAACTATTTCCTACTTAGAAAAGAAAAATAATAATACCTAGAATATTCCTAATGCAACAAGGAAACTAATAAAGACTCTAAAATAAGGCCAAAATAATTCTAAAATAATAATAACTCTAGGAAATAATTATCTATAATCCTTGGGCTTTAAGAAATACAAAATAAATAATTAAATTCTTCAGCCAGCCGGTCTTGAGAACACGCAAGAACATAGGGCTAATTTCTTGGCTAGGCTAGATCACATCATTCCCCTTTTCTTCAAGAAGATTCGTCCTCGAATCTGGCCTACCCATTCCTCGATTCAGCCAGTCTTGAACAACTTCGGCATTTGGACACTGCTTTGAAACTTGAAATCTCCCATTTTTCTGTCGGAACTTAACATGAGATAATTCTATTCTTCCTTCCCATGAAAAAAAATATTTCGAATATCTTCGATGCTTGATTCTCCTAACAAAGCAAAACTTCTCGAATTTCAAACCATATTGCAATGCGATCCTCCGTAACTTGTTGAAGAAATCTAATAACATAAAGTTTGGATGGACATCAAAGCAATCCACTCCAATGAAATCAATATGCTCAACATTGTCAATCTTAAACTCAGCTCGAACATCACCTTTTTCCTCGATAGAAATATTATCCAACCCAGCAACGTTAGTTTAAGTCTCTTGCTCATTGACTCGCCCCTCAATTAAAATCAATTGGCTTTCCTTGATGTAATTCTCTTCAACTTGCACTATAACTTCTTCATCTTCTTCTTCTTGCAAACTTGGAACTTCACCTTCAACCGATAACTCGCTTTCTTCAGCCGTCACTTCAATTTCCTCGATATCATTGATTTTCGGCTTATTCTCCAATGGGGGCTTAGATATGGCTCGTTTCTCTTCTTCTTTCAATTGATTTGGTTTGCCAAAAGATGTATTCGGACTTTGACTTGGCTCTAGGCTTCCACTCTTCTTAGATTGCTCACAGGCTTCGGCAAACATCTCCTCAAACCTACGAATAAATTCACATCAAACAAGGAAACCTTCTTTTTTCTACTACTCATATTTTTATCTCGATCCCGACTTTCTCCAACCTCATTAGTAACAACCGGATCCCATTCATCTTCAAATTTAACTTTACGAGGCTGATTTTTAAATTTCTCTTTAGGAGCTTTATTCAACCGCATGCGCCGTTCAATCTCTAATTGCGTTAATCTCGCACTATCGCGTTTAATCTCCTCTTAAAGCCACCTTTCTCCATATTCAAAGTTTAGACAAGACATACTTACTGCAAAACAAGGATTAGTGCAATAAAGATAATTCTCACCACACTCCCCTTACGTGTTTCACTCAAAGGATGTCACTCTAATTTTTACCGCTCGCTTTTGTCGCTCAAGAATGGTAAACCTCACAATTTCACTTTTGAAACTTGGCAAACAAGTTGAACAAATTTCCAACAAAACCAATCAAGAATCAACCAATCAATTATGAATTGGAATATTAACCAAGGGTCACACTCAAGAACAACCAAGAACGAATCAAGAACGATCAAGAATGATTGAGATGACTAAGAACAACTTTAAGATATATTGGTTTAATTATCTACTTGATGGATTAACAAATCTAACAATCAATAATAATCAAACTCTAATGATGAATCAACAATTTCTAGGGTTTTAACAATATGCTCAACTAAAGATCATAACTCTAGCAAGAATGAATTTCAAATCGAATACTAGGATGCTAGAATTATCAATCAACAAATAGAATAGAAACCCTACCAATAATCAAAATTTGATACTAGGGTTCTTCCAACAAAGAAAATCTAAAAAAAGTTTTTTTTTTTTCAGAAAACACTGTTCACGCGTTACTGTTCACATGTACTGTTCATCGACGCTGTTCATTGCACTGTTTACGAGTACTGTTCATCGGCACTATTCACTATTACTGTTCATCGCAGAAATCACTGTTCACGGCACTGTTCACGATACTGTTCATGCGTTCTTTTCCAAAATCTATAAACCCTAACAAAGATTTTTTGGAATAAGTTCACAAGGGTAAAGATCTAAGGTTTTTTTTAAGACTACTACGAAATTGAAACAACGAAAAATTAAAGATAGAAAACCTAGATAGAAAAGTGTCCTCTGATACCAATGACGCAAACCCGGATTGTCTTTCCTAGTCAAGCTAATGGATCCGCAACCCTTAACGTTTGAAAACGCAAGAACCTTGGAATCACGCGAATATGATGGAGGTGGAACCTCGACCCAATCCCTAGAACGAGAATAAACCTTGGTACAGTCGAAGACAAACAATCAATCGGTGGAGAATTGATTGATAAGTCAAGAACAATACGAATATATCAATTCGTAATCATTCAACAAGTTCTTAAGAACTCAAAAGTGAAAACACCCTAATTTTATTAATGATAAATTCTTGATTATTAAAACAATAATGTGCCTCCTTTAAATAGGAGTAAACAAGCCTAAGAATCCTAATTCAAAAAGGAAACTATTTCCTACTTAGAAAAGAAAAATAATAACACCTAGAATATTCCTAATGCAACAAGGAAAATAATAAACACTCTAAAATAAGCCAAAAATAATTCTAAAATAATAATAACTCTAGGAAATAATTATCTATAATCCTTGGGCTTTAAGAAATATAAAATAAATAATTAAATTCTTCAGCCAGCCGGTCGTGAGACCACGCAAGAACATTGAGCTAATTTCTTGGCTAGGATGGATCACATTACAATATGTGCGTGTTTAATCCATCATAGACGTTCAGAATTCGAATTGCAAAATATTTGAGTTTTTTTCATTCAAACTGAAACCTTTTGAGTGGAGAAAACTCGAAATAAATTATTTTTGGTTAACGGAATTGTAGACCGATAAATGGTCTAAAACGACAATATGGACAAGAAGCGCGTGTTTAACCCATCATAGAGTTCATAATTCGAATTACAAAATCTTTGAGTTTTTTTGATTGGAAATATAGCCTTTTGATGGGGGCAAACATTAAAATAAATTATTTTTGGTTAACGAAAGTGTAGACCAATAAATGGTCTAAAATGACAATGTGGACAACAATAAGCGCATGTTTAACCCATCGAAAACGTTCAGAATTCGAATAGGAAAGTGTTTTTCTTCAAAAAGAATCCTTTTGATGGGGTAAAGCCTCAAAATAAATTATTTTTGGTTAACGGAAGTGGAGACCGATAAATGGTCTAAAATAACAACGTGGACAATAAGTGCGTGTTTAACCCATCATAGACGTTCAGAATTCGAATTGCAAAATCTTTGAGTTTTCTTCATTCAAAATGAATCCTTTTGAAGGAAGAAAGCCTCAAAATTAATTATTTTTTGTTAATGTAAGTGTAGACCGATAAATGGTCTAAAACGACAACGTGGACATGCGCATGTTAAACCCATCATAAACGTTCAGAATTCAAATAAGAAAATCTTAAGGTGCTTTTCATCCAAAAAGAATCCTTTCGATGGGGGAAAGTCTTGAAATAAATTATTTTTGGTTAACGGAAGTGTAGACCGATGAATGGTCTAAAATGACAACATGAGCAATAAGCGCGTGTTTAACACATCATAGTCGTTCAGAATTCGAATATGAATAACTTTGAGTTTTTTTTCATTCAAAATGAAGACTTTTGATGGGGGAAAGCCTTGAAATAAATTATTTTTGGTTAACGGAAGTGTGTAGCGATAAATGGTCTAAAATGACAATGTGGGCAATAAGTGTGTTTAACCCATAATAGACGTTCAGAATTCGAATAGCAAAATCTTTGAGTTTTTTTCATTCAAACTGAAACCTTTTGAAGGGAGAAAGCCTTGAAATAAATTATTTTTGGTTAAAGGAAGTGTAGACCGATAATTGGTCTAAAATGACAACATCAGCAATAAGCACGTGTTTAACACATCATAGTTGTTCAGAATTCGAATAGGAAAAACTTTGAGTTTTTTATCATTCAAAATGAAGCCTTTTGAAGGGGAAAAGCCTCAAAAAAAATTTTTTTTTACGGAAGTGTATACCAATAAATGGTCAAAAACGACGTGGACAATTAGTGCATGTTTAACCCATCGTAAACGTTCTAAAATTCGAATAAGAAAATCTTAGAGTGTTTTTCATTCAAAAATAATCCTTTTGATGGGTGAAAGCCTCGAAATAAATTGTTTTTGGTTAACAGAAGTGTAGACCGATAAATGGTCTAAAATGACAATGTTGGCAATAAGTGCGTGTTTAATCCATCATAGACGTTGAGAATTCAAATTGCAAAATCTTTGAGTTTTTTTTCAGTCAAACTGAAACCTTTTGAAGGGAGAAAGCCTCGAAATAAATTATTTTTGGTTAACGGAATTGTAGAAGAATAAATGGTTTAAGATGACAATGTGGACAAGAAGCGCATGTTTAACCCATCATAGACATTCAGAATTCGAATTGCAAAATCTTTCAATTTTTTTCATTGGAAATGTAGCCTTTTGAAGGGGGAAAGCCTCGAAACAAATTATTTTTGGTTAACAAAAGTGTAGACTGTTAAATGGGTTTAAAATGACAACGTGAGCAATTAGCGCGTGTTTAACACATCATAGTCGTTCAAAATTCGAATATGAAAAACTTTGAGTTTTCTTTCATTCGAAACGAAGTCTTTTGATGGGGGAAAACCTCGTAATAAATTATTTTTCGTTAACGGAAGTGTGAACCGATAAATGGTCTAAAACGACAACGTGGACAATAAGCGCGTGTTTAACCCATCTTAAACGTTCAGAATTCGAAAAAGAAAATCTTAGAGCGATTTTCATTCAAAAAGAATCCTTTCTGATGGGAGAAAGCTTCAAAATAAATTAATTTTGGTAAACGGAATTGTAGACCAATAAACGGTATAAAACGACAATGTGGACAACAAGCGTGTGTTTAACCCATTATAGACGTTCAGAATTCGAATTGCAAAATCTATGAGTTTTTTCCATTGGAAATGTAGCCTTTTGAAGGGGGAAAGCCTCGAAACAAATTATTTTTGACTAACAGAAGTGTAGAGTGTTAAATGATCTAAAATGACAACGTGAGCAATAAGCGCGTGTTTAACAAATCATAGTCATTCAAAATTCGAATAGGAAAAACTTTGAGGTTTTTTTTCATTCAAAATGAATCCTTTTGATGGGGAAAGCCTCGAAATAAATTATTTTTGGTTAACGGAAGTGTAGAAGGATAAATGGTCTAAAACGAAAACGTCGACAATAAGCACATGTTTAACCCATCGCCAACGTTCAGAATTCGAATAAGAAAGTCTTAGAGTGTTTTTCATTCCAAAAGAATCCTTTTAATGGGGGAAAGCCTCGAAATAAATTATTTTTGGTTAACGGAAGTACATACTGATAAATGGTCTGAAATGACAATGTGGTCATTAAGCGCGTGTTTAACCCATCATAGACGTTCATAATTCGAATGGCAAAATCTTTGAGTTTTTTTCAATCAAACTGAAACCTTTTGAAGGGAGAAAGCCTTGAAATAAATTATTTTTGGTTAACGGAAGTGTACACCGACAAATGGTCTAAAACGACAACGTGGACAATAAGCGCATGGTTAACCCATCGTAAACGTTCGGAATTCGAATAAGAAAATCCTAGAGTGTTTTTCATTCAAAAGAATCCTTTTGATGGGGGAAAGCCAAAAAATAAATTATTTTTGGTTAACGGAAGTGTAGGCCGATAAATGGTCTAAAATGACAACGTGAGCAATGAGCGCGTGTTTAACACATCATAGTCGTTCAGAATTCGAATATGAAAAACTTTGAGTTTTTTTTCATTTAAAATGAAGCCTTTTGATGGGGGAAAGCCTCGAAATAAATTATTTTTCTTTAATGGAAGTGTGGACCGATAAATGGTCTAAATCGACAATGTGGACAATAAGCGCATGTTTAACCCATCGTATACGTTCAAAATTCGAATAAGAAAATCTTAGTGTGTTTTTCATTCCAAAAGAATTCTTTTGATGGGTGAAAGCCTTGACGTAAATTATTTCTTGTTAACGGAAGTGAAGACCGATAAATGGTCTAAAACGACAACGTAGACAATAAAGCACATTTTAACCCATCTTAAACTTTCAAAATTCAATTAAGAAAATCATAGAGTGTTTTCATTTGAAAAAGACGACAACGTGGACAATAATAAGCGCTTGTTTAACCCATTGTAACGTTGAGAATTCAAATAGGAAAATTTTATAGTGTTTTTCATTCAAAAAGAATCCTTTTCATGGAGTAAAGCCTCAAAATAAATTTTTTTTTGCTTAACGAAAGTGTAGACCGATAAATGGTCTAAAATGACAATGTGGGCAATAAGTTCTTGTTTAACCCATCATAGACATTCAGAATTCAAATAGGAAAAACTTTGAGGTTTTTTTCCATTGAAAATGAATCCTTTTGAAGGAAGAAAGCTCGAAATAAATTATTTTTGGTTAACGGAAGTATAGACCGATAAAGGGTCTAAAATGACAATGTGGGCAATAAGTGCATGTTTAAGCCATCATAAATGGTATAAAATGACAACGTGAGCAATAAGTGCGTGTTTAGTGTTCAGAATTCGAATAGGAAAAACTTAGAGTTTTTTTTCATTCAAAAAGAATCCTTTTGACGAGGGAAAGCCTCGATATAGATTATTTTTGGTTAACGGAAGTGTAAACCGATAAATGTCTAAAATGATAATGTGAGCAATAAGCGCGTGTTTAGTGTTCAGAATTCGAATAGGAAAAACTTAGAGTTTTTTTTCATTCAAAATGAAGCCTTTTGATGGGGGAAAGACTCGAGATAAATTATTTTTTGTTAACGAAAGTGTAGACTGATAAATGGTCTAAAACAACAACGCGTACAATAAGCGCATGTTTAACCCATCGTAAACGTTCAGAATTCGAATAAGAAAATATTAGAGTGTTTTTCATTCAAAAACAATCCTTTTGATGGGGGAAAGCCTCGAAATAAATTAATTTTGGTTAACGGAAGTGTTGACCGATAAATTGTCTAAAATGACAATGTGAGTAATAAGTGCGTGTTTAATCCATCATAGATGTTCAGATTTTGAATTGCAAAATATTTGAGGTTTTTTCATTCAAATTAAAACATTTTGAAGGGAGAAAGTCTCGAAATAAATTATTTTTGGTTAAAGGAATTGTAGACTGATAAATGGTCTAACCGACAATCTGGACAAGAAGCGCGTGTTTAACCCATCACGGACGTTTAGAATTTGAATTGCAAAATCTTTGAGTTTTATTGATTGGAAATGTAGCCTTTTGATGGCAAAAGCCTCGAAATAAATTATTTCTGGTTAACGGAAGTTTAGACCGATAAATGGTTTAAAATGACAGCGTGAACAATAAGTGCATGTTTTACCCATCGCAAACGTTCAGAATTCGAATAAAAAAATCTTAGAGTGTTTTTCATTCCAAAAGAATCCTTTTGATGGGGGAAAGCCTCGAAATAAATTATTTTTTGTTAACGGAAGTGTTGACCGATCAATGGTCTAAAATGACAATGTGGGTAATAAGTGCGTGTTTAACCAATCATAGATGTTCATAATTCGAATTAAAAAATCTTTGAGTTTTTTTGATTGGAAATATAGCCTTTTGATGGGGGCAAACATCAAAATAAATTATTTTTGGTTAACGAAAGTGTAGACCAATAAATGGTCTAAAATGACAATGTGGACAATAATAAGCGCATGTTTAACCCATCGTAAACGTTCAGAATTCGAATAGTAAAATCTTTGAGTTCTTTTCATTCAAACTAAAACCTTTTGAAGGGAGAAAGCCTCAAAATAAATTATTTTTGGTTAACGGAATTGTAGACTGATAAATGGTCTAGAACGACAATGTGGACAAGTAGCGCGTGTTTAACCCATCATAGACGTTCAGAATTCGAATTATAAAATCTTTGAGTTTTTTCATTGCAAATGTAGCCTTTTGATGGGGGAAAGCCTCGAAACAAATTATTTTTGGTTAATGGAAGTATAGACCGTTAAATGGTCTAAAATGAAAATGTCAGCAATAAGCGCGTGTTTAACACATCATAGTTGTTCAAAATTTGAATAGGAAAAACTTTGAGTTTTTTTTTTAATTCAAAATGAAGCCTTTTGATGGGGAAAGCCTGGAAATAAATTATTTTTGGTTAACGGAAGTGAAGAACGATAAATGGTCTAAAACGACAACGCGGACAATAAGTGCATGTTTAACCTTTCTTAAACGTTGAAAATTCGAATAAGAAAATCTTAGAGTGTTTTTCATTCGAAAAGAATTCTTTTGATGGGGGAAAGACTCGAAATAAATTATTTTTGGTTAACGGAATCGTAGACCGATAAATGGTCTAAAACTACAACGTGGACAATAAGCGCTTGTTTACCCCATGGTAAATGCTCAGAATTTGAATAAAAAAATCTTAGAGTATTTTTCATTCAAAAAGAATCCATTTGATGGGGGAAAGCTTCGAAATAAAATATTTTTGATTAACGGAAGTGTATACTGATAAATGGTCTAAAACGGCAATGTGGAGAAGTAGTGCGTTTTTAACCCATCATCGACGTTCATAATTCGAATCGTAAAATCTTTGAGTTTTTTTCACGGTCGTTGTAGCCTTTTGATGGGGGAAAGCCTCGAAACAAAATATTTTTGATTAACGGAAGTGAAGATTGATAAATGGTCGAAAATGACAATGTGGACAATAAGCGCATGTTTAGCCGATTGGAAACGTTCAGAATTCGAATAAGAAAATCTTAGAGAGTTTTCATTCAAAAAGAATCCTTTTGATGGGCGAAATCATTGAAATAAATTATTTTTGGTTTACGGAAATGTAGGCCGATAAATGGTCTAAAATGACAAAGTGGGCAATAATAAGTGAATTTAACCCATCATAGACGTTCAGAATTCGAATTGCAAAATCTTTGAGTTTCTTTCATTCAAACTGAAACCGTTTAAAGGGAGAAAGCCTCGAAATAAATTGTTTTTGATTAACGGAAGTGTAAACCGATAAATGGTTAAAAATGACAATGTGAGCAATAAGCGCATGTTTAACACATCATTGTCGTTCATAATTCGAAAAGGAAAAACTTTGAGTTTTTTTTCATTCAAAATGAAGCCTTTTGATGGGGGAAAGCCTCGAAAAAAATTATTTTGGTTAACAGAAGTATAGACCGATAAATGGTCTAAAACGGAGAAAAACGCATGTTTAACCCATAGGAAACGTCCAGAATTCGAATAAGAAAATCTTAGCGTGTTTTCATTCAAAAAGAATCCTTTTGATGGGGTAAATCCTTGAAATTAATTATTTTTGGTTTACGGAAGTGTAGACCGATAAATGGTCTAAAATAACAAAGTGGTCAATAATAAGTTTGTTTAACCCATTATAGACGTTCATAATTCGAATTGCAAAATTTTTGAGTTTTTTTCATTCAAATTGAAACCTTTTGAAGGGAGAAAGCCTCTAAATAAATTGATTTTGGTTAACAGACGTGTAGATCGATAAATGGTCAAAAATGACAACGTGAGCAATAAGCACGTGTTTAACACATCATAGTCGTTCAGAATTCGAACAGGAAAAACTTTGAGTTTTTTTTCATTCAAAATGAAGCCTTTTGATGGGGGAAAGTCTCTAAAAAAATTATTTTTGGTTGACAGAAGTGTAGGTAAATGGTTTAAAACGACAACGTGGACAATAAGCACATGTTTAACCCATCGGAAACGTAAAGAATTCGAATAAGAAAATCATAGAGTGTTCTTCATACCAAAAGAATCCTTTTGATGTGGGAAAGCCTCAAAATAAATTAATTTTGATTAACGGAAGTGTAGACCGATAAATGGTCTAAAATGACAATGTGGGCAATAAGTGCGTGTTTAACCCATCGAAAACGTTCGAAATTCGAATAAGAAAATCTTAGAGTGTTTTCATTCAAAATTAAACCTTTTGAAGGGAGAATGCCTCGAAATAAATTATTTTTGATTAACGGAAGTGTAGACTGATAAATTGTCTAAAACGACAACGTGGGCATGTTTAACCCATCGTAAATGTTCAGAATTCAAATAGGAAAATCTTAGAGTGTTTTTCATTCAAAAAGAATCCTTTTAATGGGGGAAAGCCTCGAAATAAATTATTTTTGGTTAACGGAAGTGCAAACCGATAAATGGTTTAAAATGACAACGTGAGCAATAAGCGCGTGTTTAACACATCATAGTCGTTCAAAATTCAAATAGGAAAAACTTTGAGTTTTTTTTTTCCTTCTAAATGAAGCCTTTTGATGGGAAAAGCCTCAAAATTAATTATTTTTGGTTAACGGAAGTATAGACCGATAAATGGTCTAAAATGACAACATAAGCAGTAAGCGCGTGTTCAACACGTCAAAGTCGTTCAGAATTCAAATAGGAAAAACTTTGAGTTTTTTTTCATTCAAAATGAAGCCTTTTGCTGGGGGGAAGCCTCGAAATAAATTATTTTTGGTTAACGGAAGTGTAGACCGAGATGGTCTAAAACGACAATGTGGACAATAAGCGCATGTTTAACCCATTGGAAACGTTCAGAATTCGAATAAGAAAATCTTAGAGTGTTTTCATTCAAAAAGATTCCATTTGATGTGGGAAATCCTCGAAATGATTTATTTTTGGCTTACGGAAGTTGTAGACCGATAAATGGTCTAAAATGCCACTGTGGGTAATAAGTGTGTTTAACCCATCAAAGACGTTCAGAATTTGCATTGCAGGATCTTTGAATTTTTTTCATTCAAACTGACACCTTTTTTAGGGAGAAAGCCTCGAAATAAATTATTTTTGGTTAACGGAAGTGTAGACCGATAAATGGTCTAAAACGACAATGTGGACAATAAGCGCTTGTTTAACCCATCGTAAACGTTTAGAATTCGAATAAGAAAATCTTAGAGTGTTTTTCATTCAAAAAGAATCCTATTAATGGGGGAAAGCCTTGAAATAAATTACATTTGGTTAACGGAAGTTGATGAGCCTGAGGATAGCACGAGAGCTAGATCATGGAGTGAAGACTATGCAGATCCCATCCGGGTTCCAAGTGGTCCAATCACCCGAGCTAGAGCAAGGAAGATGAAGGAAGCACTCGTGAGCATGGTCCACGAGTTGATGAATAAAGCTGACGCTTGGAGAAGCATTCAAGGAGATTCAGAGCACGAATGGAAAATAATGCTTAGCCAAGAAGACGTAGAATAATTAAGGCGTTTTTATTATTGTTTTTATTAATTTGCAGCCCAAGGATTATGTATAATTAGTATTTAGAGTGATGGGCTTGCTAAGAGTGTTTTTGGGCTTGTTTAGGGCTCTCCATTATTTTTTGTTGCCTTAGAATTGGGCTTGTGATTGTATTTTCGTTTTTAGGGTTTCTTAGGTTTGAATTAGGGTTTGCTTATGTCTCATCCTATTTAAAGGAGGCAAACTCTCTTGTATGAGCAGCTTATTTGATAATACGAAATTGAGAGTGTTGTTTTCACCTCTTGTGTTCTAAGAACACTTCGAGCAGCCAGAATTTAATTCTTGTTGTTCTTCGACTTATCAATCAATTAACCCATCAATTGATTGTTTGTCTTCGACTATACCAAGGTTCATTCTCGTTTTAGGGATTGGGTCGAGGTTCCACCTCCATCATCTTCGTGTGATTCCAAGGTTCTTACGTATTCAACGTTAAGGGTCGCGGATTCGTCATATCGGATAGAAATACGGTCGTGAATCACATCATTGGTATCAGAGCGATTCTTTCTATCCAGGTTTATCTTATCGTGTTCTTGCTATTTACGAATCTGTTTTTTTGCTATTTTGAATCTTATGAATCTGTTCTTGCTATTTCGGATCTTATTCTTACGAATCTGTTCTTGTTATAACAAATCTGTTCTTGCTATTTCGGATCTTACTCTTACGAATCTGTTCTTGTTATAACAAATCTGTTCTTGCTATTCACGGATTTGATAATCTGTTCTTGCTATTTTTTTTCGGATCTGTTCTTGTTAAAAAAAAAAAAAAAAATCTGTTCTTACCTTTGATAATCTGTTCTTGGTATCTACGGATTTGCTTGTCTTGTTTCATCTGTGTTGTTCAAAGTCGAAATCTTCAATTTCGTTGCTAAAACAATATTCGCAAATCTGTCCATTCATAATCTGTCCAGATTTTAGTAGAGCTCGATTTGTTGTTTGCAATAATCTCTAGTTGCGATTCTCTTGATTCCTAGTTAACTTGATATTGCGGTGGCTTTTGATAGTTGAGGCGGCTAGTCTTGCAAATATCATAATACCCTAGACACAATTCTTGGTCAAAAACCCTAGTTGTGGTGGCTAGTATTTCAAACACCATAAAACCCTAGACTTGACTTTTATTTCTAGGTTTTGAAATTTGTGGCGGCTGTGAACAACATAAAAACCCTAGTAGACTTGTGATTAAATTTGTGGCGGCTGGTTCATAAAACCCTAGACCTGTGATTCTAGGTCAGGAAAAAAAAAAAAAAAAAAAAATCTGTGGGAGCAGGTGGAAGAAATGAGTGAGGAATTGAAGAGAATGCGGGTGAAGGTAGACAGAGTTGAGAGCACTCAAATTGAGCAATCCGGCATATCACAAAATGCTCAAAGAAGTGGGAGACCGCAGCCTAGGGAACGGCGGGCTGATTTTGACAACTATTACCGCGATAGTTTTGACGATGGGGATAGCGATGTTGATTCGGCAATCGCTAATCGGCGGAATGGTAGGCGGTTTGGTAGGGGATCTTATCGGGAAGATGACAACATGAATGGGATCAAAATGAGGATTCCATCCTTCCAAGGAAAAAATGACCCCGAGGCCTATCTTGAGTGGGTCAAGAAAGTTGAATTGGTCTTTGCTTGCCATAATTACTCCGAGTCCAAGAAGGTGAAATTGGCGGCCATTGAATTTTCAGATTACGCACTTGTTTGGTGGGATCGCTTGATGGTAGAGAGAAGGCGAAGCGATGAAGGGCCCGTGGAGACTTGGGATGAGATGAAGCGGTTGATGAAAAGGCGGTTTGTACCCGATCACTATTATCGGGAATTGTACCAAAAAATTGCAGGGGCTTACGCAGGGAAATCGTAGTGTTGATGAATACTATAAGGAGATGGAAGTGGCCATGATTCGGGCCAAGGTTGATGAAAATTAGAGAAGCTACCATGGCACGGTTCTTGAGTGGGTTAAACCGGGAAATTGCCAACGCGGTTGAATTGCAGCCATATGTTGAGATTGAAGATATGGTGCACACGGCAATTAAAATAGAGAGGCAGCTCAAGAGGAGGGGTAGTTTCAAGCCAAGCCAAATTCTTACTCTACTCCATGGAAACAAAGTCCGTGGAAGAAGGATGACAAAGCAACCACTCCGAAACCGAAAGTTGATTCAAAATCAGAAGTTCCTAGTGGAGGCCAAGCTAAGACAGCCCCTAACACCACTAATACCCCTACTACCCGAAATAGGGACATTATATGTTGGAAGTGTCAAGGGAGAGGCCATGTTTCCACTCAATGCCCGAATAAGAGAGTAATGATGCTTCTAGATAATGGAGAATATGAGACGGATGAAGAAGGCGCTGAAGCTATGCCACCTTTGGAAGATGTAGAAGAAGAGGAGAGCGCCATCCAGGGTGAATTATTAGTTGCAAGAAGAGCGCTTAGCACGCAAGCAAAGGAGGATGAGGAGCAGCGCGAGAATATTTTCCACACTAGATGCCTAGTGCTAGGCAAGGTGTGTAGTTTGGTGATAGACGGAGGTAGTTGCACTAATGTGGCTAGCACGACGATGGTGGAGAAGCTAGCATTACACACGACTAAGCACCCAAGGCCTTACAAATTGCAGTGGCTGAATGATAGCGGTGAAGTTAGGGTCAACAAGCAGGTTTTGGTGTCCTTTAGCATTGGTAGGTACGAGGACCAAGTGCTTTGTGACGTGGTTCCCATGCAAGCCGGCCATATGTTATTGGGGAGGCCATGGCAATATGATAGGAGAGTTAAACATGATGGCTTCACCAATAAATATTCATTTGAGATGAACAAGAGAACAATCATTCTTGCACCTTTACCACCAAAGCAAGCCTATTCCGATCAGTTGAAGTTGCAAAGTGAGGAGGAGCAACGGAGAGCTGAAAAGAAAAAGAGAGAGAATGGTGAGAAAAAAGAGAGTAGAGTGGAAAAACCAGTGACTATTGAGAGCAAGTTTGAGAGGAGGCAAAAGAATTTCTATGCGAGAGCTAGTGAAGTGAAAAGAGCGATGCTTTGTAATCAGCTTATTGTATTTGTATACAAAGAAGCGCTTTTGAATACTAACGAGCTAAATTCTTCTTTGCATAGTGTTATTGTCTCTTTGTTGCAGGATTTTGGTGACGTCTTTCCGGAGGATACGCCAAGCGGTTTACCACCCATCCGAGGAATAGAAACACCAAATTGATTTTGTACCCGGGGCCTCTATTCCAAACCGGCCAGCCTATAGGAGTAATCCGGAGGAAACGAAGGAACTTCAAAGGCAAGTTACGGAGCTGTTGGAGAAAGGGTATGTGAGAGAGAGAGTATGAGCCCATGTGCGGTGCCAGTGTTGCTAGTGCCAAAAAAGGATGGAACATGGAGAATGTGCGTGGACTGCCGAGCCATAAATAATATCACGGTAAAATATCGTCATCCCATTCCACGTTTAGATGATATGCTTGATGAGTTGCATGGGTCTAGTATATTCTCTAAAATTGATTTGAAGAGTGGATATCATCAAATTAGGATGAAAGAAGGAGATGAATGGAAAACAGCCTTTAAAACAAAATATGGTTTATATGAATGGTTAGTTATGCCTTTTGGTTTTGACTAATGCACCTAGCACTTTCATGAGATTAATGAACCATGTTTTGAGACCTTTTATAGGCAGGTTTGTTGTAGTCTATTTTGATGATATTCTTATCTATAGCAAGAGTCTAGATGACCACGTAATTCAATTAAAATCTGTTTTGGATGTCTTGCGAAAGGAGAAGTTATATGCTAACCTGAAAAAGTGCACTTTTTGCACGGATAAGCTTGTATTTCTTGGTTTTGTTGTAAGTGCACAAGGGATTCAGGTTGATAAAGAAAAGGTGAAGGCTATTCAAGAATGGCAAAGTCCTACAAGTGTTGGGCAAGTGCGAAGTTTCCACGGACTTGCTAGTTTCTATCGGCGGTTCGTGAAAGACTTTAGTACTATTGCAGCGCCATTGACTGAAGTGATCAAAAAGAATGTGGGATTCAAATGGGGAGAGGAGTAAGAGAAGGCATTCGAATTACTAAAAAGCAAGCTAAGTAACGCCCCTTTGTTATCTTTGCCTAACTTTGCAAAAACTTTGAAATTGAATGCGATGCTTCAGGAAATGGAATTGGTGCTGTTCTTATGCAGGAAGGAAGGCCAATAGCATACTTTAGTGAGAAGCTAGGTGGGGCGACCTTAAATTACCCTACGTACGACAAGGAGCTTTATGCGTTGGTGAGAGCGTTGGATACTTGGCAGCACTATCTTTGGCCAAAGGAGTTCGTGATTCAACACGATCATGAATCATTGAAGCATTGAATGGGGCAGCAAAAGCTAAACAAGCGCCATGCCAAGTGGGTGGAGTTCATAGAGACATTTCCATATGTGATCAAGTACAAGCAAGGTAAAGAGAATGTTGTAGCGGATGCTTTATCACGCAGGTATACTTTAATTGCTACTTTGGATGCTAAATTGCTTGGTTTGAATACATCAAGGATTTGTATTGTGATGATGCTGATTTTCGAGATATATTCAATGCATGTGAAAAATTAGCATTTGATAAGTACTTTAGGCATGATGGATTTCTAATGCGTGAAAACAAACTTTGTGTGCCTAAATGTTCATTGCGCGAATTGCTTGTGAAAGAAGCGCATGGTGGGAGTTTAATGGGACACTTTGGTATAGCTAAGACTTTAGGAGTATTGCAAGAACACTTCTTTTGGCCTCACATGAAAAGAGATGTTGAAAAAATATGTGAGAATGTGTTACTTGTAAGAAGGCAAAGTCTAAGTTAAATCCCCATGGTTTGTATACTCCATTACCAATTCCTAGTGACCCTTGGGTTGATATTTCTATGGATTTTGTGTTGGGCTTGCCTAGGACTAAACATGGGAATGATTCTGTTTTCGTGGTGGTTGATAGATTTTCTAAAATGGCTCATTTCATTGCTTGTCATAAAACTGATGATGCACCACGAATTGCTAATTTGTTCTTCAAAGAAATTGTGCGTTTGCATGGCATGCCTAGAACCATAGTTTCTGATAGGGATGCAAAGTTTTTGAGCTACTTTTGGAAGACTTGTGGGGAAAGTTGGGTACTAATTGTTGTTTTCTACTACATGTCACCCCCAAACTGATGGCCAAACGGAAGTAGTAAATAGAACTTTATCCACTTTGTTGCGTGCCATAATTAAGAAGAACTTAAAAGAGTGGGAAGAATGTTTGCCTCATGTTGAGTTTGCATATAATAGATCTGTTCATTCTGCATCTAAGTTTTCTCCTTTTGAGATTGTGTATGGTTTTAATCCTTTAGCTCCTTTGGATTTATTGCCATTACCTGTTGAGCATGCTAACCTAGATGGCAGGAAGAAAGCTGAGTTTGTTAGACAGATTCATGAGAAGGCGAGGCAAAAACATTGAGAGAAGAACCGAGCAATATGTGCGACAAGCCAACAAAGGAAGGAAGAAGATGGTTTTTGAAACAGGAGATTGGGTTTGGTTGCACTTGAGGAAGGAACGCTTTCCAGTTCAACGGCGTTCTAAGCTTTTACCGAGAGGAGATGGACCATTTCAAGTTGTGCAAAGGATCAATGACAATGCATATAACTTGATCTACCAGGTGAGTATAATGTAAGTGCTACATTTAATGTCGCTGACCTAAGTCCGTTTAGTACAGATGACGAATTGAAGACAATTCCTTTTCAAGAGGAGGGGAATGATGAGCCTGAGGATAGCACGAGAGCTAGATCATGGAGTGAAGACTATGCAGATCCCATCCGGGTTCCAAGTGGTCCAATCACCCTAGCTAGAGCAAGGAAGATGAAGGAAGCACTCGTGAGCATGGTCCACGAGTTGATGAATAAAGCTGACGCTTGGAGAAGCATTCAAGGAGATTCAGAGCACGAATGGAAAATAATGCTTAGCCAAGAAGACGTAGAATAATTAAGGCGTTTTTATTATTGTTTTTATTAATTTGCAGCCCAAGGATTATGTATAATTAGTATTTAGAGTGATGGGCTTGCTAAGAGTGTTTTTGGGCTTGTTTAGGGCTCTCCATTATTTTTTGTTGCCTTAGAATTGGGCTTGTGATTGTATTTTCGTTTTTAGGGTTTCTTAGGTTTGAATTAGGGTTTGCTTATGTCTCATCCTATTTAAAGGAGGCAAACTCTCTTGTATGAGCAGCTTATTTGATAATACGAAATTGAGAGTGTTGTTTTCACCTCTTGTGTTCTAAGAACACTTCGAGCAGCCAGAATTTAATTCTTGTTGTTCTTCGACTTATCAATCAATTAACCCATCAATTGATTGTTTGTCTTCGACTATACCAAGGTTCATTCTCGTTTTAGGGATTGGGTCGAGGTTCCACCTCCATCATCTT
This sequence comes from Lonicera japonica, assembly GCA_021464415.1. NCBI lineage: Eukaryota > Viridiplantae > Streptophyta > Magnoliopsida > Dipsacales > Caprifoliaceae > Lonicera > Lonicera japonica. The sequence goes on from CM038469.1 coordinate 17,573,853, forward strand.
CGTGTGATTCCAAGGTTCTTACGTATTCAACGTTAAGGGTCGCGGATTCGTCATATCGGATAGAAATACGGTCGTGAATCACATCAGAAGTGTAGACCGATAAATGGTCTAAATTGACAATGTGGGCAATAAGGGCGTGTTTAATCCATCTTAGACGTTTAGAATTCGAATAGGAAAAACTTTGAGTTTTTTTTCATTCAAAAAGAATCCTTTTGATGGGGGAGAGCCTCGCAATAAATTATTTTTGGTTAACGAAAGTGTAGACCGATAAATGGTCTAAAATGACAAGTGGGCAATAAGTGCATGGTTAATCCATCAAAGACGTTCATAAGTCGACTTGCAAAATCTTTAAGTTTTTTTCATTCAAACTGAAATCTTTGGAAGGGGGAAAGCCTCGAAATAAATTATTTTTGGTTAACAGAATTGTAGACAGATAAATTGTCTAAAATGACAATGTTGACAATAAGCGCATGTTTAACCCATCGTAGACGTTCAGAATTCGAATTACAAAAATTTTGAGTTTTTTCATTGGAAATGTAGCTTTTGATGGGGGAAAGCTTCGAAACATCATTTTTGGTTAACCGAAGTGTAGACCGTTAAATGGTCTAAAATGACAACGTGCGCAATAAGCGCATGTCCAACACATTGTAGTCGTTCAGAATTCGAATAGGAAAAACTTTGAGTTTGTTTCATTAAAAATGAAGCTTCTGATGGGGGAAAGCCTCGAAATAAATTATTTTTGGTTAACAGAAAAGTAGACCGATAAATGGTCCAAACGACGTGGACAATAAGCGCATGTTTAACCCATCGGAAACTTTCAGAATTCGAATAAGAAAATCTTAGAATGTTTTCATTCAAAAAGAATCCTTTTGATGGGGGAAATCCTCGAAATAAATTATTTTTGGTTTACGGAAGTGTAGACTGATAAATGGTCTAAAATAAATAACAATGTGGGCAATAAGTTCGTGTTTAATCCATCATAGACGTTCAGAATTCGAATTGCAAAATCTTTTAGTCTTTTTCCTTTAAACTGAAACCTTTTGAAGGGAGAAAGCCTCGAAACAAATTATTTTTGGTTATCGGAATTGTAGACCGATAAATGGTCTAAAATGACAATGTGGACAAGAAACACGTGTTTAACCCATCAATGAGTTCAGAATTCGAATTGCAAAATCTTTGAGTTTTTTTCATTGGAAATGTAGCCATTTGATGGGGGAAAGCCTCCAAACAAATTATTTTTGGTTAACCGAAGTGTAGACCATTAAATGGTCTAAAATGACCACGTGAGCAATAAGCGTGTGTTTAACACATAGGAAATACTTTGAGTGTTTTTTTCATTCAAAATTACGCCTTTTCATGGGCAAAGTCTCGAAAATAAATTATTTTCGGCTAACGGAAGTGTAGACCGATAAATGGTCTAAAACGACAATATGTACAATAAGCGCTTGTTTAACCCATCGCAAACGTTCCTAATTCGAATAAAAAAAATATCAGAATGATTTTCATTCCAAAAGAATCCTTTTGATGGGGGAAACCCTCGAAATAAATTATTTTTGGTTAACGGAAATGTAGACCGATAAATGGTCTAAAATGACAATGTGGGCAATAAGTGCGTGTTTAATCCATCATAGACGTTCACAATTCGAATTGTAAAATCTTTGAGTTTTTTTCATTCAAACTGAAACCTTTTGAAGGGAGAAAGCCTCGAAATAAATTATTTTTGGTTATCGGAAATGTAGACCGATAAATGGTCTAAAACAACAATGTGGACAAGAAACACGTGTTTAACCCATCTTAGACGTTCAGAATTCGGATTGCAAAATCTTTGGGTTTTTTTCATTGGAAATGTAGCCTTTTGATGGGGGAAAGCCTCGAAACAAATTATTTTTGGTTAACGGAAGTGTAGAGGTTAAATGGTCTAAAATGACAATGTGGGCAATAAGTGCGTGTTTAAGCCATCATAGACATTCAAAATTTGAATTGCAAAATGTTTGAGTTTTTTTCATTCAAACTGAAACCTTTTGAAGGGAGAAAGCCTTGAAATAAATTATTTTTGGTTATCGGGAATGTAGACTGATAAATGGTCTAAAACGAGAACGTGGACAAGAAACGCGTCGTTAACCGATCATAGAGTTCAAAATTCGAATTGCAAAATCTTTGAGTTTTTTTCATTGGAAATGTAGCCTTTTCATGGGGAAAGCCTCGAAACAAATTATTTTTGGTTCACGAAAGTGTAGACCGTTAAATGGTCTAAAATGACAATGTGGGCAATAAGTGCATGTTTAGGCCATCATAGACGTTCAAAATTTGAATTGCAAAATCTTTGAGTTTTTTTTCATTCAAAATGAAACCTTTTGAATGGAGAAAGCTTCGAAATAAATTATTTTATGTTTACGGAAGTGTAGACCGATAAATGGTCTAAAACGACAACGTGGGCATGTTTAGACCATCGTAAACGTTCAGAATTCAAATAGGAAAATCGTAGAGTGTTTTTCATTCAAAAAGAATCCTTTTGATGGGGGAAAGCCTCAAAATAAATTATTTTTAGATTAACGGAAGTGTAGACCGATAAATGTCTAAAATGGCAATGTGGCAATA